>CM074723.1:452059557-452617057 GCA_037306005.1 Rhinophrynus dorsalis
TGGTTTTTATATTGCATAATATTGTGTATTTCTTTTTCTTTAACAGTGGTGTGTCTGATACAATCATACTGGATATAATATCAAACTACTTGGTACTTCCAAATCGTATCACTGTTCCTCTTGTCAGTGATGTGCAGATTGCACAGTTAAGGTTCCCTATACCAAAGGTGAGATTCTAACACAGACGAATTTATAAAATTGTGTGTCTGAGTGGTAAGTCAGAGATGTATATAATGATAATTTAATTGACTGAAGTATCAAATCTGATTAATAAATGGAAAATGACCTTATAAGGATTCAACTCATTATTAATATATACTGGTATATGCTTCGTAAGTTATTACAGAGCAAAATTTGATTTTTAAAAATTTAAATGCATTTTTTTTTGTGGCTATTCCTTTTTACAGTGCTTTTTCTGTAAATGGATAGCTTATCATACCATACAGTAACAAGGTGACAAGAAATGTTAAATTCAGACTCAAGCAAATGCAAGTTTTGTACTGTAGAAAAGTTTGATGGAAACATCTACCAGCAAAGGAATTACTCAACTGTAGAGTATATTTTTCATATGGGTACTATCACATTAATCATTTGCGTTCCAGAGGGGTGCTCAACGCATTGCAGAGCAATGCATTGCACACTACTCTGCACTCAGAGGGTTAATAGAAAGCAGTTGGACACAGGTTAATGTATACACCATTAAAATGGAAATAATTATATTATACTTCTGTGTAGAAGCAAGAAGTACAGGGTGCTCACTTATAAGGATTCATGTTACCTTAAAGCAAAACAACGTTTTAATATCCAGAAGATACACAGTCCAAAGGAAGCCAGCTAAGGGTTCAGAATCTGTTTCATTCTGATTTGTTGTAGCAGTTCATTGTATCCTATAGAAAACATAAGATTAGGGACTGATTAAAGGGACCCGAACACCAATATATGTATGAGGCCTCAGAAAACTTTAGAAGGTTGCATAATATTTCTTTTCTGGTGTACAGGTAGAAGCTGCATTAATTTATAGACTAAAGAAATAGTTAATTGGTGCATATTAGACAGTGGACTCTACCCTGAGATTTTGGGTCACAATCCTGAGTCTCTGGGTTCAACCCATGAGTTCCCATGTAATGACAGCAAGATCCAGAACCAAGGATTGTCCCTGGTGAAACGGCAAAGGTACGGATTGGAAGGAGATCCTATTTTTTTTTCTTTAATGAAAGTATTTTACCAGGAAGAATATATTGAGATTATCTTTCATTTCCAAGTATGTCGTGGGTAATCATTGTATCTACCTCAGAAGGGTGAAAGGCTGAATTGACCTTGCCAGGACTAGAACCTGTGACCCTGAGGTTTGAATAGATTCTACAGCTGTTGCATTAACCAGGCAGGAGAAGTGACAGCACTACAGATACAAAAAGCATATGCCAGGGTGCAAGTAATGAAATAAATTTTAAAAATGGTTCAAGAACAGCACTCCCTGGACTACACAATGGTGCAGAAAGATTGCAATGCATTGGATAACTCTTTGGCACTCAAAGGGTTAAAGATTATATGCACAAGGAAAGAGTGGAGTTAATGTGGGACAAACCAATTGTGCAATAGGGAACAAATAAGAATTCCCATTGATTTATATTAACCCTTTGAGTGCCAGAGGAGTACGCAACGCATTGCTTCGCCAGGACCACAGGACAGAAACTCTGCCTACTGCACATCAGAATTTTAACCCTTTAAAGGGCCATAGGTGTGTGCTTTCTCATGTGTTGAGCACCCCACTGGTCTATAAAGGGTTAAGTAGGCTCATGGACTCTTCCCGCTTAAGTTAAAAAAAAAATAAATACCTACCAGAAGCTGCCATGTCTGCGTTCATGGACATCCAGGACTGATTGAAGGTGTTCTCTCTTGAACAAGGGCACAATTCCTAGGGGACCATTGGGATTTTCTGGCCATAGTTAAGCGGGGTTTATTGTAATGAAGTTAGTTCTCCTTTATTTGGCAATATTTAGAATATGTTAAGTATTTTGTGAAAGGCAGTTCCTTTTAATTTTTTTTATGAAGAAACAACTAGAATTTATGTTTGTCTTTCCTTCCTGCAGGGAGTTCTGAGGATCCATTTTCTTGAAGCCCAAGATCTCATGTGGAAAGACACATACATGAAGGGGCTTATCAAAGGGAAGTCTGACCCGTATGGCGTTATCAGGGTAGGCAGTCAAGTGTTCCAGAGCAAAGTCATCAAAGAGAACCTAAACCCCAAATGGAATGAAGTCTACGAGGTAGGAATCCCAAGCTCAATGTCAACCAGCTTTTTCTATTCTGTGAGGCTGATGCACTAAAATAAAAGTGGAAACATTCTGGGAAAATAATAGGTACCATAAGGTTGATTTAAAAGTGCTTTTATATCCTTAAATGCTAGAGAAACTCAACAAACACAAATGAGGACACTGAAAGACCTCTATTATATAGATAACTGAAGGTCCTCAAAGAGAAGTTACGCTCTTATATTAAAACATCGACTAAAGAATCCAAACCAGTCTGATTCGGTGCGGGGGACACACAGCCTGCCCTGCTGGGAAATGACTTGATCTTCAGTAATCCAGAAATATACACAGGGCTCAAAATTTCCACTAGCCAGTGGCGAGTGAAAATTTAGCCCTGGCGAGTAGAAATTCAGCCCTGGTTGGTATGTTATGGCTTGCAGTGGCGAGTAACTTTTCAGGTCTGGCTAGTAGCAAAAGGACTTCAACTTTTAAGCCCTATATAATGTAAAAAATATAAAACCACAAACATTTAAGAAAAAAAATAAATATGGTGTAATGTACACTACCATTCACTTAAAAATGTCCTTGTTGCGGTTATGGGTGCAGCTTGACTGTATGGTATGTAAGAAGTACCCATCAAGCCAAGCCAAACTGTGGGAGGAGCTTCAGGAAGCATGGGGTGAACTCTTTTCACATTACCTGAACAGACTGACAGCTAGAATGCCAAATGTCTGCAAGGCTCTAATTCCTGCAAATGGAGGATTCTTCGACAAAAGCAAAGTTTGAAGGACACTATTATTATTCAAATTAAAAATCAATATTTCTAACCTTGTCAACGTCTTGACTGTATTTCCTATTTAGTTTGCAACTCATTTGATGGAAAACAGACATTTCTAAGTGACCCCAAACTTTTGAATAGTATTGTATATAAATATACACATATTAATAAAAAAACAAATGTTGTTTTATATATATATATATATATATATAAGAAGGTAATGTACTGATATGATTGGTGCATTTTTTTATTTTTTTTTTTGAGGCCTTTTCATTTTATGCTGGTGCTGTTGATGTCACATACAAAAACCTCAGCACTGGCAACAACAGAACTAGTGGAAAATGGAAAGCCCCCCTTTCCCGCACCTCAAAAAAAAAAAGTGAAAAAAACCCCAAAACCTTCAGCCACCTACTTCCAAAATACAAGCTTGTTGTGTATTTACTTTTGAATGTGGCATTTCCTGCAGTGGGATTATTCTTACTTTATTCTTCTGGAAAAGCCATACAGAATCTGTACATATTCCACGTAAATTTTAGTTGACCTAAACTATTAATTTGAATTAGTTAATAGTTCCCTAATCTTAATTAAGAAGCTGGTGTAATGGACTCTGATATTTATAGACTTAGCAGTTTATTCCATCAGGAACACGAACTATACATTTGTGATTGTAGGCTCTGGTGCATGAACATCCCGGACAGGAACTCGAGATTGAACTCTTTGATGAAGACACAGACAAAGATGACTTCTTGGGCAGGTAAGTCCTTAGCCTTTAGGCACCCTGTTATTTTTCACCTTTATTGGTCCTTTTTATATTTATGGAAATATGTACAGAAAGGGGATTGCCAACAGGGCTATGGTCCCACCTAACAACCTTTTGATCAGATGGACCTCATCTTTAACACCTTAACGGCCAGCCTGACACGTCACATATTTTGTGCTTACAGAGACCCTGTGGGAGTGCTGTAACCACTAGCGGGGTCTGAAATTGGCCGCTCAAGAACGGAGTGGTTTTTTCAGACCCTGTTCGGAGAGCTGGTACATGTCATCAGACACGTGTGTTGGCTCGCCGACAACGATCAAAACGGTCCTTAAGGGAAGGTCATGTCCCTGTACCTCTTGTCATTAATTGGTTAAAGGCAAAGTTGAGCATTTCTGGGCTAAGCCAAATGCATCGTGGGGAACAAATGAGAATTCACCAAATTCCTATTGATTTAAATGGGGCATTTATCATTTTGAATGCTAGAGAGGTCTTCAGCACATTGCAAAGCTATGCCTTGGAAACCTCTCTAGCAATGAAGATTTTCACTTGCCCCCTTGTTGTAGTTCAAAGGTAGTCAATTGCCAGATCTCCAGCTGTTGAGCCAGCCGCAGGTGGGGGATGATGGGAGTTGTAGTACCCAACAGCTGGAGGTCCAACACTTGACTACCCCATATGTCATTGATTTGCTCCACAATTATTAGACTTTGCTTTTAAACATAAAACCCAATGGCCCATATTTATAAAAGCAAACTAGAGTTATTATGGAGTAAACCAACTGCTTTGGAGAGGATAAGTAAAACTTTTTGATAAATTAAAATGGACTTTTAACCCCTTTAATGCAAGAGATGTATTGGAGACCTATCTGGCATGTAAGGGGTTAAAAAGCTCTATTCAAGTGAATTGGAATTTAGGAATGTTTTTTGTCTCCTATGGTGCAGTTAGTTTACTCCAGAATAACTCCAGTATACATATGGACCAATGTCTCCAGCTGATGTAGAACTACCAGTCATGGGAGTTCTATTGATCAAACACAGTTTATGGTGTTGCTAAATGAGGAAAACACTATGGAGATTGGAAAGCAAAAACCATTGTTAAAGCCAATGTTTTCACTCATTTTGACAAACCTTGGAAATTCAGTCACCTACACAGCTTTTAGTCTCATTAAAGTATATGTTCCAACTGCCGATAACGTGTGCTTTTTTGTTTTTTAATCAGTTTTATAGTTTGAGATTTTAGTTTAGTAGTTGGGGAAGCTGAGTGTAACAGAGCTTTGTTCTCTGACCTGTCTGATAAAGTCTGCATAATTAGTTACTCACATGTCCAGCAAATCACCTCTCTCCACCTTCTAAGGCTGCTGGAACCAAACCGTCTCCACTAGAGGGGTGAAATAAATTAATAGGAATGAATAATCATGCAAATCCTTTTAACATAGTGGGTCCCACTGTGCGAGGATTTGTAAAGACAACTGTTCATCTTTGTTTCTTGAACATAAACTAAGTCCCCCACCCCAAGCCTCACAGGTAACAGATTATTTGTTATGTTGTTGTCAGTAATCTTGGCATTTGTGATGTCTTCACCAAAGCACAGGGTTGCAGAGTTAATGTTAAAGGAGACATCCCCAAATTTCTCAATGGCTTTGTTCATTTGGATGAGAACTTAAAGTATTTTCCATTTTAAGAGAGAGAATATCTAAATGATCTGCAGTAACCTTTCTTATTCTGTGTTGTTTCCAGAGAAGTGTGCAATTGTTTACCACTGTGTAATTGCTAATGAGAGAATCAACTGTTTTGTTTTCAGTCTCTTGATTGACCTGGCCGAAGTGGAAAAGGAGAAAGTGGTAGACGAGGTAAGTCTGTTGTACTTGATCATTTAAATCAGATCTTATACCGCCAGATAAACGTGAGTGTCACTTAAAAACAAGTGCCTTTTAAAAGCTCTTTATATTTCCTAAGGAGCCCACGCCAGTGGCCACAGTAGGCACCTTTCCTAGATAGCCAGGGTACCAACTGAGTGTACTGCAGTAGGAGGCAGAGTCCTTGTTGCTCCACCCGGTTGCATCTGTGATATAAAGGCAGTGGGGCATCCACATAGAGTAATATATGCAGGTAGCCTTGGTACTTCAGGGCACATTAGAGTGTGTAAATGGATTAACCGTTTGCATGCTAGATAGGTCTGCAAACATTGCTTTTTAATCTTTTGGATACATTTAGCATACGAGGGGTTAAAAACCCCAGTTGTTTCCAGGTGATCAGTTGTAATAATGTGTTGGTTTATTTTATGTCCCAGTTTCGATCCAATCTGCTCTCTTCACAAAACTCACAATAAATGCTTGGAAGCAACAGTGTGGTAAATCTAGACCAAAACCAGACTATGAATCAAAGAAAACATCCCGTTTATCTCAACAGAGATTTTTTTTTTTTAATTTGTTTCAGCCCGTTATTTTTCTCCAGGTCAGGGCCATATTTACATCTGGACCAAACCCCCACCTCACACCCGCACCTAGTTTCATCTACTGTTACCCAGCACAGGCAATACACTTTGCCTGCAACATACAAGCCCAAAAAAGTTCTTAACCCCTTAGCTGCTGGTCTTCAAAATGTTGTGTGAATTATGCACTGGGACATTTCACTAACATCCAAGGTGTCTGGTGCAAACTGAACAAACAAATCGGGTGCATTCACATGTTATAATCCAATATTGTATCATGCAAGTACAGACAATTACATTCATCACCGCTCTGCTGCTTCCATGGGGCACCTTCCACAGGTGTAGAGATGGTGACTAACACAGTCCTTCATACAGTGAAGTCTGACAACAGGCTTGCTTGAAAATATATTACTTTACTATAAAATTTGTAGTTCTTATTTAAAAAAAAAAAAAAAAAAGTATAATAAACATTATTAAAAATTTGAGTATGTTACCCCACGGAAGCACTCAAAGGGTTAATCATATTTCCTGAATGTGTTTCCCGGCTACAGCCGTTCCATCAGGAGGATTTCTAAATCGCTATATCCCTGGAGTCATTATGGGACAAACCAAAGAGGACAACACAAATTCCCATTGATTTCAACTGGGTTTTTAACCCCTTAAATTCTAGTGAGGTTTCCAACATAGAGACCTGTCCAGTATACGTGGGGTTAAAAGTCCCATTTAAACCAATGTGAATTTTCATTTGCCCCCCATGGTGTATGTCAGGGGTAGTCCATTGCTGAAACTGTTGTTTATCCCGTGTGGGTCAGGTGGTCTGCCCCAGAGTTACTCCAATTCTACTTAGTACATCAGCCTCAATGAGACTTATGTATAAGGAAAAAGTGGATCAATTCTGGGGCAAATCAACTGTAGTGAATTCAAATTCCGATTGATTTAACTGCTGCTTTTAATGCCTTGCAAAGCAATGGGATGAGATCTCTCTAGCATTCATGGGGTTAAGAAACTGTATTTAATCAATGAAATGTATCCATATTTCCTCTGTGGGTTCTCATTGATTTACATGGGGCTGTTAATGTAAATAGAGAGGGCTCCGATGCACTGAGATACAATGCGTTGAAGACCTCTGTTATTCAAATGGTTAAAATCCCCCTTTACATCAAGGGGATTTTCGCCTGTCACAGTTATTTGATTGGTTGATGAATAGGACCCAATGGCCCCTAATGTATATGGAATTATTCTGGAGTAAATCAACTGCACCACAGTGGACAGATAATTACTAAATTACCATGCACTCAAATACAGATTTTTAACCCCTTGAGTGCCAGAGAGGTCTCCAATGCATTCAAGGGGTTAAAAGCCCAATTTAATTTAAAAGGAATTTTTATTTGTCCCCTTTTTGTCTTTACTTACTCATGTGATAAAAGTGATAAAAAGTTGATGGACAAACAGAGGATAATTTGCTTCTTGGCTTAAATCAGTGCGGGAAATATCTGTAGAGCCACATGTTGCCCACACTCGGTTTCAATCAATATTAACTACATCATTTTGCCATTATTGTTGGAGTAAATTGTTGAACTTTTGCGTGCCAGAGGGGTATGCAACACATTGCAAAGCATTGCTTACCCCCCTGGCACTCAAAGGGTTAAAGCAGACACTTTCACCAGCATGACATATCACGGCAAGTGCTAATTACAATAGATCTATGCACACACTTCATTTTATTTTTAAGTATAATTGCTACATTAACAAAAACCAGAACCTTTTATGCAGATAGGCACCGGGGAACAGCGCAGACATCTTGCAGAGCCGGCATCTCTAAGTCTGCGCTGTCCGTCCCCTTCAACTCCATGATTGGTGAGTTGAATGCCTTTGTGCCGAAAGGCACCGGAAGGGACTGACAGCGCAGGCGCAGAGAGCAAGATCCCAGCCGGTGCCTGTCTGCATAACAGGTTATATTCTTCGTTAATGCAGCAATTATACTTTAAATTTAAACTGTTTGCATATCGCTAATATAATTATCATTTGCCACGCTATGTCTTGCTGGTGAAAGTTCCGCTTTAAGGTGTAACTGATTTTTTTTTTTGTCTTTAGAATCTGTCGTTCTGATTTCATGTATTTTCCCCTCCAGTGGTTCTCGCTAGATGAAGCCACAAGTGGAAAACTTCACTTGAAACTGGAATGGCTTACACCAATGTCCACAGCAGAGAATCTTGATCAGGTAAATTCATTGTTACAAGTAAATAAGGAATTCTGGATCACGTATGTGTCAGGATTATAAAACTAGCTACACTGATAACCAATGACCATACATCACATTTACTTATTGCTCTAATGTGAATTCATTGCTTGAACTGGATGTGTTGATTTAGAATGTAAAACCACTTCCGTTTGCCCTGTTAGAAAAGGAAAAGTTGTAGTGTTTTTATAAAGTGAACTATGTATGTGTGGACAGCTTAATCTCCCTCATTCCTCCATTATTGTTTCCTTGCAAAACTGAAGGAAAAGGATCACATTTGGGGCAAATTATTTTTGGAAGAAATTAGCAATGTCCCATTGTGCCCTGAAATTAATGCTGTGTACCTCTCTAGTACAAACAGGGCAAGAAGGCAGGTTAAAAAAAGCAGTAAAGTTTTAACCATCTAAGTACCAGAGGGATGTGCAACACATTCTGGCACTCAAAAGGTTAATATAAAAAATATATAATTATGGGGCAAGGGCAGTCAGCTGTTGGTCATTACACTGTTCGGTACTACAACTCCCATCAACAGCTGGTTGTGAATGATGGGAGTTGTAGTTAGTAACATTTAACTGCCCGTGTTGCAGGGCTTTTTCTGATGAGTAAATCAATAGTTTTCTAACTGCTAGGAGATGGGTTGTTCAAAAGTTCTTGCAGCTCACACTGTTGTGTTTTTAACCCCTCGGGTGCCAGAGAGGAGCACACACAAACACACCATTGGTCCACCGGGTCCCGTGCACTGCACCATTTGCCAGTTTAGAATAAAGTTAGACCAAAACAACTTGTCTAATATTGAAAAAAAAAAATACATGTTAAAACCAGTTATTCTGTGGCAAACCAGCTGCGTACCATGGGAAACAAAGCTTTCCAAATTACCCAGTGGTTTGAATATGGCTTTTAACTCCTTGAATGCTTGGGTGGTATCCAGTGCACACACTGCTTAGCATGAAGCTTCTCGCTGTCTACCAGTAACCACTAAGTGATCTGCTAGAAGACCTGTCTCTACCTTTTGGCTTCCCCACTGCTAACAGTACATAATTTAATCCTTTGAGTGCCAGAGGGGTATGCAACAGTACCCCTCTGGCATTTAAAGGTTGACCCCTTGTATGCTAAAAATATTTCTATCACATTGTGTTAAGATGCCTCTAGCACCCAGGGGGTTAAAGAAAATTTGAGGAGCTTCCCAGTTATGGGTGTCGCTCCCCTTAAAATGTTTTTGTAATTGAAACAATTATATATTGACACAGTTGTTTAAACATTTGCTTTGTTTACCGTTCAATGGAACATGTTCGCTGTGACTGGTAACTATTTTGTAAGATAATAAATATGTCAGCATTGTCCTAGTTGTAGGAAATCTAACATCTCCTAATAATTCACCTTACCATGGCTTGAAAATCGTAACCCTCTGAGTGCCAGAGGGGTACACAATGCATTGCAAGGCAATGCATTGCGTACCCCTCTGGAACTCAAAGGGTTAATGCCTTTTGTTATCGGGTTCCTATGAAGTTTGCCCTTGTGCGTGTGTGTGAGTGATAACATCTTCAGTCAGATCTGGAGATTGTCCGTGGAGGTGGACATGACAGTTAGGAGCAGGATCACAGGGCACAAACTCCACCCACTGAACATGATCTTAAAGGGATAGTATCACTTAATATGTAAAAATATATATAGTAGATTTTATCCTCCTGCATTAAACAAAAGCACTCCCACTGCTGAGAGGTGTTTTAGTCAAAAGTTATTGCAACTCATATTTTATTTTATTTTTTTAGGTTCAGTAGCTCAGTGGCCTGAAATTTTACAGTGGTGCTGTTGCTAAACCATCCTCTCAACAGTGGGATTATCTTTGTTTTACTCAGGAGTATAAACCTTACAATATTATATATATATATATATATATATATATATATATATATTTATTTACCTCTTGGATTAAGGAGACTTGAGCTGTTGACTACAGCCCTAAGTAAAATGTGATAGTAATACCTTCATCTTGTTGTGATTGCTTGAACTGTAAAAGTAATGGGAGTGCCTTGTTTTAGACAAATAAACATCATTTCTCCTTTAACCACTTAAAGGGATAATAATGTTTCAGAATAAAAGCAGCTCCAATTAATCTTCATAGTATTTGGTCCATGGAGAGTGTTATTTCAATACTGTCAGAGTTGTAGTTCAAGATAATTAAATGATAAATTATCCCCCTCCCGCCCCTTTTACTGATGTAACACTGCTCACCTCAGAACAGAAAGGTGGTGTCCAGATGGCTTGCAGAGAGGGACAACCTTCAGTGAGCATAAGGGAAAAACCTATCAAGGGGGGCAGGGTTTTCATTGTTCTCACAGTAAGAAGTTTGTCCCTTGCTGTGAGCTGTTTGGTCTGAAGACCAAAATCCACATCTGAGGTGAGGCAACTTACACTAGGTAAAATGGGTGGGAGGGGGACACTTTGTCATTGAATTACTCTTGAACTGCAACTCTTACAGTTTTGAAATAACACTCTCCAAAGTCCAAATACTATGATGATTAATTAGAGCTGCTTTTATTATGAAACATTACTATCCCTTTAAAGACTGAAGTCTCTCAAGTCCATTTCTGTCCTGTGCAATAAAAGTCCCCACAGACCCTCTGCATCTGGCTTGAAAGGCCAACACAGAGGGAGGTTAAGCACATTTGTGGCTTGAACCATGTACTTCCGCATTGTATTCCAGGCCCCCTCCAAACAGTCAATAGGAGCCATTTTGGAGCTGAACAGTGCAGCCCTTGTCTTTTTTAAATTAAGTCTTCTCCCATGAGAGCAGACTTAGTAAAACATCATAATTGTTCTTTAAACATGTTTACTAGTAGAGACCTGTACAAGCTTACACTGTGATTACTCACACTGCATCCCTGATATAGGGAGAGGAGAGGCATATGAACCCTCCATACCAGCTTGCTTTAGACCCAATAGTGGGTGGGGCTGCGGGATGTCATGTAAATAGTTGGGTGTGCCTGTGGGCGGGACTAGGGGAGCCTGAGGCACAATTGCAGCCCTGGATTCAAATGAAATGAAATTCCACACAATTATCTAATACTCTATAAACGTGACACTGATTTGTTTGGATGTTTTCCTCCAGGTGCTGACCAGCATTAAAGCGGATAAAGATCAGGCCAATGATGGGCTCTCCTCTGCTTTGCTTATTATCTATTTGGATTCAGCGAGGAGTTTGCCTGTAAGTAAAATCAGTTGATACATTCGCTGTGTTTTTTTTCTTTGTGTCAGCCGTTTAACCCCTTAAGGACTAGAGGGTTGTGCAACACTTTGCCTCCCAATGGAGCTCAAGGGGTTAATAAAAGGCTCTGCATTCTTTTTTCATTTGCAGATAGTTTCCCATTATTCAGTGAATTTGTATGTACAAAGAAAAAGTGCAGCAATCCGACTTCATCAAATACAGTTCCCTGTAAATTTATTTCAGGTTTTTAACACTTTGAGTACAAGATCTCCAACGCAACACCTTCCATTACATTGTAGACCTCTGTAGCATCTATGGGGTTAAAGTGTAACTTCTATTTTGTAACAAATACTTGATTTTGAAAGAGCTTTGTAAAGGAACTATGTTTTTTTATCCTTTTTTATTTCAAACAGTAGCTTGAGGTATTTAGTAGCTTTATTTCTTTGTCAGATTATGCAAGTGAGCTGGTCCTGGCTGTCAGGGAGTGGGAGGGAGAGCAGTGAGGAATGTTAGTATCTGGCTGGCAGGGAGTGGGAGGGAGAGCAGTGAGGAATGTTAGTATCTGGCTGGCAGGGAGTGGGAGGGAGAGCAGTGAGGAATGTTAGTATCTGGCTGTCAGGGAGTGGGAGGGAGAACAGTGAGGAATGTTAGTATCTGTCTGGCAGGGAGAGCAGTGAGAAATGTTAGTATCTGGCTGGCAGGGAGTGGAAGGGACAGCAGTGAGAAATGTTAGTATCTGGCTGGAAGGGAGAGCAGTGAGGAATGTTAGTATCTGGCTGTCAGGGAGTGGGAGGGAGACCAGTGTGGAATATTAGTATCTGGCTGTCAGGGAGTGGTAGGGAGAACAGTGAGGAATGTTAGTATCTGTCTGGCAGGGAGAGCAGTGAGAAATGTTAGTATCTGGCTGGCAGGGAGTGGAAGGGACAGCAGTGAGAAATGTTAGTATCTGGTTGGCAGGGAGAGCAGTGAGGAATGCTAGTATCTGGCTGGAAGGGAGAGCAGTGAGGAATGTTAGTATCTGGTTGGCAGGGACAGCAGTGAGGAATGCTAGTATTTGGCTGGCAGGGAGAGCAGTGAGGAATGTTAGTATCTGGCTGGAAGGGAGAGCAGTGAGGAATGTTAGTATCTGGCTGGCAGGGAGTGGGAGGGGGAGCAGTGAGGAATGTTGGTATCTGGTTGGCAGGAAGAGCAGTGAGGAATACTAGTATTTGGCTGGCAGGGAGAGCAGAGATGAATACTAGTATCTGGCTGGCAGGGAGAGCAGTGAGGAATGTTAGTATCTGGCTGGCAGGGAGTGGGAGGGAGAGCAGTGAGGAATGTTAGTATCTGGCTGGCAGGGAGTGGGAGGGAGAGCAGTGAGGAATGTTAGTATTTGGTGGGCAGGGAGAGCAGTGAGGAATGTTAGTATCTGGTTGGCAGGGAGTAGGAGGGAGAGCATTGAGGAATGTTAGTTACTGGCAGGCATACCAGCCAGTACTGCCTAATGGGCATAAACTGACAAATGAATAAAGCTAAATATCAAATAAACTGTTGTTTTAAAGGTTTAGTAATGTTTTATTAACAGTTCAGCTAGGATGCCTCCTTATAATGTGTACCATCCCTCTGTTATGTTACTAATGCTGACATCACTCTGGTTCCACTGAAATTATATCATAATTTCTCCCCCTCCCGACCCTTATGCAGACGCCTAGGAACTGAAGGAGGATCACAACAAGGTACAATCTTCATTCAGTATAAGGCAAAACCTGCCCTCCTTCGTCAAGGAGTTCAGGGTTTTCCTTATACTGGATGAAGTAAGATTGTCCCTCGTTGTCTGTCTGGTCAAGTGGACTTCAGATCCGAGGGGAGGTGGCTTCATTTACTGTAAAGGGGCGGGAAGGAGACATTTATGATATAATTTCAGTGGAACCAGAGCCATTTCAGCATTAATATATGTTGTACTACTGTACTCAGGCACATATGTTCCACGTTCTTTCTCTTCTTCATCGTCACAGTGTGAAAGATGCACAGTTTTGTTTGCATACCATCATCTGTATTAACCCCTTGGATGCTAGAGATGTTGAAGATGTCTCTAGGGGTTAAACTTATTTTTTAAGGCTTTTGAATTTGATAACCCTTTGAGTGGCAGAGATGTCTGTGCAGCACATTGCCTACCTGCTCTAACTCTCAAGGGGTTAACCCTTTGCTTGCCAGTTTTTGTATTTGTCTCTAGAACCCAAACATTTCAAAGTGGAATGTTTATGTTTTTCAGGTTTAGCTCACACACACGCACACTCTAAATGTCTCTGCTCACGATTTCATCTTCCCATTCATCATCCCTTTGTCATGTTAAACGTATCGCCAGCACGGCGAAGCTACAAACGCAATTCATTCTGGTTCTTTATTATTTTTATTGTCCCTCTGCATCGCTTCTTTCATTCTCTGCTTTCTGCCTTTACTTTTCATCTTTCCAAGAGTATCTACGAAGGGAACTTGGGTTGTGGCAACTTAAAAGAGAGGAGAGCTTCCGGACTGATCTTTTGTGAAAATACCTCCTCCCTCTATAGAACGTTATTTGTGAGTTCTCCATTGGTGTCAGCGAGCTGCAACAGACATGCATGTGAATGGTTCCAGTGCATGTTTTTCAGCATGTCATTGACACTGTCCCTCATTTGATCCACTACATTATCATTTTATATATATATAGAATGAGATTATCCAGATTGTTCCTGTTTCTAATCACATATGCATAAAGTCAAGCAATTCTGGTACTAACTAGTTGTACCATAGGGTACGAATACACATTCTATTGATTTAGATGGGGTTTTTGACCTCCCTAGCATTCTTTAAAGGGATAGTAATACTTCGTTTTATCTTTATTTTATTTTGTAGGCATTAAAAAAACATGAAGAACGATATGTCTTATCTCTCAAACCTTTATGGTTTAAGAGATATTCACAAGCAAAGTATCCCCCCCCCCGTTCAGCCAAATCAGAAGGGAGGTGCCCAGGTAGACTGCAGAGAGGGACAATCTTCAATTAAGCTAAGGGAAAAAGCTGAAAAACTTGTCAAGGGGGGAAGGGCTTTCATTGTTCTCATAGGAAGAAGATTGTCCCCTGTTGTTATCTGTCTGGTCTTACAACCAGATTCACATCTGAGAAGAGATGGCTTACACTAGGTAAAAGGGGCAGGAGGGGAAACTTTGCTTGTGAATATCTCTTAAACCATAAAGGTTTGAGAGATAAGACTTATATCGTTCTTCATGTTTTTTTAATGCCTACAAAATAAAATAAAGTTAAAACGAAGTATTACTATCCCTTTAACTTCTCTAGCCTAGTAGTTCCCTGTGGTTTGGTTGGTTTCCTCCAGAATTGCTCCAATTTCCTATTATAGAAATGGCAGGATGGTTGTTCTAATGTTATTTTATAACACTGCTGGCACAGTATCCTTTTGAAATGGCGCACACTATCGGGCGAACAAACAAATGGCGCATTAAAAATTACGCTGGGTTGAAATAGTCAAAATAAGAATATGGCGTGCACAAGTGTCAACAGGTCGGAATGTTGACACATTCTTATGTTGCGTTAGCACCATTACTGTTTGGAAAAATTGTGCACAGAGCATTGTTCTCAATATAATTCCACCGGCTGACTCGCTGTTGAAATATGACCACCCGGTGATTGGACCACACAGTAGGATTACACTCTGCATTTGCTGAATATTTTTTTTTTTTTCTCCACTCTCTTTAAATCTCTCTTAATCTGGTTTCCAATAGAGCAGCTTATTAAGAAGAGAGATTCTAGTAAAATAAATTCCTCTTTGAGAGATTCAGAGAGATCTGAGATAAAAAAAAACAAAACAAAAATGATTCGGCGGATGCAGAGTGTAATCCCACTGTGTAATCCAATCACTGGGTTGTCATATTTCAGCAGTGAGTCAGCCGGAGGAATAACATTGAGAGCAATCCTCTGTACACAGGTCTTCCAGACAGTAATGGAGCTAACGTGACATAAGAATGAGTTGACACTTGTGCATGCCATATTCTTATTTCAACCCAGCATAATCCTAAAAGGGTAGTAATGTCCGATTTAAGTAACATGTAATATTGTAGATATTAAAAAAAATAAATGAACTGGTGCAAGTCCCGTCTCTCAAACATTTATAATTTGAGAGTTATAAGGTTTTAAATTGCCCCCCTCCCTCCCCTTTCACAGATGTCAGCCTTTAGCTTACAGAAGGAGATCCGGGTCCCGGGACCAGCAGGCAGCTCTTCAGCAGAGCCGAAATAGCGATATCTAAAATGAAATGCTTAATTGGAACAGTCTACAAAGTGTGCTTGCAAACCAGACACACTTTGTAGACAGTTCCAATTAAGTATTTCTTTTTAGATAGCGATATTTCGGCCCTTCTGAAGAGCCGCCATGGGTCGCACAACTCAAATCTCCTTTTATAGCTGACGTCTGTGAAGGGGGGCTTATCTCTTATCTCTTATATCTCTCAAACTATAAATGTTTGAGAGACGGGACTTGCACCAGTTAATTTATTTTTTTAATATCTACAATATTACATGTTATTTAAATCGTACATTACTAACCCTTTAAAGAGGAACTTTCCACATGGAATATAAGTGGATCTTAATTTGCTTAAGTCCTTCAATCAATTATATCCAAGGCTTCAATTTTCCACTAATTTGTGACTAGGTAAAATAAATAAACTATCCCACAGACAAGTAGAAAATGATTCTCTTCTATGTGTAACATTGGGTGGCCTAGTAACTTATTTTTGTTTATGAACTCTGCTGTAGTCTATAACTGAACAGGGATCTCTTGAGAATGTTCATCACCTATAAATCTAAATGTAAACATTATGACAGTAATAATATGCCCCTGTTCATTTACAGACTACTGCAGATTTCAAATTCAAGAACATTAACTAGATATAGCAGACTTGTGAATTACACCTGCCAAGATAAGTTCTTCTGTTAAGCAAATTAAGAGCTCCTTACTTAAGAGGCACACGGTATAGTTACCTTTTAATATGTGTGATGGGAAGGAAAAACCCTGGTGTGTATATGGGAATATGTAACGTGGGAGGGTGGCACAAATTGGCAACAGCCAGCAGAGCTAAAGGGCAAATGTGGAAATGGGGAGACACTGCAGGATGGGCATGTATTTGACATATGTATAGTGCTGAAGTAGACAACCTTTGGAACTGCAGATGTGAGACTACAACTCCCATCATATGAAAGTTGTAGTCCCCAGCTTCTTTTGGAGAGACAGTATTTGCTTGCCCCTGGCTGGACCTGATTAACAAGGGAGCTGATGGAGCTGCTGCTTCAGACCCAATAGAAGCAATAGGACCATTCTCATCAGTAGTGAGTGAGACACAGTTGGCTACTGCTATACAGCCCACAAGAGCCACAACTTTATTGCTTAATATCGACTGAAACTTTGAACAAAAATGAATTAATATTTAAAGAAGCCGTGTGAGTTCTGTATTTGGCCATCTTCTACACCTGGTTTTCTCAGCCATGGTCCTTAAATACCTATCACCATGCTGGTTTAAGGCTCTCCCTGCCTGAATTCAGGTGTGTAATTAATTAATTAATTAATGGATGTTTCATTCTGATTTAGTTTATCTGTTGTTAGACATGGAGAAACCAAAAACCTACACTGTTTAGTGGTACTTTAGGGCCACGGCTGAGAAATTGTATCTACAGAACAGTGTATACCCTTCCAGTATAATAGGACATCAGGACCCTAACCCTTTGAGTGCCAGAGAGGTATCCAAAGCATTGGGTTGCAATGTTTTGGATACCTCTCTTGCACTCAAATGGTTACACCGGTCCTGATCCTGGTATATTGGAAGGTGATGTAGAGAGGGATTACCAGTGGCAACAGAGCAAGAGCAGCATGGAAGAAAGTCTGACTGGGAATAGGGTGCGATAATGCAAGCCAACACTACATTACCCCTACCTGTTTCCATGACTCTGCGTGAAGTCGGAGGACATTTTATTCATATGATGTCTGACTTGTAGGTGATTTCTAGATTTGTGACAATGGATTAAAAAAGAAGTTTTAGTGTATTAAAGACACCCATATAGAATTAGTCAGAGGGAAAAGGCACAAACACACAAACCATTTTTTTTTTACTGAAATAAATGTAAACATTTCCATGCATCTTTATTCATTTCCATTTCATTTATTTTGTGTTATATTTTGAATTCGTTTTACATAGTTTTCTTTGCTGCAGACATTTCTACAAGGCTTCCTGACAAACGTACACGTATAACATGGGAACAACACAATCTGCTATGTCTGTATGACTCAATTTTCTGACCTAGATCACATTTTGAGACTATGGACATTGTTATATTCCACTGCACTAAGGAAATTTAGTGCTGAAATAAAATGCTACGCTTCCCCAAAATATCCTCACTCCCTCCAGTTTGCGAATGACTGTCATTACTTGGGTTGTAGTAGATGTTTGCTGTAGACTTGGTCCTTGCAGTTATCAGAAAATGCTATCTTGAACGGAAATTAACACTTAAAATAATAAATACATTTATAGCAAGTTTTTTTTCAATGTGAGTAATGCAAGGGTAGTCTCATGATTCCTTCAAAAGTAATTACTACTCAATCTTGCATTTATGTTAATGAGTGCAATATTTTCTTTGGCTGTTGCATTTTAAGATGGAGCTGTTGTTATGGTGGATTATGGGGACGTCTGATCACTGAACAGCAATGGCAACAACTCCACTGTAAAATGGAATGTCCAGAAAACATGTTGCACTCAAACTCCGAGAAGGATTGCAGTTTGGAGTTGTAATACATTTGAAATGTAGCATCTCAAACACCCAAGCACATGAACATGTGTATTCTCACACTTGTATGCTCAGACTACTCACACATTAACCCTTTGTGTACAAGAGGTATGCACATCTCATTGTGATGCAATGAAGCAATGAGCTGCACATATCTCTGGTCCCCAAAAGCTAAAAATAAATATTTAACTGCACTAGGCAATTAGATCTTTTTGAGACATCCCCTTAAAGGATTAGTAATGGCAAATATAAATAAAAAAAAGTATTATTGTAGATATTGAAAAAATAAATCCCTTGATGCAAGTCCTATCACTCACTTCTTAATGGTTTGAGAGACAGAAGGTGATAAAGTTCCCCCCTCCCTCCCCTTTCATTGACGTCAGTATCTAGCTGACAGAAGAAGATCCTGGTACTGGGATCGGCGGGTGGCTCTTCAGCAGAGCTGAGATAGATCTATATAGAAAGAAATACTTCATTGGAGTGGTCTACATACAAAGTATGCTTGCAAACCAGGCATACTTTGTAGACCTCTCCAATGAAGTATTTATTTCTACATAGCGCTATCTTGGCTCTCCTGCAGAGCCGCCTTAAATTGGCCGACACAAATCTCCTTCTGCCAGATTTACAGCTGACATCAGGGAAAGGGGAGGGAGAGGGGAAATGTAAAATGTTATTTCTCTCTAACCATAAAGGTTTGAGAGATCGGACTGGCATTGATGGATTCATTTTTTCAATATCTACAATAATACTTTTTATTTATATATGCCATTATGAAACCTTTAAGCTGTCTCTGCAAACTCTTTCCAGCTTCTTTGACTCCATTATTTAGGTTTCTTCAGTTTAATATGACAGTCCTGTAGTGTGCTTTGCCCTGTGTGATAACACTTCAGGCCCCTTGACTTTTTGAGGACTTTTTGATGGATCTAATAAACTTGCAAAATGAGCAGAAAATCTGGCATGCTTTTGCAAAGGCAGCATTGGCTTAAAGGAATACCTGCGCCAGATCTGAAATACCTTATTTATCGGAGGCCAAATATTAAATAATTCTTTGGGTTTCCATTGCAGTTGATGTTATGAAGTGTTTAATCTACAAATTTCTCCATAAATGTCAATGGGAATCTGCTAAATAGAACTAGATGATATCTAATATTGAATTTGATAAATTAAGTCTTTGTGTGGAAAATATATTTCCAGATGAGAACTGCTTAACACCCCGGTTACATAAATTATAGACCTTTGCTCCCACGGGTGACCCTGTATTGTAACAGTATTTCCTAAATGAATGCCACCTTCACTTTTTTATAATCCTTTATTTCTAAGTGGCCAATATATACCACAGTATTGTACAATTGAGAATTTCAGCAGTTATCCAAGGGGTTAGTTTTTTGTAATATCATTTAAAGGGATAGTAATGTTTCAAAATAAAAGCAGCTCCAATTAATCTTCATAGTGTTTGGGCCATGGAGAGTGTTATTTCAGTACTGTCAGAGTTGTAGTTCAAGAGTAATTGAATGATAAAGTATTCCCCTCTCGCCCCTTTTACCTAGTGTAAGCCTCCTCCCCTCAGATGTGGAATCCGTTCCACAGACCAGACAGCTCACAGCAAGGGACAATCTCCTACTGTGAGAACAATGAAAACCCTGCCCCTCCTTGACGGGTTTTTCCCTTATGATAATTGAAGATTGTCCCTCTCTGCAAGCTATCTGGACACCACCTTTCTGTTCTGAGGTGACAAGTGTTACATCACTAAAAGAGGCGGGAGGGGGATACTTTATCATTCAATTACTCTTAAACTACAACTCTGACAGTATTGAAATACCACTCTCTATGGCCCAAATACTATGAAGATTAATTGGAGTTGCTTTTATTTTGAAACATTTCTATCCCTTTAATTTTATTTTAAATGTTTAGTTCCTACATCATTACAGATTATGTATGAAACTCATTCCATCGTCTTGACCCATTTTTTTTCTCCATGCCTGTATAAATATATATATTACGAACCGTTAACCCTTTTGCAGCAAGAGAGCTTGCAATGCTGGTCCCCTCCTGTAGGTGAAAGGATTCCCCGATCGCTCATTCTTTATTTTCGATGCTTGTCCATTCTTTTTACATTGTTGCATTCTGCTGTAGAAATTGATTGTTTTGTGCCTTGTGTGGTCATGCATTGCTTTGATTTAATTCTGTTTTCATGTGCCATGTCTTGTCTGTGGTTAACCTGCCAAATCAGCCTCACAGCATGGTTTATTAACTCCATGTGTGTTCATTTTCTCCATTATAAGAATAATCCATTAGAAATTAACCATGACGGCATGAAGAAAGCTGCTGTTGAAAAGGCTAAAAAGGTAAAATTGGTCGTCTGTTGAAGATTAATCATGGGTGGGGGGTGACAATATATAATTAGGATAGTTGGCGCTTATTGGGGCAGTGCCTCCTACCAGTCAATATATGCTTAATAAATGTAACATTGGGGGACCTTATCACAATTGATCCCACATACCTAATGTATGAAATCTGCAGTTTATTTATATTTTGATATGTCTCTGAATTTCTCTGGGCCTGATAAATTAAGATGGCTGCCTCCTCCTACCCCTTTCTTTTTATAAGTCTTGCCCTGATGATATCAGAGGGAAGCAGACTGAAGGATATTTAATGCATACTCATGAACTGAGAATGCCAGGTGGGATATCAGCAGCAATATCATCATCACAGGAGGAGGAGGGGCTGAGAGCAAGCACTCTCCCTTTTGCTATAGTAACAAATAGCAAATAGTCACTACTTCTTTAACCCTTTAAAAGCCAGAGGTTTATGCAACTCATTTCTTTGTAATGGATTGCACAACCTTCTGGCACTCAGCCTGTTAATGAAAAATTGCCTTGGGTAATTCTAAATTATTGTGTACTTGGGACAATTAATTTGTATTTGAAGTACAATGAGAGTAAAATTAAAATGCCTTAAGAGTGGACACAAATTTGGTATACAAGTTGATTTTTAATAATAATAATAAATATTTCAGATGAGGCATTTAAATCAAATGTATCTATAGACAGGAAAGTGAAGCAATGGAGTTGTGTGCTTATAGCATACCACATCCCTTCCTGTGTTTGTAGGCGGCCAATCAGAGTGCGTCATACAGCAGGGCCCCCCCCCACACACACACACACACACAGAACGTCACTCTCTTATCTGATGAATTAAATATTCTTTTAGCAGCATAGGTTAGAAAAAAACTCTCATAAATAGATTTAGAGAGCTACAGAAAGGTTTAAAGAATACATGAATAAATCACAATGTCCTAAAATTGTGATTGAGACTATTTAATTGATGTTGTCACTCATTCATTATAGCAGCTGATTGATCAAATATTTAATAAACACCTTTTCTGCAGACATTTTCCATTAAAAGCACACGAATGTCCCATAACAAATTATGCTTGTTTTGTAAAGGTTTAAAAAATAAATTATTTGGCAAAAATCTTCTCTCTCAAATCTTTATGGTTTGAGAGATATTCGTATGTAAAGTTCCTCCCTCCCTCTCCTTGTACTGACGTCAGCGCTGTGCTGTGACAGCAGGAGATCCCGGTCTGAGGACCAGCTGGCGGCTCTGCAGCAAAGCCGAAATTGCGTTATTTAAAAAGAATTACTTTGTTGGAAAGGTCTATAAAGTGTGCCTGGTTTGCAGACACACTTTGTAGACCATTCCCATGAAGTAGTTCTTTTTAAATAACGTGATTTCAGCTGTGCTGGAGAGCCTCCTCAAGTCGCTCAACTTAAATCTTGCTGTCAGCTTTACAGCTGACAGCAGGAAAAGGAAAACTTTATAGGCGAATATCTCTCAAACCATAAAGGTGCCACATTATTTTTTTAACCTTTACAAAACAAGAATATTTGTTATGGGACATTACTGTCCCTTTAAAGGAATACTATTGCTATTATTAATAGAGAGAGAGATCCATATAGATAGATTGCTAATACTGCAGTGATCATGCTATTAAAATGCTTCATTTCAAAGCCAGTACAGCTCAATATCTATGTAACTACTACATGGCTCTGTCTATGTAGAAGTTCAACAACAGAAAAATACATTTTGTGTTCTGGTTTCAGCTGTAATCATTTTTGAATGCAGCATCTCTAAATATATTTTTAATTGTTCTGTTGATGAGGGCTTTGTAATCCAACAACAGCACAGAACCTCAGATTACCCACCACCCTGCATAATGGTACTAGGAAGAAGAAACCATTGTGTCCCACAGTACTGCTATGGGACTCTATTTCAGGAAACAGAGATTGTGAAATATGGCACACAAATAGATAATTTCACAGAATTATGACCCCGATATACTGAAAGGAACTGGAGTAATTCTGGGGCAAACCTTCTGCACAATAGGGGACAAATAAAGATTTCCCAAATACTTACTGAGTTATGTGGGGCTTTTAAAGAGCAATGATCAGGGTTCACTAAGTCTGCTCCCATGGGAGAAGACTTAATAAATAAAAGTCCAGAGCTCCACTGTGTAGCCCTAAAATGACTCCTGTCAGCTATTAAGTGGGGTCAGGAAATTATCCCCCCTTGGCTGTTATGAAATCCAGAAATATATGGCTCTCAGCCACAAACTTTGAGGGTGTATACACAGCTTCACTAGACCTGCTGTGTCAGGTGTTCAAGCCAGGTACAGAGGGTGTATGGCAGGGATGGGCTGCACTAGGCCATCTAGCTGCTGGAAGACCACAGCTCCTGTTAGTTGCTGGAGGGACATGATGGGGGCTGTAGTCCAGCAGCAGATGGAGATCCTCACGTTTCCTACCACTGGCGTGTGTTGACTGCATTGTGCAGGACAGGAGAATGAACTGTTAGACTTCATTTATGCAGTTGTCTCCTCTCACTTGACCAATGAGTGAGCCAGGTGGTCTCTTCTCACATTCTATTGGTCCACTGGGGCTCACAATGCAGTCCAGGCTGTAACAGTAGAGGAACTCCCAGGGAAGCAGATTTGCTATAGACCACTTCCCAAGTGGTAAATGCCTTTTTTAGGCATTTGAAAGTTGTAGGCATTTCTTTACTTGTCCCCAATGGTGCAGTCGGCTTGCTCCAGAACTGCTCCATTTCGTCTTGGTACATCATCATCCATGTGTATAACATGAACCATTCCATGATACTTTTCTTTTCCATTTCCTATCCTCTTCTCTTTAATGAAATGCATAAGACTTTACTACAGTTTCTGGAAGCCTTATGCATCTACAGTTATACATACATTTGCGGTTGGTGACTTGCACCCTTTAACACGCATGGGCTAGCTATATTTGTGGTTTATTTGCTTTGAGTTTGTGGTTTTTGTGACTAACGGCAGTGTGCGGGAGTATCAAAAATTGAAAATAACAAAGATAGAATTTAATTTTGTTTGATGTGAAGCAAAATATCTCTTTGTCGTTCACATCTGGTTTAACAGGAATACCGTGGTTTTCTTATCATTGCGATGCAGTGCATTGCAGAACCCTCTTGTCCTTAAGAAGTTAAATGGGCAGTACATTTCAAGTTATAAAAAAAATTGTAGGCCTTTTCCTGCTAAGGAACGAGGGTACATCCACTGCATGGAGATGCTTTGTTTCAGTGTTATACTAACTCAAACTCTTGTTTTATTATTATAAAATGCTAGCAGCAGTTGGTGTACAGACAATTTTTCCATCACACTGCCTGGGAGAAGTGAGCCACTGGCTACAGTTCTTTATAAAACAAGATAGGCATAGCTTTCCCCACAGGGAATGTTTGAAAAGTGATGTGTTTTTAATACAGCGTCTCCCAGCAGTGGGCTTGACCCTTGTTTTATTCAGCAGAAAAAGCTCTACGATCTATGCTTTTTTCATAACAAAACTTTATTGAACCTTTAACAGGTGAGGTCAACCTGTGGCTCACCAGTTGTGGTTAGACTGCAGCTCCCTATTAGCTGGCTGTTATCTTGTAGTGGATGATAGTTGTAGTCCAACAACACCTGGAAAGACACAGTTTGATCACTCCTACCGCTCCCTTGGAGCACCGTAGAGTACTGCAATGCACTACACACAGATTCTGACAGTGGGTTGTTATTGTGTTTAGTACGTGATGAATATTGTGTTTTTGCCAGCATAAAAAGCAAATCTCTTGGGGGCCATATTCAGTAAGCGAAAGAGGAATACTTCTGGAGCAAACCAACTACTCCATAGGAGACACAGATTCCTAAAATTCTTATGATCATGTGTCCAATAATCTAAGATTCAAGTGGTTAAAAAAAAACAAAAAAACAATTAGAATAATCTGTAATTTTCATTTGTCCTTATACTGCTCCATTAAATTAACGTTCATTCTCATTTCCAACTGTGATCCAGATGGTTTGTTCCAAAATTGTATACCTCTTTAGCTTATTACATATGACATGTATCATTTTAAATTCTCACATCTCTGTTCAATTTTGCAGTCAGGAAAGAAGATGAACAGTAGCCCCAATCCATTTGTGCTGTTCTCTGTAGGTCACACAGTGCAAGAAAGCAAGGTAAGGTGATGCTCAGGCACGATAATACAGATTCATTTTATATCTTCTAAGGGATAGTAATGTTTCATAATAAAAGCAGCGCCAATTAATCTTCATAGTATTTGGGCCATGGAGAGTGTTATTTCTATACTGTCAGAGTTGTAGTACAAGAGTAATTGAATGATAAAGTATCCCCCTCCCGCCACTTTTACTGATGTAACACTGCTTACCTCAGAGCAGCAAGACTGTCCGGATGGATGGCAGAGCGGGACAATCTTCAATTAACATAAGGGAAAAACCTGTCAAGGGAGGCAGGGTTTTCCTTATGCTCACAGTAAGAAGATTGTCCATTGCTGTGACCTGTCTGGTCTGTGCACCAGATTCCACATCTGAGGGGAGGTGGCTTACACTAGGTAAAAGGGGTGGGAGGGGGATACTTTATCATTCAATTACTCTTGAACTACAACCCTGACAGTACTGAAATAACACTCTCCATGGCCCAAATACTATGAAGATTAATTGGAGCTGCTGTTTTTGTGAAACATTATTACCTTTAAAGTGACCATTAGCCAAAATGAGAACATGGGATTAGATCTGAAGATTTTAAAGTAGAACTATGGGCCGTATGTTCAAAAGAAAATTGTAGGATTTCTGGAACAAACCATTTGTACTATAGGGGGAACTAAAAAATCCCATTGCTTTAAATGAGTATTTTAACCGCTTGAATACTAAATATGTCTCCAGTGCATTGCAAATCATGTGCTGGACTCCTCTAGCATTCAAGGAGTTGAAATCCCCATTTAAATTATTCATAATTTTTAGTTTTCCTCTATAGTGCAAATGGATTGTGCCAGAATTCCTCCACGTTTCTTTTGGACATACGGCCCATACACCCTAAGAGTAAGTGTTTCTTAAGGAAGGACCTACCTAGCAAGTCTTATAGAGATCAGGGTGTCACAGGGGCTGCATTAGTTCTGTCGCCATGTGAAAGAGCCCTTACCATGGACACTTATGACCTATGCCTATTTTAGGGCTGCATTGAAATCAAAGCAACCCCGTGGTATTCATTGTTCATGTGTGTCCATGGTTAAAGTGGAGGTCTGTTATGACTACTTTGAAGGGTAATCATCACATTTTACTGTCTGCTTCTAAGGGAGCACTGTGCAGCCCCAATTCGCCTCCTATCAGCTGTTCTTTTGGGAGGTGGGAGGGTAAGAAAACACAACCTGGAAACATGAGGCTCTCAGCCATAAACATAGCAGGTTGCGTGTGCAGCCTCCATAGAACCTCTGTGTTAGACTTTCAAGCCAGACGTAGAAAGTCAATGGAACAGCATCACACAGGACACAAGACTAGAATGCAAGACTTCAGCTTGGAGTTCATTCTGTTCTGGTGAGACCTTTTCACACCCCTGTTCTGCTTCCCATAGGTCCACAGGGTTCACAACTCAACCCAGGCTTCAGCAGTAGGTGTTCTCCGAGGGCAAGAGACCTACCAATAGGGCACTTTCACTGTGATAGTTGCCCTTTAAGTGACCTCTGTACGAGAGGCTATTTTTTTTTAAAATGTTATGTTCATTCATAACGCAATGAAATTTCCACACACATTACCTTCCTGTAAGGTCTTTCAGGAGATGTTCATACAGTTAATTTAAATAACAAGTATTTTTTTTTTTTTTTTGCCACAGCCCCATTCTGTTTTGGAGGAGTGTTTGGTGTTGTCATCCACTTGCGTGAGAGGGAGAGGTGCTCAGTTAGCTTTTTCTATATTAATATAAAGCCATGCAGTGAAGGTCTTAGTTCTGTGGTTGGGTACTAGATGCAGAAAGCAAGTTGATCCCTGGATAAGGAGTGAATAAATAACTTTTTTTTTTTTTTTTTATATAACTATGATGCACCGGTGATCTGCTCACTGGAACCCCTGGACATGTATATGGACTTTCATTCTGTTAGCCTTTTGATGCCAGGAAGCCACCAAACCGAATGATAATGCTAATTGAATGCTTTGTTTTTTAGGTTAAATACAAAACAGCAGAACCCGTTTGGGAACAAACATTCACATTCTTCATCCACAATCCGAAACGACAAGACCTTGAAGTGGAGGTATTTCAGTGCCCAGTATTTCAGTAACAATTTATTAACCCCTTAAGGAATGGAGGGGGGTTGCAACAAATTGTAAAGCAATGTTTTGCACCCCTCGCTGGTCCTTAAGGGTTAAATATGGAATCCTGATATTTTTATTTCCAGTTCTACAAATCATTCAAAACTATGTATTGCAGTTCAGGAGTTAAAACAGAATTTGTACTGTCACAATTAAGTGCTTTATACATAAAGCAAAATATATGATATCTGTGGCAAACTAATTGTACCAACGTGGGGGAAAAGAGCAATCTCAATTAACTTTTTTTTTAAACTCTTGAAAGCTAGAAAGGTTTCCAGCACATTGCAAAGCAGGGTCAGGGACATACGTGTGTGTGTGTGTGTGTGTGTGTGTGTGTATAGGTCAAGCGGGAAAAATAGAATACTGATAAGTATAGGCAGTTTTCCATAGTATGTTCTTGCAGAATATGTGAAGTCAAAATAAGTTTTTACCCTTCAGTGGAAATGTGCTGAATTTTCATCTCATACCTTAATGCGGTTGATCTCCTCTGGAAATGCACCTCTTTAGCTTGATGAATTAGGTCCTGCGTTACTATCCTCTTTATGTCCAAATTGTTCTGTGTAAATATGTGAATGATTCATTTACAGCTCTGTATTAATTTGTCTGTTTTGTACAGGTTAAAGATGAGAACCATCAGACTTCCATAGGGAATCTCAAGATTCCACTCAGTCAGTTACTGGCTAGTGAAGGCCTGACTTTGAATCAGAGGTTCCAACTTAATAACTCTGGTCCCAACAGTAACCTTAAGATGAAGATTGCACTAAGGGTATGCGCTTCTGCTTTTTGTGAGCAAATATTATTGTCCTCTGTTCCTTTCTGTGTCTTTCTTTTTCTACCATAAAAAGCTAATAGATATCTCACAGCCTGAATAGCTGGTCTGCCATAATGCCTACCACAATACATGGTGAGCGTATGCCAACACGTAGTGACAGTGTCAGTAAGGCTGATGCACTAGGGAAAGTGAACCAATGGTGTTATAGGGTAAGAGTAAAAATTCCCATTGATTTTAAATGGGCCTTGTAACCCTTTGAGTGCCACAGGAATACTCAACACACTGCTCTGCAAAAGTTGCTTACCCTTCTGGCACACAAAGGATTAATCTATTGAATACTGCAAAGTTTTCAAAAGCACCACTAGGTGGCCCCAACAGAGAGTTGCAGTTTAACGCATTGAATGCCAGAGGAGTATGGAGTGCATTGCAAAGCAATGCCTTGCACACTCCTCTGGCACTCAAAGAGTTTATATTATAATAATAACAACATTGAGAAGTAATAACTTTTGCATGAAGCATCTGCAAGCCCTTAGAGTTCCCTTGTTTTACTCTGTAGGAAAAGCTTTACTATAAATATATTTGTAATTAATTATTACTGCACCTTTATCCCTTTGAGTGCTATGCGTTGCATACCCCTCTGGCACTCAAAGAGTTTATATTATAATAATAACAACATTGAGAAGTAATAACTTTTGCATGAAGCATCTGCAAGCCCTTAGAGTTCCCTTGTTTTACTCTGTAGGAAAAGCTTTACTATAAATATATTTGTAATTAATTATTACTGCACCTTTATCCCTTTGAGTGCTATGCGTTGCATACCCCTCTGGCACTCAAACGGTTAAATATCAAGAATGCCTGCAATGTTTCGCTGATCCTTTTTGCAGCAAATGTGTAATTCATTTTAACCCCTTGGATGCTAGAGACTTCTTGAGTTAAAGAAGCATATGTGATAACCCGAGACAATCTGGTACAATGAATAGAATGAGACTCGGTAGTTTGACTTGATGTCGGAGATTTAGTAAAAAGTGTAAAAGAAACAAAAGAACAGTCAAGAAAGTGAACGCAAGGGGGCATATGTTCATCTCCTTGTATTTCAATCTCCTTGCAGTGATATCTCCAGGAGTGGCTTTGGTAATTCGGTGGGTGTGGGCAATCTCCCCTGCCCTGTGGAGTGGCAGACAGAGAACCAGAAACAGTTAGATTTTTGTATATATAGATAATGCACACTAAGGACCTGGCGCTCACAGTGTTACAAAGTTTTGTCTTGAGTGCAGTCCACAGTTTTGAAATATGTGGAGGTAAAATGGCATATAGTATACAGTAAAACTGGCTATTGTACACATTTACAAACATGTTGAAAGTGGTCAGAGAATTGGACCGAACCGTCATGTTGACAAAGTGTAAAAACTATAACTTATTACAACTTAAATTTTTTTTTTTTTTTTTTTTTTTTTTTTTGGTGTGGGTGCAGTACCTCGATAGCCTGAAACTTTACAGTGGAGCCATTGATACAACAGCCTACGGATAGCTCTTTTCAGTGACGATAGCTGTTCATTGACTGCTGTATGAAGGGCACCACCATAAAATTTCAGACCTTAGAAGTACTGCACCCATAAAATGCAGGTTAGAGCTTCAATAACTTTTGAATGAACTATCTCTCCGTGATGGGTTTCTCTTGCTTACACATCAAGAAGAACCTGCAAGATATACATTTTATTCACATTTGCAATGTGTTCTGCACCCGTCTGGTCCTCGAGGGGTTAACCTATAAATTAATTTGTCTTTTATTGCATGATTCTCATAGATACTCTATGTCGAGAAAGTTGTACGTTCTCCAGATGAACAGCACGCCTCCCAGGTGAAGAGACCCTCCATATTCAAGGGGAAACCCCCTCCGGTGCCTCAGGCGCCATCAGCTACACCTGTAGTTACACAGAAACCGCCTCCTTCCACTCCCAAATTAGATGGGAATAAGAAAATGGAAAATGGGGAAAAAGGCAGCCCCCACAACGCAAGTCCCCAGAGACCGACAGATCTAAACAAAAGTTCTTCTAGCCTTTCGGGGTCCAGCTTTACACACTCACCCTCACACCTGTCTACAAAAGAACCCACCCCCAGCATCGCTTCAGACATATCATTGCCTATAGCGACTCAAGAACTGCGGCAACGGCTGCGACAGCTCCAAAAGTGAGTCCCCTTTTATGTCACGGCAAGACTTTTGTATGGCAAGTAATGCTTCCAAATTTTCCAGAGCCCGGCAGTCTAGTTGTTCATTTAAAGGGGTAGTAATGTCAGAAAAAAATATAAACTATATGGTAGATACAATTAAAAGAAAGTACTTGCACTTATTCATATCCAAACCATTGTAGTTTGAGAGATATAGGAAAATAAAGTTCTCCGCTTCCTCCCCTTTCTGCTTGACGAGCTGCAAAGCTGTCAGAAGCAGAATCTGGTTCCTGGATCAGACGGTGGCTCTTCAGCAGCGCCGACATAACGATATCTAAAAATAAATACTTCATCGGAACGGTCTACAACGTGTGCTTGCAAACCAGGCACACGTTGTAGACCGTTCCGATGAAGTATTTATCTTTAGATATCGTTATGTCGGTGCTGCTGAAGAGCCTCGTCTGGTCAAGTGACCAGAATCTGCTTCTGACAGCTTTACAGCTCGTCAAGCAGAAAGGGGAGGGATCAGAGAACTTTATTTCCCTATAGCTCTTAAACCATAATGGTTTGAGAGATATGAATAAGTGCAAGTACTCTGTTTTAATTGTATCTACCATATAGTTCATAGTTTTTTTTCTGACATTACTATCCCTTTAACCCTTTACGGACTAGAGGGATCTGTACAGATCCTTACAATCGTAATTTAATATTATCACTAACAAATCATCCTTAACCCTTTGCAATGCGTTCCATACCCCTCTGGCACTCAAAGGGTTAAAACATATTACCCCTTTGGATGCTTGACACTTCCTTCAACACATTGCTTCACAATGTTTTGGAAATGTCTGTAGCATCCAAGAGTTTAATCATTATGGACCACTCACATGTACTCTATTTAAAGTGGGCCTGTCACACAACTTGTTCGGAGACTCACCGGCATGCATCAGTGCAGACATCTTACCGAAGAGGAGGCATCTGTGCATCTTCGCTGTCCATCCTGGTCTCCTCTAGGATCGGTGAGGAGGGAGTTGCATTGTACCTTAAGGTACAGGAAGTGACTGGTAGAGCCGGTGCACAGATGTTTCTTCGGCAAGATGCCTGCACTGATGCCTGCCGGTGAATCTCAGAACAAGCTGGATTTCTCAATAATGCCAGACTTATTCAGGATAATAAAAGTATTGATATGTGTATCACTGTGTGTATAATGATTTGGGGGGCATTTAATTTTAATGAAAGTCACGCTTTAAGAATTGAAAAATAATTGTTGGTGGCACAGTGTGATACCTTTTGTTTACATGTTGTACCAGTATTATAAAAACTGTTATGGACGAATGTAGAGAAAACCCACTCCCTGGGGTTATTTGTAATAGCACTGTGAGAGGTAAGTTTGTCCTCAAACACATCATATGTATCATATTGTGCAGGGTATTAACCATTGAAATGCCAGAAGGGTGTAAAATGCATTGTGGAGCAACGTACCACTCCGGCACTCAAAGGGTTAACATAAAGTGCCACACTGTGTATTTATTTGTGTATTTATTTATTTATATTATTTTTTTAACAGAAAAATGACTAGGGTAACATATAGGTAGATTTTAATGGAATGTGTATGGAATGTTAGTGTCTGGCCAGTAAGGAGTGTCAAGTGTCAGCAAGAGCAATGTGGAATGTCAGTATCTGGCTGCCAGGGAGTGGCATTTGAGAGGGAGAACATTGTGGAATGTCAGTATCTGACAGGCAGGGAGTGGCATGTGGGAGGGAGAGCAGTGTTGAGAGTATCTGACTGGTATGCCATCCATTACTTCTAATTTTCTTAATCTAACAAGTAAAGTTAAATATACCCTGTAAACTGTTGTTTTAAGCAAAAAAATAGCTCACTCTCACATACGTGCGCGTATGTGTGATTTTAAAATCTCTTTCACAGCTACAAAGTGATAGTTCCACTTTAAAGTAGGGATAGTCAGTCTTTACACCTCCAGGTGTTGGGGACAACAGGTCCCATACCCGCCTCCCCCCCCCCAGACAGTAGTTGTTTAGATAGTAGTTGTAGTCTTCAGTAGCTGGAGAGACCAAGTTTTATTTCACTTGATTAAAATACATCAAAGAAGGTAATGGTTATCAAAAAATACACTTCACTAAGAGGAGACCTTATCACATTGTACAAGTATATGAGAGGTCCATACAAGGATCTCTGCGGTGAGCTATTTATTCCAAGGCCTGATCAGGTGACCAGGGGACACCCCTTGAGATTAGAGGAAAGGAGGCTTAGACTTCCGCAGAGGAAGAGGTTTTTTTACAGTAAGGTCTGTCAAATTGTGGAATTCCCTACCCAAGGAGGTGGTTATGGCAGATACAATGGATACATTCAAGAGAAGATTAGAACATACAGAGTTATACTGTTTATCAGTAGGCTGAACAGGCAGGTCTGATAAAGACTAATTTAATTGGTAGCAGGAAAGCTATAAAATTCTCAGTTACTGGGGTATGAGGAGAAGGTTGAACTTGATGGACTTGTGTCTTTATTCAACCTAATTTACTATGTTACTATTTGTGTTACTTCATCATTAGTGTACCTGTAACTGGACTAGAGACTTTGACTAATAATGTACTTCCTTCTCTTTCCAGTGGGCCATCATTGGGACAGTCTCCTTTAGGACAGATCCAATTAACTATGCGTTACAGTTTTCAAAGGAACAAACTCGTTGTTGTGGTACATTCCTGTAGGTAAGTCGGACCATCTGAAAACATAATTGTATCTCTTCGGAGGTGGTTGGACTACATCTCGTATCATCATCAGCTTAGCAAAGACCAGCTGAGAACGGTGGGAGTTATAGTGCTACAAAAGCTGTACAATAACGATACCTACATGTGGTGCATTCACTAGCACAGAGGACTGTTTTCAATAAGCTGAAGAGGTGCAGTGCTGGACTACATTATCTGCATTATAGGGGAGAAATTACAATTCCCAGTGAATTAAATTGAACTTTTAACCCCTTGAATACTAGAGAGATCTCCAGTGCATTGAGAAGCAATGCGTTGGACACCACTCTAACAGTCTAGGAGTTAAACTATCCATTTAAACCAATAGACATTATGGGGATGTTTATTATCCCCTCCCCTTACCATTTAGTTGGTTTGCTCCAAGACTGACTTATTGAATACAGCCCATAGTTGATAGACCGGAGTAGGCAACCAGCTGTTGGGGATGATGGGAATGCAGATTTCTCTTTCGTTCAATGTGGAACACGGGAACCATGGGGTAGTGGATGAACATGCAGATTTGTGTGATTCATAGTTCTCAAAGAAGACTGTGGATGCCGTACTATTCTGGACTTTTGAAGTGTCTCAACCATTTTGTATTTATGTCTCGATTAAAGATGAAGTCTTTGCCCTTCATCATCGCCACTATGCATCCAGGGGCATTTTAGCCTCTATAGACATAAACAATGCTTATCTGTATATTCCCATCCATGCAGATCATTAGCTCCTCCTGCAGTTTGCCTTTCAAGGCAATCTTTTCAGTGTATGTGCTGCTGGTTTTTACATAGGTCTTGGCAGCCTTGGCTGTCGACATTCTTTCTCTAGGGATTTCCTCTTATTCATCATCTAGACAACCTCTGTGCCTTCAGATTTGATTGTTAATTCTGGAACAACACATTTGGGTTCTCAATATCAAGAAATCCTCCCTGGTTCCGTCCGAGGCCCTTCTCTTCCTCGGCATAAGATTCAACACCCTTCACTGATGGGTACTTCTTCTGGTGGACCAGATTTAATCGTCTCTACAGGAGTCATAGGCCTTACTTTGCCTGTTTGCAACTATGTCTGAGAACATGAAGGTGTTGGGGTATCTGGTCTCTGCCTTGAAGGCAGCCCCCTTTGCCCAATTCCACACTTGGGAGCTGGACAGGATATTCTCAGGAATTGTTCCAGGCAGAAGTGTAATTTATTCCTTGTCATGTCTCTCTCTGACCAGATAGTCAGATCTTCATTGTTGGCTTTAGATGTCCCATCTGTCATTGGGATGGCCATTGGTCATTCTAAATTGGGTGATAGTCACTAAGGATGCCAGCCTGACAGGCTGGGTAGCCACCTTGGATCCTCAGATGGCTCAGGGCCTTTGAATTAAGAGAGAGAGTCTTCTGCCCATCAACATGCTGGAGCTTCAGGCGATTCTTTTAGTTCTGCTATATTAGTTTCACTTCCTCCAGGGTTGACCAGTGCAGATTCAGCCTGGCACTGCAACGTCAGTGGCCTACATCAGTCACCAAAGAGGGACCAGGGGTGCAACTGCATGGTCAGAAGTTCGGCTGATCCTCTTATGGGTGGAAGATTGCATATCAGATCTGTTCAAATTCCAGGGGTAGACAAAGTTATGGAGGACTTTCTTAGTCGTCAGCGTCTAGATCCTAGAAATTGGGAATACAAACAGATGGTATTTAACTCCATAATCAGACTGTGGGGTCTTCCTGCCATGGAGCTAGTGGCCTTTCAGTTAAATCACAAGGTTGCCCTGTTTTGCTCCATTTTCTGTGACCCTCTTGCTCTTGCAGTAGACACAGTGGTCATTATGTGGCAGTTTTCGCTGCCATAAGTGTTTTTCCTCTGTTCTCTCTGATTCCTCCGGTATTGAGGAAAGTAAGGATAGAGAGGGATGACTTAATTCTGATTTTACCATTCTGGCCTCACCAGGCCTGCTTGTTGGATCTTCTCATTCTATCCACGGCAGAGATGATTCAGTTACCGCTCCTTCAGACCTCTTAAAGTGTTAGTAATGTCCACAAAAAAGTTTTTTGCATTTAGAAGAGCTTAAAAGGCAAAGCTAAATGCAAAAAACCGTATCTCTCAAACCGCTATGGTTTAAGAGATACAGGCGTTTAAAGTTTGATCTCTCCTACTGATAGCTGTAAAGCTGTCAGCAGGAGATCTGTGTCGGCCGATTAGGAGGCGCTTGAGCAGAGCCGCAATCTCGTTATTTACCACAAATCCCTTCATTAGAATGGTCTAAAACGAGTGCTTGAAAATCAGGTACACGTTTTAGACCATGATTGTGTCTGATCAGCAGGTTGCCAAACTCCAGCCCTTTCTGATCTTTCATTCAGACAGAGTGGTTTGAAACCTGTAGGGTTTCACACTAAGGTTGTCTTTGACTTTCACATTAACCAGGAAATTGTTCTTCCTTCTCTTTGTCAGGCTCCATCTAACAGAGAGGAACAGGGCCTTCATTGTTTGTCATAGGTGCTTGAAGTACTATATTCATTGCATGAAGCCTTTCAAAAAATTGGACTTGCTTTTTTGACAATCTTGAGGGCCCTCTTGAGGGCCAAGCTGCATCTAAGGTGACAGTGGCTTGCTGTATTAAGGTTACAATTCACCAGGCCTACATCCTCAGGAAAAAGCTTGTGCCCTTCAAGGTCACATCTTATTCCACTAGAGTAGTGAGTACTTCCTGACACTACAAGAATTAGGCTTCTGCGGAGAAGTCGTGCAAGGTGGCGACATGGTCGTCCCTTCATGCGTTTCTTAAACACTACCGTGTAAATGTTCTGGCTTTGGCTGAAGCCAGCTTTGGACAGAAGGTCCTACAGGCCATTGTTCCTATATCAACACCCTATACTTGTTTTTTCTTATTACATGGTTCAGTGTATAGATGTCAGTTGATAAGTAAGGTTCATATTTGTTCCAGTTGGAACTGGTCTGTGTGTTTTTTGTTTTTTTCTCCCTCTCTGGAATCTTGGTGGATTGCTTTGTTATACCTCCATGGTTCCCGTGTTCCACATTCGATGAAAGGTAAAAAGGGGATTTTTGTGTACTTATCGATAAACCTTTTTCTCTTAGTCAATGTGGAACACAGGACTTCCTTCCCAGAGGAAAAAAAAGAGTTTAGTTCAAGGCAGGGGGCTGTTTGAGTTCTGTGGTTCAGGTGACCTTCCTGCCTCACTTCTGTTTTCGATCTTTGCTACTCGTTAAAACTGAGTATGTCTGGTAGGGGTTAAGTGGAGTAGGGAGGGAGTATTCACCTCTTTAGAGCTCTTTTTAGGCGAGTGCCCTGCCCTCCTGCAGGATACTTTTACCCATGGCTCCTGAATTCCACATGTACTAGGAGAAAAAGATTTTTTGGTAAGTACACAAAAATCCCCTTATTGACTACCCCTGAGTTAGACTATTTGAAACATGGATTGTAGCTCTCTTTCTATTTCTGTGAGGGTTAAAGGGCAAGAATCATGTGACTAGTGCCCCATCATAAGGTCTGCTTTTCTAGGAGCAGGCGCGCTGGGGATGGCAGGGCTCCCTTGTTAGTCCAGCCTTCTCAGCTGGAGAACCAATCTGGGTTCTGTAAAGTGGCAAACTAATATAATGGACAGTGTACACACAGATATATTAAACTCTTAACAAACTTTTATTCTATTAATAATAAAACGAAGACTGTCCTATGCTACAACATATACATTACTTAAATGTGTACCCCTTTTATAGAATACATTGCAGCTCAGATATTAACTCACTTATTTCAACATGAGGTTTTGCTGCATAGTTTGGCCAGAATGTTTAAAGGGGATCTATCACCCCTATACAAGTTTGACTAAAAAGTAAGTTTATAGAGCGACTAGCTGGAATACTGTTGTCATTTTTGACCGAAATTAAACATTTAAAGCTGATCCTGTGCCTTCTTCTGCTCCCCTCCTTCGATCCAGCCTCCTCCAATGACAGAGGAATTCTGCATGTAAGCTGGAGCGCTCTCATTGGCCAGAGACCGCTCCAACTTACAAGGAGAAATCCTCCATCATCTGGATAGAGGGAGGGGAGCAGAGGAAGAGTGACAGACTGTACAGAGCTGGTAACCGCAGTCTTTCCAGAAGAAAGGCACAGAATCAACTTTAAACATTTAATTTCGGCCAAACGATTTTATAAAAAGATGACAAGAGTATTCCAGCTAGTCGCTCTATAAATGTACTCTTTAGCCAAACTTGTATAGGGGTGATAGTTCCCCTTTAAGCTTGACTGCAACGCCAAGGCACCCAATTTTAGGCTTTTTATTCATAATCTTGTCACAAGACTGCTTTATATTAATGCTCTGCCTGATGCCCTCATGGCTTAACTGACCTGCCTTTACAAGCAATAACCTGCAGTGAGCGGGCGAGGACCTAAAGGACTGGATTTGTCCGCAGTTTATTTTTATAAAGGCCTGCCCCACTCACTTCTATTAACTGCACTGAGTCTCAATTATATAACTTTCTAATATGCAGTGATTCTTTTATTTTCATATTCTCAAGTGAGTTGGAGTGATTGCATGCCTGTTTTGATAATAAACTGCCTGTGTGTCATGTTAACCAAATGTCCAGCAGATGTGTAGTTAAGGAAATAGAAGCACGTTTATTTCTGGGAAAAGTGAAAGTATCTTGGTGCAGCACAGCATTTCATTAGCATGTCACTGAAAGGCTGAATTAGGATAAGAAATGTCACTGGCACTTCAATTAGCATAAGCTACCAAGTATGGATGGCTCCTGAACTGCACATTTGCTGGTGTTTTGTTTAACATGACACACAGGCTGTTTTTAATGTAGTTTTCAAATATGCAAACTTGAATCAAGGTGACAGGTCTGCTTTAAATAGACAACACTCTCCTTTTGTCTAAGCCTTGTTTTTTGATTTGTGCAGGGAACCAATCAGCCAGCTCCAAATGCTATTCAGTGGATCACAGTGAGAGCATGATGAGAGCTGTAATTAGTGAGAGTAAGCTTACTTGTACAAACAGCGAATCAAGCTGTCACATACAGACTGCTTCCCTTCTAACTAACAACCAAATTACCTGTTTGTCAATGGGATACCTCAGTGCAAAAACTGTGACTAGGAGTTCACATTTAAAGGGATAGTAATACTTTGTTTTATCTTTATTTTATTTTGTAGGCATTAAAAAACATGAAGAATGATATAAGTCCAGTCCATAGACCAGACAGATAACAGAAGGGGACAATCTTCTTCCTGTGAGAACAATGAAAGTCCTGCCCCCCTTGACAAGTTTTTCAGGTTTTTCCCTTATCTTAATTGAAGATTGTCCCTCTCTGCAGTCTACCTGGGCACCTCCCTTCTGATCTGGCTGAACAGTGTTACATCAGTAAAAGGGGCGGAAGGGGGATACTTTGTCATTGAATTACTCTTGAACTACAACTCTGACAGAATTGAAATAACACTCTCCAAAGTCCAAATACTATGATGATTAATTAGAGCTGCTTTTATTATGAAACATTACTATTCCTTTAAAGGAACAGTGTCAAGCTTCTGTGCATTCCACAGAATGAGAGACAGGCTGTTGCTAAGAGCCAGTACCCCTTACAAAGATAAATATTAAAACAGAAAAAAAGATCATTCAAAATTACCTTTGTTGTCCTTTTGAAAATGTAATGTGTACCTTTTTAACCCCTATAACTGCAAAACTACATAAATGTAAATGGGAGGACTAGCATAATTTAGTTAGAACTATTTAGCAGTAATTGTGATAGACCCATGAAGAAGTTTGAGGGAGATTTTCTCCTCTTGAAAACGTAGCAAGAAAAAGTGAAATTTGACTCTGTTATTACTGTGAAAATCACCCTGGTCCATAAAGAATATCCACAGTTTCCCCTAAATGTCCCCATATTTAATCCTTTTTACTTTTCTTAACAGGAACCTGATTGCATTTTCAGAAGATGGCTCCGACCCTTACGTGCGATTGTATTTATTACCAGACAAGAGAAGGTCCGGAAGAAGAAAAACCCATGTACATAAGAAGACGTTAAATCCAATAATTGATCAAACGTATGGCCATTTACTTCTTCTAATTTTTTTTTTCCATAGATTTCTTGTTTTCACTGCTATGGAGTAGATTTCTTAACCCTTTGAGTGCCAGAGGGGTGTGCAACTTAAAGTAATATGCTAGACAGGTCACCAGTGCATTGTGAAGCAATGCTTTAGAGACCTCACTAGCATTCAGTGATTTAACTCTTTGAGTGCCAGAGATATGTCCAACACATTGCAATGCATTGGATACCTAACTGGCACTCAAAGGTTCAAAAGCCTCTTTTAAATTGGCAGAATATGGTCAATAAAACAACATTAACTATTGGCAGTGCCCTCTGAGATTCGGGAACAGTGTCCCTATATGTTAGAACTCGCCTGTTCTCTCCTGGTTTGTTGTACAGATCACGGAGATCTGCACAGATGGATAAAGTCCACATCTTTCTCAGCACTTATGGTAGTTTTCATCCCTCTCCTATAGAGCTCCCATGCTACCAGTGGGGTTCTACAGAGAGGAGAAAGGCTCCAGTGAGCGGTGAGTAACTCGCTGATGCCACCCAGCTGTGGAGACTCCGTGATCTTCACAACAAACCAGAAAATAACAGAAATGTTCAAAGCTATGGGAACTCGGTTCCTATAGAAGGGCATTGTCAATGGTTTAAAATGGTCTTTTACTGACCCTGTACGGACCCTATAAATTAATGGTATTTTTTCAGAATTGCTTCAGTTCTTGGTGCATAAACCTTATTATGCTGAAGATTAAGCTAGCCATTTTCTATGAAAGAAAAATTCTATCTACCATTGCCCAGTGTATGTACATTGGGACATGTGCAAAGAAAAAGTGGAGAAACTCTGGTTCCAATCAACTATTTCATCTGCAGCAACTAAAATCCCTGTTGACTCCATTAAACATTTACTCCGTTGGATGCTAGAGAGGTTTTCAGTGTAATGCTTTGCAGTGTTCTGAAGAGCTGTCTACCATCCAAGGGATTAATATGGTGCAGCTATTTTAGCCTTGGTGCTGCTTCACATTTGACAATATATGTGCCAATGGGACATAGGTATAATGGCAAAAGTGGAGCAGTTATGGGGCAGAAATCTATATTATGTAGCAATCAGATTCTTTTTTAGTTTAACTCTTTGGGTGTCAGAAGGGCTGTGGTAACAGGCTTTGAGCAGGAAGTTTTTACCTGTTCCAGTCGCTGATTGATCAGGATGTTGACCAGGGTTGCGCAACATAAAGTCCTTCTGATTGCTGCCAGGCTATAGCTCCCATCAAAGTCACCCCAAGAAGTTGTGTGGCAGGAAGGGGCTTGATGGATGTTGTAGTCCTGCAGAGCTGGTGGGTCTCACATTGCCTGCCATTGAAGTAGATGGTGGCATCACCCAACTTGGTGATCTATGGCACTCCAGTACAGATTTACTATGATAAGAACAATGGCCATATTTCATTAGCTAAAGAGGTTTGATTCTGGAGCAGTCCAACTGCATCACAGGGGAGAAATAAAAATTCTAACCCTTTTAATGCAACAAACCTCACCAATGCGTATGAACCCTATTCGTTTTTATGCAAAAACAGCCCTAGTCAGTAGGATAAACAAGTGCAGTTCTGGAGCAGACTTGGCAATACACTGTGCAGCCCTAAAACCGCTCCTGCCAGCCACTCAGTGGGCTCAGAAAACGGACTCTTTGAGCTGGAACGCAACCCAGCAATATGTGGCTGTCAGCATGCACAACCTCCATAGACCCTCTGTGTCTGGCAGACCTGAAGTAAAGAGGGTCTGTGGGACAGTACTGCACAGGACAACAGACTGGACTGCAAGACTGAAGTCCAGTCTCTCCTCACAGGACCAACAAGGGAGTATTGTGGGTCTTTTCAGACCCCTATTTTGCTCCTCCGCTGGTCTGCCAGGGCTGCCCGATAGAGTGATAATTGATCTTTAATTTGGGCAGAAAATTGTAACGGCAGCTATGAATCAATTTTGCATGGGCTGGTTCTCCAAAATCAATTTTTAATTACTACAGGATATAATGTCCTTCATGTAGAATAGATTCATAGTTCTCATTGTGATTTTCTGCCCATATTAAGTTAAAGGGACAGATATGTCCCATAAAATTTTTATAGAGTTTTGTAGAGCTTAAAAAATAAGCTAAATGCCACAAATCTTATCTCTCAAACCACTATGGTTTGAGAGATATCATCCTCTAAAGTTCCCATCTCCCTCCTCTTTTCCTGACGTCAGATGTAAGCTGACATCGAACGGTCTACAAAGTGTGTCTGGTTTGCAAGCACTTTTTAGACCATTCCAAAGAAGTAATTCTTTTTCAATCGTGCTATTGCGGCTCTGCTGAAGAGCCTCGTCGTGTTGGCGGACACGCATCTCCTTCCAGCTGACAGAAGGAGAAGAGGAACTTTAGCGGATGATATCTCTCAAACCATAGCGGTTTGAGAGATAAGATTTGTGGCATTTAGCTTATTTTTTTAAGCTCTACAAAACTCTAAAAACGTTTTACGGACAATACTGTCTCTTTAAGTAAGGACTTGTTTTTAGGAAGAGTTAGTGATAATTTAAGGGTCATTGGCTACTATGCTTATGCAGTCCTATATTTCTATTTATTAATTTGTTAACTTCAAATGGCATCATGTTTCTCTGTCCTGTGTAAACACATTTATGATGAGTTTCTGTTAAAATGGAACTGTCCACATCCTCATCTCTGTGGGGGAGCAGCCATCTCAACAGGGTTTGCATAATTATTAATTCACATTAATTTATCCTTCCCCTTTGGTGGAAGCTGATTGATTCTGGCAGCCATGGAAGGAGTTAGTAGGCGGTGAGTGATTTCAGGACAGATAAGTAACTCATTACACAAGCTGTGCCACACAGGTCGGAGAACTAATTTCTGCGGCGGATAAAGAACCCCTAACTACTCAACCAAAAATCTCTATAACCATTACAGTAAATGAAAAACAAAAAGCACAATATGTAATCAGTTTAACCCCTTAACGACCCTTGACGGTCATGGTGACATACTATGACCGTCATGGATTTCAGTGCTCCATGGTCCTTTAGTGACCGCCGCGTGCCTGTGCAGCCGATCGTTAAGGGGATAAAGTTTAAATTTAATTCAATTCAGGAAAAAAACAACTGCACCGTAAGCGAGAAATTAAAATTGCCCATTGATTTAAATGGAGCTGTTAGCACCTTGAATGCTAGCGAGGTCTCTAAGAAGCTATGCATTAGAGACCTCTCAAACATTCAAGGGGATTAAAGCTCCATTTAGATAAATGTGACTTGTCCTCTATTGTGTAGTAGTTTTTCTGCAGGAAAGCTCCACTTTGCATTTATACAGTCCCCAATGAAATGCATCTGATTATTGATTCCAGACATAAAGGCCGGTAGGTGACTGATCCACTTTAATTATGCAGGCTGTGCCACACAGATCATATAACTCTGCTCTGTTGAGGTTAAAGAGTCCCTAACTACTAAAACAAAAATCTCTACATCCATTACATTGATTGTAAAACAAAAAGCAACAGAGAAAGGCAGATGAAATAGATACCTTAATCAAAACTAATGTTTGTGTTCCATTTTTAGGTTTGAGTTCAGTGTTTCACTAGCAGACATTCAAAGAAGAACATTAGATGTGGCGGTGAAAAACAGCGGTGGCTTCTTATCCAGAGACAAAGGGCTCCTTGGAAAGGTTTGTAACCTTTTGAGTGCCCGAGGGATGCATTTAAAATCCATAGGGATGTGTGAAGGGTTTGCAGACACAATAGCTTATTGAATTCTGTGCTGAACATGTACTGGCCATATCAAAATGATAAAGTTATGGTTCGCCACCCAATTTGAGTAATGGAAGTATTATAGAAGCCAAAGGAGATGTGCTAAGGTCAATTTGATAATGAAAAACCAGGAAAGAGAACTATCTACAGCACCAAGCCCATCTTCACATTGTGAGATTGAGGGTAACTGTTCTGTGATGGTGTCAGCGATTAGGTGAATTGCATCCGTTAAAAACAAAATTAAACACTTATTTAAATCATAAATAAAATTTAAAAGAGTCAAATTAAGAACAAGATGTTGTATTGCTTTTCCAGATAGATCACTGAGTCCACTAGATATAGCTGCCATCAATATCAGCAATATTTACTTATGCCTCAAGCGCACAGTTGTTACCAGTTACTCATTTGTAGTGAAAAACTGATGAGTAGAGCTAAATACCACCTAGTGTGCTAACAAGCCTCAATTATAAGTATTTTAGAGGATATGTGCACTGTGTAACCTACTGCTCATCATTTTTATTATATATTCGTATAAATGGAATGATATCAGCATTCAGGTTGCCAGGATTATTGTAACAATATTGATCTGATTTTAGAATGAATAGTTCATAATAAGTATCCTGCAGCTTCAGTAATCATTGTGTGGTACAATGTATCGATCACTTGCTGCAAATACATGTTAACTAACTGGGCCTGTTACTCACTGTGTAATGGATTTCTGTCCCACATCACTTATATGGTGCTGTTTACATGTATGTATGCAAGTAATGCGAGATTCTCATGTTGCCCCCTTAAATGCCGCATCAAATTGCCAACATACCCGAAACTGGATCCAGCCATCTTTAAGTCCCTATGTGTACTACTGCTGTATAATATTATCATTACAAGAGACTTTTAGATGGCTAATGGACTGCCTGTCATCTCCTGGTGCGCAGTATAATTTTTTTGTGTGGCACTCAAAGGGTTAAGCTATATATATATATATATATATGGAACAAAGGACATATGTAGCTTAACCCGTTGTATACAGCAGCAGTACACCAATGGATTTATAGACAGCTGGATCCAGATTCAGGTATGCTGACTTTTTGATGCGGCATTTGGGGGGGGGGGCATGAGAATCTCACACTTATATGCAGGGCGAGATTCTCATGATGCCTTTTTCATCCAGGTGGCATGTTGATTGCGGTGTGCAGCCGCAAAGATATTTCAACTGTGATCTTTTAAAAGGATACCCAATGTCACAATGTGAAGGCAGGCTTGGTGCTCTTTCCTTCTTTCTAGTTTTTCAACTTTGGTCATATATATAAAAGGAAAATGGTAATTCTGGGGCAAACCATCTGCACAGTAAAAGACGAAGTCCAAAATTTCCATTGATTTAACCGGTATTTTAACCCCTTGACGTGACAAAAAGGGCTCCAACACATTGGAGACTCCTTTGGCTTTGTTAAAATCCCTCTATAAATAACTGGAACACTTTATTTGTCCCCTACACTGCTGATGGTTTGCCGCAGAGATGCTCCTCGTTTACTTTACAAATCTGTTTCTTTTACCAAATTTATTTTATTTCAGGTGTTGCTGGAATTAAATTCAGAAGAAGTCACAAAAGGATTCACTGAATGGTAAGAAAAATATCTTATGTTTTGGCTGTACAATTCCAACATATTCCATGGGGATGCACAGTTAAGTTGGTTAAAAACAGAGCATCAAATAAATAAACAATAAAATAAAAAGGTGTGGGAGGTGGGCTTTAGATCAGTTTGTATGAGATCTGTGCACCTGTAACATATCTTCTATTCATCAAACTGTAAATGGTTGTGTGCAAGAAAACCCTCTGATTAGCCATTCTCCAAGTCAACAATGGCCGGATCTTATCTGGTAGTTCTTTAGCAATGGAGCGGCTCAGATGTCTTCAGGGACCTCCAGAATTCCCAGCATACACTTAACCCTTTGAGTGGCAGAAGGGTAGGCAACGCATAATGCGTTGCCTACCCCCCTGCCACTCAAAGGGTTAAAAGGCCCACCCCATCATTTCATCGGCCACCTGTATGGCCTTGGCTGTTTGTCTTTAAGTGCATTGCACTGAATCGTGTCTGGCCTTCACGCATTCATCAGTGAGAGAGTACTAGATATATCCGCCATTCTTATGCTCCAGATTCAGACTGGCAGATCACATCGAACGCAGTGGGATGGACAAATGTATACACGTGTCTGTCACAGGAATGGTGGCATTCATTCCATATTTGTATTATATTTTTCTGCATCAGATACCCAGGGCAGGGAAATACAATTAGTCATTGATGAATACCCGAAGTCACCTATCAATGATCACTGTAGAGAGTAATGTGTCTGATCCACTGATCTTCCCCCTGTTTGATGAATAAACCTCTTTGTTATGGGAGCAGTCGTTCACCATATGAATCAAATAAAAAGCCCCATTCATTTAAATGGTGATTTTAGCCGTTTGATGCTAGACATGCAGTGCATAGAGACTTTTATCATTCAAGAAGTTAAAACTCTGTTTAAATCAGTGGAAATCGTATTTGTTCCCTGTGGTGCAGTTGGCCACTCCATAATTGCTGCTTTCTTCTTTTGTGCATAAGGTCCATAGAGAAGTAGATAGAGATACATAGATAAATGGTTCCTGGTTCCATGCTGAACACACACAGAGGCAGGGCTGCAGTGGGGCGGAGCTGGAGTTAAAGGGATAGTAATGTTTCATAATAAAAGCAGCTCTAATTAATCAACATAGTATTTGGGCTTTGGAGAGTGTTATTTCAATTCTGTCAGAGTTGTAGTTCAAGAGTAATTGAATGCTAAAGTATCCCCCTCCCGTCCCTTTTACTGATGTAGCACTGTTCACCTCAAGAGCAGCAGAGAGGGACAATCTTCAATTAAGGGAAAAAGCTGAAAAATCTGCCAAGGGGGCAGGGATTTCATTGTTCTCACAGTAAAAAGATTGTCCCCTGCTGTTATCTGTCTGGTCAAGCAACCATATTCCACATTTGAGGTGAGCAGTGTTACACCAGGTAAAAAGGGCGGGAGGGGAATACTTTATCATTCAATTACTTTAACAAACACGTTATCTTCTGATTTATCTGCAGGTATGATCTAACGGAAGATGGAACGAGGCCAGCTGTTTCCAATTAGGATCAGAATCCACGTGACACTCCTTTTATCAGCTTCTTTACACCAGAAATGCATTATGCTCACCAAATGTATCAATATTATTTTTATAGATTCATTTATTTCATTACTCAACATCACATTCATTTTTTTTTACTCCTTTTTGTTTTGTTTTATTTTTTTAAGTTTTTATATTTGTTTGCAAACCTTGGTAAAGCCAGTTATTGAGCTTATTTATCTTTGCTGCATTTACCATTGACCTAATGTGCAATAGGTTGTTTTAATTGCATTACCCCATTGGCACAGAAAGGGTTAAAATGCTACGTGGAAATTTAGTGAAGGAGCAGAAAACTTTTCATTAAAAAAAAAAAAAGTATGTTATAGGGCTCTTCAGGCTGAATAAAACATACACTTGGTGACTCCAATAGAAAACTGAAGTTTAATATGCAAAAAAAAAATGTCCCAGCGGTAAGGAATACCCTCGTTTGCCTCCCCTGAAAAAACCCTGTAACATATTTTCTCATAGAAAAAGTGTACTGCTCCTTTAAGCCTTTAAAGTCCATAGGGGTGTACAGTGCATTGGTTTACAATGCGTTACATAACCCTCTGGTCCTTAATCCTCTTTTGGCACTCGGACGGTTAAAAAAATAATTTCACAAATGCTTTTTAAAAGGGTACTATCACCCCAAATAAAGCCCCTCCCCCATAATTATCCATATAGCGATATGTTTACCAGTAGTACTATTATCCAGAATAAGTACCGCTTTTGTCAGAAATCCTGCTTCTGCTGAGACTCAAGGCCAGACAACAGTGCTTTAGAGGCATCTGCGTGCCTGCACTATAAGTCCCTTCTGGTACCTCTCCTAAAGGAGACCAGGCACACAGATGTCTGTAAGCAAAGATGTCTGCACTGTTGTCTGGTTGTCGGTCTCGGCACAAGTAGGATTTCTGACTAGCACTGTAATTAGTCTGGATAATAGTACTATTGGTAAGCTTATTGCTAGATGGCAAATTATTAGGGGGAAGATTTATTTGGGGAGACAGCTCCCCCTTAAGGCGGAACTTTCAGTTCTTAGTCGTCATGCATTCATTAAACACATGGCGACTAGCTTTGAAATAGATGTTTTACTTTTAAAAAATAGCCCAGTGTAAAGGAATCGTTCCTGTTTGGGGACTGATGGGCAGGTTAGTGCGGTCCACGCGCCTTCGCCGTCAGTCCCTTCCGGTAACCATATGGTGCACTGCAGTGCTACTCAATGGAGACCAGGACTGACAGCGCATGTACGCAGACAAGATGTCTGCTCTGTAGCCTGGGTTCCGGTCTCCAAACGGAAAGGATTCCTTTACACTGGGCTATTTTTTAAAAGGTAAAACATCTATTTCAAAACGAGTTTCCATGCGTTTAATGTCTGCAAGGCGACTAAGTATGAACTTAAAGTTCCACTTTAAGGCCAGCCAAGAAATGGCAGCATTGCTAATAAGAGGACATATTTCTAATTGTAATTTTTAGGATTATTGTAAATGAGAAGCAATGTTGCCATTTATTAGCCAGCTGTTCAAAAAAGTTTTAGCTCTCTGAGCGCCAGAGAGGTTGCAATGCGTTGGGTAAGTCTCTGGCACTCAGAGGGTTAAGGAAAATATTTTAACGATTAGGCTCCCCCCCCCCCCCCCAACTATATCTATTTTACTTTTATAAACCAGTGAATATGTTTTGCTTATCGTGGGTATAGTTTTGTATATCACCAGTGTACACCATGTAAATATGTACTATTCGATTTTGTAATTCTTCTTTGTTGGTTCAGTATTGATTTGAATTGTAATGATATCGACGTTCAGTTGTAGAAATCCCAGCTATGCCAACAGTTCCTAAAGCAAAAGGGTTAGTGTAACCTCTTCACTGCTCTGCCCTGCAGATACTTCTATCACTAAAGCAATATAACAGCAGCTTATTTTGTGTGGCATTTCTATATTTTACTATAATTGATCTTGGGATTTAAGTTTTTTATTTTTTTAAGTGTTCATTTTGAAGATATGTGGCTATAATATTAACCCATTGGATGCTGGTGTGCAGACATCTATAGCATTCAATGGGCAAAGGGAACACTAATGCCTAATAAGACCACCCCATTTACATTAACCCTTTGCGTGCCAGAGCCGTGTGTGTTGGGCTCCCTCTGCCACTCAAAGTGTTAATCTGTTCAGAAAATCGGTATGGATAACTAGGGCCTTATCCATCAATCTAAAACAGTGCAATTGTGGACCAAACCAAATACCCCATAGGGCTGAAATGAAAATTCTTAAAATCCCAATGTATTTAAATGGGGCTTTTTAGCCACTTCTATGGTAGACAGATCTTCAAGGGATAGTAATATGTAATTTCATGTTTATTTAGTATTGAAGGCATCAAAAAATATTAAGAACTATGTAAGTCTTATCTCTCAAATCTTTATGGTTTGAGAGATATTCACAACTAAAGTTCCCTCTTCCTGGCTGTTTCAGTGAAGTCTGTCATCTAGCTGACAGAGTTGGATTCTGGTCCACAGACCGGCTGGCGGCTCTTCAGTGGAGCCGCGATCTTTAAAAATAATTACTTCATTGGAACAGTCTACAAAGTGTGCTTGCAAACCAGGCACACTTTGTAGACCATTCCAATGAAGTAGTTATTTTTAAAGATCGCAATCTCAGCTCTACTGAAGAGCCGCCGGCCAGTTTGAGGACCAGAATCCAAGTCTGTCAGCTAGAGCGCTGACGTTACGAGGGGAGAACTTTAGTTGCAAATATCTCTCAAACCATAACTGTTTGAGAGATAAGACTTGCATCGTTCTTAATATTTTTTTAATGCCTACAATACTAAATAAACATAAAATTAGGTATTACTGTCCCTTTCAGTACATTGTGAAGCATTCAGTTTGTTTATAACCCTATTTAAATCCATAGGCACCTTCAGGTCTCTGCCTGCCCCCTATTTTGCAGTTAATTTGCCCCAAGTATTGCACCTCTTTAGCCCTAAGCATCAATCCTGAGTGGTTTGATTCTGAAAAATGATTGCTTTATTAGGGGATATGATGTCCATGGAGGAAGACATGATTCTTTCTACAGGCCTTCAGCGGGTGGACTCTGGAACCCTGTAACAAAACTTCATGTCTATCTTCACAGACGTAATATCCACCACTAATTAAACACTAATATTCTAAGTAGCATATACCAAAGTATGTGCAACATAAAACATTTTATTTGTAATAGCTGGGAAATGATAGCTTCTATGGGAGCAGACATAGCAAAAAAAGGTTAGGGCTACACTGTGCAGTCCCAAAACAACTCGGCGATTCATCTGGAATACAACCAGTAAGTATGTAGCTCTCAGCCATAAACTTCACTAGTTGCTTGAGCAGTTCCCTCACACCGTTTGCCTTTTCGATCCAGATTCAGAGAATCTATGGGGACAGCATCTCACAGATTAGAGACTGAACCATGAGACTTCAGTCTTGCAGTTTGGTCTTTTATTGTATGACCAATGAGGCCACATTGGAGGCCTCTTATCAGACCACAGTTTTGCTATCCCATTGGTCAGCAAACGCTCGCAATGAACCCTGACTTCATTGCAGGTCTGCTTCCAGAAGAAAAGAGTAGCTGATAGGGCACTGTCTGAGTGATAATTGCCCTATAAGTTGGACCATTAAATGGTATCACCACTGGTATTCCCAAATGATTTTACAAAGCTTTGCTACATTTGCAAATCCCCAGGTTAATTATATAATTATAGTTTATAGCAACTAAAATAATCCTATTTAAACGTAGTTCATAGTTTTGTACAATATACTCTAAGAAATGCATGCTTTCCAAATTTACAGCAACTTGTATTGCGTGGCTCTGCATATTACCTGATCAAAGGTAACTCTAGAAAATCCTTGTGGTACCACAACATATATCAGTCACAGTATTTGATCTTCTTTATGTAAAAATCCTTGAATATTATCTGAAGGGTCTAGGGCAGTGCTGGTCAATGTGCAGTCTTTCAGCTTTTGTTGATTTACAACTCCCATCATTCTTCACTGTTCGATGATCAAAGAATCTATAATACATTAACTCTTTGAGTGCCTGATGGGTGCTCAGTGCATTGCAAAGCAATGAGTTACTCATCCCTCTGGCACTCACAGGGTTAAGAGGGGGTGGTCAATTGTTGGCCATTCAGGTGTTGCAGTGGCTAGTAGGGGATGATGGGTGTTGCAGTCCCCAACAGCTGGAGGTCCAACAGTTGGTTACCCCTGCATTAAGATGTGAATAAACTAGATCATATTATGGTCAACGCAGATGTTCTAATTCCATAACAGTGCAATATTGTCATCAGATACAGAAATCAGATTTGCTACCGTCAAAGTGATTGAGTTCTATTATTAAGTGCTAAGTCAAATCTAGATATAGTTGTTCATCATTTAAGTGAAATAACTAGGCTTTATTTAATGCAAAAGATTAATTGATTCATTGTGATGCTTTATAGTTATAACACAGGAGTAATGTCTGGTCCTTTCATTAACAAGGCAAAATTTCTTGGCAGTGAAGTCCATAGACTTTTATTCCAAAAATATTAATTGCTATATTTTTTTCATGCACGTGTCAGTGAATATGGATTCTCAGCTTAAGGAAGGATGGATCATAATGTAAAAAAGATTGGGAACCACTGTGCTATGCTAATAATGTGGCTGGCAGACCTTTGATCATGTGGACTAATGTGAATGCAGAATGCATTATTAGTCATGTTAAAACAAATTTGATGCTGTATAGAAAAAAAAGTGTTGAAAGGAATATGTTAGTCAAAAAAAAAGCTAGGGACTGAATTGTAGCATCATTATAATCAAAAATCTACACAAAAAAAGTAATTTACACATATTTATGCTACAACATACTGTATTTAATAAAGCCAAGTTATTTTTTTATGTAACAATCCCTCTATAATTGACCGTAAGTTGTTCTTTAATGTCCAGCAGGGAAATAGTAAGATTATTTTGTACAGAATAAAAGAGAAATTCAGAGATGTTTAAATGGAAAATGAAGTCCTTTTCAGTAATAAATTGCTGGAACCACTGTTATGGTAGCGTGAGCAAATACCAAATGACGTCTGAATCAGAATAAAATGGTCACTTACACTGTAAAATACAATGTGACCTTTATAACACCATTATAAATAATTCTTTGTCAGAGCACCCAGAAACAAGTCAGGGAGGTCAGAGAACACCAGATTTTAAAAGTGAATAAACTGTTTCATTCAGATATTATCATTTCAAGACAGCTGCTTAAGTTTTCATCATGATGGGTCAAGTTGATCTGTCCTGATGAAGTCATAAGTAACTATGCCAAAATGCTGACATCTGAATAAGCCAAAACACTCTTTTAAAATGTAGTCTGCACAGAGTTCTAACCACAAGAGGGAGGAATACCAACTGAGACCGCTTTGAAATTGACATCCGCTAATGAACTATAAGAAAGTGATCAACAGCTCCCAAGAAAATCACCCTACTCCCTTATATGTACAGATAGAGTCCATAACTATATTTCTATATGTACGTGTAAAAATAAAAAAACACAATATAGTGACTTAAAGGGATAGTAATACTTATAATGTAAAAAAAAAATATGATGTAGGGTTTATCCCCCTGAGTAAAACAAGGGTACCCCCACTGTTGAAAGGTGTTTCATTCAAAAGTTATTACAGTTCAAAGTTGAATTTTTTAGGTGCAATATCACAGTGGCCTGAAATTGTACAGTGGCACTGTTGCTACACAATCCTATGGACAGCTCTGGTCCCGGGACCATAAATCTCCATAGGATGGTGTAGCAACAGCGCCACTGTACAATTTCAGGCCACTGTGATATTGCACCTAAAAAATTCAACTTTGAAAATTAATAACTTTTGAATGAAACACCTTTCAGCAGTGGGAGTACTCTTGTTTTACTCAGGGGGATAAACCCTCCAACATATTTTTTTTTTTTACATTTTAAGTATTACTATCCCTTTAATTACAATGAAAGCTAACGAGAATACAGCACCATTGCACTGCTAGAAGATGGCACTTCATCACTGGTTTTGGCATCAGGAAGTAGTGCTCAGTTCTCCTTCGAATGGTTAGAATTCTGTGCTTATCTGTGTACTACAGGTGGATTGCAGAGACTACTCTCTACTAGCACCAGGTATTCCAGTATACAGGTGTGTGCATATAAATTGTTTCTATACAGAAACAGCACCTACAGAAAAAGCACCATTTACTGTATCTTTCAGACCTCTTGGGCAGAAAATAATTGTTTATTGGCTTTGTTATTTTACATAGTTTTTAGATAAGTGGTGGAAGAATCAGATATAGAGGTATTATTTATAAAGGCAACATAGAGCTTTCCAGGAGCAAACCAACTTCACCACAGGAGGCACAAAGATTCCCATTGATTTGCTCCATATTTGCTCCAGTTTGCTTTCATACATAAACCCTTTACAGCGAAAATAATCTGTCTGCCAAAACTTGGACAGAAGAAGAGTATTTTACATGACACATATATATTTATCTTGTGCCTTAAATAACCAAGTGTAAATGTATCTTTGTTACGAAAAGGAAGTTTACTGTATTGAACAGCATTTATATTTTGTGTTTCTGAGAAAAAAAAATGTATATAAGTGCTGTGTTTCAGCACAGAGCGATAAGCAAATAAAGAGCATGTAATCCAGACATGAATCAGTGTATCACTTGGATTTGGATTAAACATTTGCAAGCTATGGGCTTTGGTTTCTTTATTGGGGAATTTATGGAAATCAGCAGATCACTGGTCAAAAAGACAAACGTGAGTTACTCTATATAAGGAACAAATGTGTGTCCTGTAATGGGCATATAATAATTCTTAATAAATAAGTGAAATTTTAGTGTCACAGATTGGCCAGGTTGTGGGTAAGCTTGCTACCTACAGCGCCAAGGTATTTCACTTTCAGGCAAGTCCTACTGTAATACACCTGTAGAACCCTATCTAAATAAAATTTTGTGAGCGGTGGACCCTTTAAATATGCTCTCTATAATGTGGGTCCCAGTGTAGTGCAATTAAAATCAAAGGACATACATGTAATAAAAAGGTGTACATAAGGGACTTACCTGATGCAACAGACCCCAAAGGGCCTGCATTATGTGGAATCCAACAGCCCTCTCCTTGAGAATAACCTTTTAAATAACTCCCCGCAAGTCATGTGAGGAGTCAATTTCAAACAGGCAGGGAGCATGCTCACTATGACAGGCTTGAGGCCTAGTCATAAAAGGCCAATATTAAGAAAAGAAAATAGGATGAGAGTGAGGTAATATTTGTGAATTTACATGTGGGTAAATGTTGAATAGGATACGCAAAAGGATGCTATAGTGAGAAAAGGAAAAATGTAAAACCGTAAGAAGAGAAGAAAAACTCACAGCACCAGAGTTTTTCTTCTCTTCTTCAGGTCACTGGTCAAGCATACATCTTGCCACTTTTGTCTATCGACTGTTATCAAAAGCATCAAAATAATGGATATGTTTACTGCTCATGCATCTCAAAAACATGAGTAACTACAACTTGAAATAGATTAAATGAGTAGTAAAAGTTTTTTTCATGAAAACCTATATGTTATATGTCTTTTCCTGTTGAGTAAAATAAGGACACGCCCACTGCTGGAGTTGTTTAATTCAAATGTCTGTCAGGAAGTGATGAAGCTGTGACTTTCACATTCTGTGGAGAACTGTTTACTCACATTTCCCATAGAGTGCAATAGGATAACTGTCTGAAAACCAGGGGAAGATGAACTAAGTGAGAAAGAGATCATTTCTCCAGTGATATCAATTCCTATGTTATTCTGTGCACTAAGATTACGCAAGTGAGAGAAATGTTAGCGCATAGACTCCATAGAATAACATGAAGACTGAAGAATTTCACTGGAGAAGTTTATCTTTATCACACCTTAATGCATTAACCTCCCAGGTGAGCTCTACCAGTCATTCTCAACCCGTGTTATCAGGGCCAAGATTTTCCTTGCTAGATCACAAGTGAGTTAATTAAATTCACTGAGCTTCTGATTAACTCACCTGTACTCCAGTAAATTCCAGCCTGCAAGTGGGTCCTGAGGGCATGGGTTGAGAGACACGGAACTATATGTTAACTTTTGGCCACTAGAGGGCACGGTTACTGTAATAACTGGGAGGATGCATCTACCAATACTGGAAGAACCTTTGTTTTACTCAGCAGGAAAGCTGTATAACACAAAGGTTTTCATAGAAAAAAAATGACTGCTTCCTCAGAGTTCAGATCCTCCCGCTGGGCTTATCCTTCTCCGAGCTGGTCTTGAGAGATCCAGAGAGGCAACTGATGACTGATTTCAGCTACTGTGGTATCATACGCATCTGCACAACCCGTAGGTATAAAGGCTACAAATGGCAGCTTCAGCACTTGCAGTAGGTAAGACACTAAAAACACCATACACATCTGTAGAATTACACTGCAAGTTTGTAATGGTGTCATTTCTAAAGGAGGGTGTATCCACTATCACCTAAATAAAATATCTGGGATGAAACCTTAAACCCTTCAGTGCCAAAGAGGTCACCAACGCATTGTGTTGCAATAAGCTGGATACCTCTCTGGCACTCAGAGTTTTAATGATACATAAATGATCTTCATAATGGTCATATTAAAACTACCCACTAGATGGCATGCATGTTACTTTTATATGCAACAACTGATTAAAACAAAATGCTAGTTTAAAATGCAAGCCACAAAATTATAATGTAAATTTCATGTGGTAAGATGTTATGTCAAGAGCATACTCTTATAATATTCTTCTTTTTTTTTTGTCTCATTCAACATTTTTTATTTTTTTTAATATTTAATGATCCTAGAAATATTTCTATTTCATTTAGACATTTTTTACCAGGAAGAATATAATAGGATTTTAGTCTTACCTGTTAAATCCTTTTCACTTAGTCCATACAGGTTACTGGTACATTGGGAGGCAATCCGCCCCTTTAAGTAGGCAGGAACATTTCTCTAAATGTATGCAGGGGGTGGAGCCTCCCCCCCCTCTTAAGCTGCCCTCAGCCAGAACAAGCCAGAATGATTTGAGACACTAATACTGACCAGAGATAAGAAGGAAAATGAAGACTCTTGTGAGCATGCCCCAAAGGTCTCCCACTGAATGCCACAGGAGAGCCAAGCATGGTCCCTTGACAGGGTGGGAGACCAGTAACCTGTATGGACTAAGTGAAAAGGATTTAACAGGTAAGACTAAAATCCTATTTTCACTGTCGTCCAATACAGGTTACTGGTACATTGGGATGTACAAACATTGAGTTTTCCCAACTGTGGGAAGCAGGCAAGGACCAAGCGTAAGGCCCCAAAGTCACCAGAACCCCTATGAACCAATTAATCATAGAGCCCAATGACAGAAGTGTCAACGGACACCAACCAAGGGCAAAAACGAACCCCATGAACTAACACAGCACGCTGAACCAGAGCCAACAGGTCTCAACAGTAAGGAAGCACTGAGAAACTCAAAAGAAGAAGATTCTAGACAGGCAAAATTGCCTCTAAGACCTTTCTCCCAAAGCTGGCATCAGCCGAGGCCAGCACATCCACACGATAGTGCTTCGAGAATGTGTGCACAGATGACCAAGTGGCCGCCCTGCACAGCTGATCAGCAGACGCTTGATTTTTATAGGCCCAAGAGGCCCCAATTGATCTGGTGGAATGAGCAGTAACCCGAAAGGGGACATGCTTATTCTGCAATTCGTAGGCTTTACGAATGGTAGATTTTATCCAAGATGCAATGGTCACCTTGGATGCCGGTCTCCCTGCCCTAGGCCCCTCAGGAATGACAAACAGAGTGTCAGACTTCCTGATAGACTCAGTGCGATGAACATAAAACTTGAGACAACGCACGACATCCAACAAATGAAGATCCCTCTCCTTGTCAGAGGAAGGGTTAGGGCAGAAAGAGGGCACCACAATCTCTTGATTGATGTGAAATTCGGAGACAACCTTGGGTAAAAACTCCTTGGAGGTACGAAGCACAGCCTTATCCTTGTGGAACACCAGGTAAGGAGGTTTACAAGACAAGGCTTGTAACTCCGCCACCCGGCGAACTGATACAATAGCCAAAAGGAAGTACATTTTTCAGGTCAAAAGACGTAAAGGAATGGAAGCTAAAGATTCAAACGGGGGTCTCTGAAGAACCCCCAGCACCAAATTGAGATCCCATTGAGGAGCTGGACTCTTGAAAGCAGGTCGAACATGAGCCACACCTTGGAAGAAAACTTTAACATCAGGAAGAAAGGCAATGCATTCCTGGAAAAAGACAGAGCAGAAGTCTGAACCTTGAGAGAACTCAGGCTGAGTTCCTTCTCAACACCATCCTGCAAAAAGTCCAAGACAGTGGGAAGATGGAAATCAAGCGATAGATCCTTATCAGCACACCATGCAACAAAAGTTGACCATATTCGATGATATATCTTGGAGGACACAGGCTTGCGAGCCCTAAGCATCGTAGACACCACGGAAGAGGAAAACCCCTTCTTCAGAATTGAGGATTCAACCTCCAAGCCATCAAATGGAGATGCTGAACATCCTCCTTCCACAGGTAGCCTTGAAGCACCAGGTCTGGACGGGCAGGGAGCGGAAAGGGATCCGCCACTGACATGGCCAGCAGGTCCGGATACCAGGACTGACGAGGCCAGTTTGGAGTGATCAGGATGACAGGACAACGCTCCACCTTCAGCTTCTGGATGACTCTGATCAACAGAGGGAGAGGAGGGAAGATGTAGGCTAGGGAGAATTCCCAAGGGATTGAAATGCGTCCACCGCCAGAGCTAGTGGGTCCCTCCACCGAGAGCAGAACACTGGAACCTTCCTCGAAGCACTATCGTGTGGATGTGTCTGGTAGCCATCAGATCCACTACAGGTACCCCCCACATCTGGGTGAGAAGGTGAAACACCTCTGGATGAAGAGCCCACTCTCCGCTGTCGACTGTGTGACGACTGAGAGTCTGCCATGACGTTGTCTACGCCTGGAATATGCACTGCAGAAATGACGGGAACATGTGCCTCTGCCCAGGATAGAATGGCCTTGACCTCCAACCACGCGGCTAGACTTCTTGTTCCGCCTTGTCTGTTGATGTAGGCCACTGCAGTGGCGTTGTCGGACTCCACTCTGACTGGACAACCCTCCAGCTGAGATTCCCAGTGTCTCAGGGCAAGGAAGATGGCACGAAGTTCCAGAACATTGATGGAGAGGAGAGATTCTTCCAGTCCCCATTTCCCCTGAGCAATGAAACGACCCAACACTGCCCCCCATCCCCGGAGGCTGGCATCCGTCGTGACTGTGGTCCAATAGAGAATCTGAAAGGACCTCCCTTTCAGGAGATGAGACAGGTCCAACCACCATTCCGAGCTCCGCTCGACATGAGGAGGCAGATGGTCTGGATGATTCCTGCACATCTGAATGACGAACCTCTGAAGTTCCCTGGTATGAGCCATAGCAAATGCCACCGCCTCTATTGTGGAAATTAACTTTCCCACCAGAGAAGTCAACTTCGGCACTGGAACCCTCTCGAGATCCAGGATCTTGGATACTCGGAGAGCAATCTGATGAGCCACTTCTTCCGGTAAAAACAACATGCACTGCTGAGTGTCTAACAGGAGACCCAAGAAAAGGATCTGTTGAGATGGGACCAAGTCTGACTTGTCCAGATTCACAATCCACCCGTTGCGATTGAGTGTCTGTATGCACGTCTGAACCTGCTGGTGAAGGATCTTTGCAGATGAAGCTTTCAGGAGTAAATCGTCCATGTAGGGAGTTACCCTGAATGCCATCCCGATGAAGCACAGCTATCAAAGCCCCCAAGACTCTCTGAAAAACCTGAGGAGCTGAAGTCAGTCCAAAGGGAAGAGCCGAAAATTGAAAATGGCCCATGTGGCAGGCAAACCTGAGATACCGCCTGCTTTCCAGATGGATAGGGATGTGCAGATGTGCATCCTGGAGGTCCAGGGAAGCAAGGAATTCCCCTGGAGACATAGCAGCTATCACAGTACGCAGGGATTCCTGACGATAGTGGGTACTCACAACAAAGGAATTGAGATCTTTGAGGTCCAGAATAGGACGGGCGCCCCCGTCCTTTTTGGCCACCACAAACAGGTTGGAATAAAATCCTGAACGTGTGTCCTCTGTAGGAACCAATTCCAGGACTTCTTTGTCCAAAAGATCCCGAATAGCGTCGTCGAACAGACGCCTTTTTGTAGGCTCCTGAGAAGGACGAGCAAAATGGAACCGAAAGGGAGGAAGGGAAGAGAAAGGGATCCTGTATCCCTCTGATACCACCTGAATAACCCAAGGGTCCGCCACTGACTCCTCCCCAATCCGGCGAAAAATGTGGAGACGTCCACCTACAGCCGGATGCGGACCCGGGTTCGGTGAGTCATGCCGAAGCAGTCTTGGAGGTCTTGGCCTTGGGGGCAACTTTGGGCTTCCAGGACTGTTGGGCTTGGAGGAGGAGCGCACAGAGGGCGGACCCGCCTGGGACGCAGAGCGTGTCTCAGTTTGGAAGGAACGAAAGGACCGATTGCGTTTGGCTGGAAACTTCTTTTTGAAGACTGATGGTAGAAGAGTACTTTTACCGCCAGTAGCCTCACTAATCATTTCCTTAAGCTCAGATCCAAACAGTGAAGTCCCTTGGAAGGGCAAAGAAAGCAGAGCTTCCTTAGAAGCGGTGTCAGTAGCCACCACAGATGAAGTGGAGGCCCTCGCCATCATGCGCACAGCATCAAAAGCAGCATCAGAAACGTAATTCTGAGCTTCAGAAATATTAGCAAGTAGTTGTAATTGCTCAGACACTGGCGCATCCTGGCGAACCGCCTCAGTAAGTTGTTCAGTCCAGACCGCAATGGCCCGGTTAACCCACGCCACTGCAAAGGTTGGACGCATGGCAGTGCCAATAGAGGCAAAAATAGACTTAAGACAAGTTTCTACCTTTTTATCCGTCCAATCTTGTAGGGCAGAAGCATCAGATACCGCCAAGGCAGTAGATTTAGACAACCTAGAAACTGGAGCATCCACCTTAGGGGGATGAACCCATTTAGCAAGTTCAGTCTCAGGAAAGGGATAAAGTTTAGCAAACTTTTTTGATACTGAAGAAGATTTATCAGGATTTCTCCACGCATCAGAGACTAAACGTGCAAGAGTAGGATTAGTAGGAAAACATATAACAGTCTTAGAAGGTTTCTGAAACACTTGTTGGGTCATGAGTAGATTCCTGACTCAAGGGAAGATTAAGGGTAGTTAGCACAGCCCTGATTAAACCCTCAGCAGAGAGTTCAGGGTCACATTCATAAGGGTCACCAATGGACCTGGTAGACTCAATAACAGTGCCCTCCTCAACATCAGAATCCTGCAACAATTCTTCCTCAGAAGAATCAGAGACGTCAGGAGCTCCCTGTGGCTTGGGCAGGGCGGTCCTGATAGTGGAGGGGGTCTGCCAAACCTGAAGAGCCCCCTGAACCTGAGAGGGAAAGAGCTGAAGAGTGGATCTGAGATCCCTAGTTGCAGCCTTGAACTCTTTCACCCAAGTCGGCTCAATAGCGTGACTGGAAAGCCCTGGGTTGCTGCCATGGCCTTCCGCACATTTTGGGCATAAATGACCAGAAAATTCTCTAGGTAGCCCAGAGTGACAGGAGGAGCAAAACGCAATGGAAGAAACTGACACCCCAGCCTCCTTAGTCTTGGGTCTAGCCCCTGACTCCAGTGGAGTAGACATGCTCACAGCGTCAGATATACTCCACTGACAAGAATCACCCAATTGAAGTGTGAAAGATTAAATATTCACCCCAGAAATGCTTAAATTTAAACTTATCTGGCAAGCGAAGGGTTAATCTGTGGAGGAGAGAGAGAAGGCTCGGTCCCTGCGTAGTATACTCGCTGAGAAGAACTCACAAAATGGCTGCCGCAACGGGAGCCAATCAGAAAACGGGCGCGAAACAAGCGCCCATGGGAAACGTAGTTCTTCTCAAAAGTACCCCAAAACAGAGCCCGAGGCCCCCCCAATACCCCCAACACACCGAATCATGCAACCGGATGATAGAGCAAGGGAAGACCAACAATTTGAGCCCACACTGAAGTCGCTGTGACAAGCGGTTCCAGAGATACGTCCCACACTGTGTAAACCCATAGAGAGTAAAGGAGCAATGCGGGAAAAGCGCGCTTAAAGGCGCGGAACTTACATTTTTAATAAAGTTACCCTGACAGGAAAAAGTTACAAAACACATATCAAACACATGTAAAACATGATAAAAACAATATCCCAATAAGGAAACCAGCAGGGAAAAGGTTAAAACCCACATAAACTGCTCCAAAACCCAGGGCATACACACAGACATTGCAGAAATACAGTGCAATATAAAGAAAAACACCCAATGAGTGCTGGAGTGCATAATGAGAACTCCCAAATACAAGCCCAATGAAGGGACACAGTGGGACAAGTGGACCTTCAGCACTCAAAGGGTGGCTCACCTTTCTGCAGGACTTCTGTCTTCAGGTAACCATATGAAAAGGGAATTAACCAAAGGATAATCCCCACCAGGGAAGCTACTTGAATCAAGTTGTTCCCTCATCAGGGCATAAGGTCCACCAGAAAATCCCTGGAAGCTGCGCTAGCCACTTTGGAGAGGGCAATTGTCAGCCATGGTCACCCGCCTAATGGTGGTATTCCATATTTGAAGAAAACAATAAAAAAACTAAAGTTGATTGAGAGATGTTCTCCACGTGATGTGCACAGCACGCAGGAACAAATCAATCTGGCTTGTTCTGGCTGAGGGCAGCTTAAGAGGGAGTGGAGGCTCCACCCCCTGCATACATTTAGAGAAATGTTCCTGCCTACTTAAAGGGGCAGATCGCCTCCCAATGTACCAGTAAGCTGTATTGGACGACAGTGAAATTGAGATTCTCTGGTTTTCCAGTGTGTCCTGTGGATAGTTTTAATTTATGCAGTCTAAGATTCACGGGCCAGTAGGAAACTGGCTGTATCACATCATGCTGCACTGGAGCTGTAATAATGTTAGTATATCATTTTCTTGCGCTCCGTGCTGCCCCGGAACCGTAATAATATTACCAAGTCATTTTCTTGCTCTTCGTGCTGCCCAGCAGCTGTTCCATTAGAGCTCCGGGCAGCACGGAGCGCAATAAAATGGCATTGTAACATTATTACAGCTCCGGGGCAGCGCAGGGTGCAAGAAATTGATATAACATTATTACATCTCCGGTGCAGCATGATGTGATACAGCCGGGGCAGCATGCAACCTCTTACTATTCGCTGTCATGCAGTGCGAGATTCGTATGTCGACATTTTTAGTATGGCGACATGGTAAATGTTTCATACAGTCGCGTGTTCTTTTGCACCTGGATCAGGTCCTCACGCATCCGTGGAGTTAATTTATGTTTATGATAAGCTGGGGACAGGCGGGTCCAAATGAAGCTAATCACGTCATGAGGCTCTTGCTTAATCTGAGAGGTGAGTTTTGGAGGAGGAAAGGTGGAATTTACCTACAAATAGGAGGGAAGTCCACAATATGGATGGGAAAGTGAGCAGAATGGGAAGAAAAGTGGGATACCCTGGAAATTCACCAAGCCATTGCATTCACCTTGTGCTTGAGAGACATTCTACTGTACCAATACATTTTTGTTGTGCTTTCTCTCCACAGACTTCAAGTTTATTCCATCTGGTCTCTTCACTTTGCCTGCCTCTTTCTCTACTCCTGCTTCCTGCCTCTCTGTTCTCTCTCAGGTCTGTCTCTCTAGTTTTTCTTCTGCTCTTGCTCCCAGTGTCTTCTCAGGTTTGCTTACTCTTGCTTTTCTATTCCTGTCTTTTAAAGGGCCAGAGTAATTTTTCTCCTGCTGGTTTCCTTTCAGGCCCGCCTTAAAGGGGGACTCTTCTCTTTGGTTTCTTTAAGAGGAGCACTTGCCATTCTCTTAAAGGGGTATTCTTTTCTGTTTTATATTTGCCATTCTCTTTAATTGGTATTCCACTTAATCTATTTCTTTCTCTCTGCTTATTCTCTATCATCTCCTGCTTCTCTCTTTTTTTCTCCCTCCATCCTTCTGTCTCTCTCACTCTTGCCTCTCAACCCTATCTTTATCCCCTCTCTCTCCCCTTCCTTTTTCCTCTGTCTGTATTGTCTTTCTCCTTCTCTGAGGTCTGTTGAGGACAGGTTAGTTTTCTAAGTGTACCCCTCATCTATAGGCTCCTGAGGCACACATCCTGATTTTCCCCTCCCTCCGTACTATCTGACCTTGATGTCAGCACCTTTAGTCCAGCTAAGACTGAAGAAAAGTTTACTTCTGGAAGTGCTGACACCAATCTCTAGCTTTTCTCAAGAGCCTCAAACCCTAGCAATTATTAGGGGTCAGGCACCCATGACAAACGGAGTCTAAGGGGCATATCTGGAGAGTTCCAAAATGTGTTACTTGAAAATAAGTAAATAAATAGAAAGTAAAAAGAAGTGGAACAAAAAAGGGAATCCCATGAAACAGAGGACCCCAGCCCAGCACTTGAACCATTGTTGTTGTTGTTTTTTTTTTTGTGCCAGGAGGGAAGTCCTGTGTTCTGTGGACTAAGAGAAAAGGATTTATTGGTAAGTACAAAAAAATCTCTTTTTCTCTGTAGTCAGATACAGGTTACTGGTAACTTTGGGTAGGCAATCCACCCCTTTAATTGTAGGCAGGAACAATTCTAGAATTGTATACAGGGGGTGGAGCCTACCTTCCCTCCTTGGCTGCAGCTAGACAACCAGCTCCAGAAAGATTTGTTCCTTGGCAAGAGAACAGTTCTGCTATAGCTTTAGAAATTTATTTTTCTGTTAGAAATGGAAGAGATGGAGATTTATGGTCAACTGACCAGAGCTGTCCATAGGATCATGTAGCAACAGCGCCACTGTACAATTTCAGGCCACTGTGATATTGCACCTAAAAAATTCAACTTTGAAAATTAATAACTTGTGAATGAAACACCTTTCAGCAGTGGGAGTACTCTTGTTTTACTCAGGGGGATAAACCCTACAACATATTTTTTTTTACATTTTAAGTATTACTATCCCTTTAAGATCTGGTCTGCTGACACTGCTTCCAAGAAAGCATTGCTTTGCTTACCTTTTCAGGGTACTTCCTTGTTTGGGCCAGGTCTTAAAGATCTGATCAGTGAGGCCACTGGGGGTAAGAGTACCCTTCTACCTTTGGTCCCCAGGAAGAAAATGCCGCTTAAGCGTAATTGGTATTTTCTTTCCTTTCAGACTGAGACACATCTGGCGAACCAGATGTTTCCCTCAGCTCTGCGTGCCTCCTCCAAGCCCAAACAGCAATGGAAGCCCAAGGTCTCCTCCAAGCCCAAGGCTTTCAAGCCTTCTTCGGCATGACTCGCCAAACCCAGGTCCCCACTCTGCTGTGGGTGGCCGTCTGCGTCACTACCACAGAGTCTGGGAGGATTCAGTGGCGTACCCATGGGTTTTACAGGTGGTGGCAGAAGGATACAGGATCCCTTTCGTCTCTCTTCCTCCCTTTAGTTTCTTTCCTTCTCATGCGCCTCAGGGCGTGGAGAAACACCAGCTGTTCAGTGGTGCTATTCAGGCTCTTCTGGACAAGGATGAGCCGGTTCCAGTTCAGGACAGAGGTATGGGTTTTTACACAAACCTCTTTGTGGTCTTCAAAAAGGACAGCGGTTGTCGCCCTATTTTGGATTTGAAGGATCTCAATTCCTTTGTGAACCGGACTCATTATCACAAGGAGTTTCTAAGGACGGTGATTGCTGCCATGTCCCCGGGGGAATTCCTTGCTTCTCTGGATCTTCAGGACTCGTATTTCCACATCGCCATTCATCCAGAGAGCCGGCAGTATCTCAGATTTGCCTGCGACCAAGGGCACTTTCAGTTTTCAGCTCTCCCCTTTGGTCTGACTACAGGTCCTCAAGTTTTCAACAATGTCCTGGGAGCCTTAGTGTCCATCCTCTACCAGGACAGCATCAGAGTTACTACATACATGGATGACCTGCTTCTGAAAGCCCTCTCTGCGGAACTTCTTCATCAGCAGGTTCACCTATGCATTCACGCTCTCACCCATCACGGGTGGATCATCAACGTGGACAAGTCAGATCTTGTCCCATCCCAGCGTGTGGTCTTCCTGGGCCTTCTCTTCGATACCCAGAAGAGCTTGGTGCTTCTCATGGACAAAGTAGCTCACCAGATCGCCCACAGGGTTTCTGCGGTCCTGGCTCAAGATCCAGTTCCAGCCAAGAAGCTGTCCTCTCTAGTGGGGAAATTCATCTCCACCATAGAATTGGTCCCGTTTGCCATGGCACACACCAGGGAACTCCAGAGGTTTGTGATCCAGATGTGCAAGGGTCAGCCAGACCTTCTGAAGACGTTAGTGTCCCTCCCTCTTCATGTGAAACAGAGTTTGTCGTGGTGGCTCAACCTCTCCAATCTGCTGAAGGGCAAGTCCTTCCTGGTATCCTACTGGACCACGGTGACAACGGACGCCAGCCTTTCTGGCTGGGGAGCGGTCCTGGGTTGCCTGAGTGCTTAGGGTTGGTGATCTCCAGAGGAATCTCTCCTTCCCATCAATGTGTTGGAGTTTCGGGCGATATTTCATGCCCTTCATCATTGGACATCTCAGCTGGAAGACTGTCCAGTCCGGGTACAGTCCGACAACGCCACGGCCGTGGCTTACATCAACAAGCAGGGAGGAAAAAGAAGTCTCACTGCTTAATTAGAGGTCAAGGCTATTTTGCCCTGGGCAGAAGAACCCGTTCCTGCCATATGCGCAGTGCACGTTCCTGGTGTAATCGTCATGGCGGACTTCCTCAGTCGACACACAGTGGACAGCAGAGAGTGGGAACTGCACCCAGAGGTGTTCACCCTCATTGTTCAGAAGTGGGGTCTTCCTTACATCGACCTGATGGTGACAAGACACAACAGGAAGGTTCCGAGGTTCTGCTCTCGGTGGAGGGACCCTCTAGCTCTGGCGGTGGATGCAATGTCCATTCTTTGGTTGTTTCCTCTGGCCTACATCTCTCTTCCCCTCCCAGTGTTGCACATGATGTTACGGAAATTGCGACTGGAATGCTGTCCAGTCATTCTGTTTGCTCCGTACTGGCCTCACCAAGCTTGGTTTCTGGAGTTGTTGGATCTGTCAGTGGCGGAGCCATTCCAGCTCCCTTACCGTCCGGATCTTCTTTTACAGGGTTACCTGTGGAAAGAGGATGTTCATCGGCTAGCTTTGACGGCTTGGAAATTGAATCCTCAATTTTGAAGAAAGGTTTTTCTTCTGGGGTGATGGCTACTATGCTCAGTGCCCTCAAACCTGTTTCTTCCAAGATCTACCATTGTGTCTGGTCGACCTTTCTATCTTGGTGTGCTGACAAGGACCTGTCTCAGGAATTTGATCTGCCTACGGTCCTGGCCTTTTTGCAGGACGGTGTGGATAAGGGACTTAGTTTGAGTTCCCTTAAGGTTCAGACTTCTACTTTCTCTGTTTTCTTTCAGAGGCGCATTACCATACTTCCTGATGTCCAGGTTTTCTTCCAGGGCGTTGCTCATACTCGTCCTGCCTTCAAGAATCCCGCTCCTCTGTGGGATCTTAACTTGGTTTTGGGCGTTCTTCCGAGCCCTCCATTTGAGTCCTTGGCTACTATTCCTCTACGCCTGTTGATGTGGAAATGGCCATTCTCCTGGCAATCGTGTCCTTTCACCATGTCGCGGAGTTACATGCTCTGTCCTGTAAACCACCTTTTTTGGTGTTTCACAAGGAGAAGGCGGTGCTTCGCACTTCTCAGGAGTTTCTTCCGAAAGTGGTTTCAGAGTTCCACATCAGTCAGGAGATTGTGGTGCCTTCTTTCTGCCCTGACCCCACCTCTAACAAGGAGAGGGATCTCCACTTGTTAGATGTGGTGCGTTGTCTCAAGTTTTATGTATATCACAGGCAATCTGACGTGCTGTTCGTTATTCCTGAGAGTCCCAGGGCAGGAAGACCTACATCCAAAATGACTATTGCTTCTTGGATCAAGTTCACTATTCATAAGGCTTACTAGCTGAGGAGGAAGCCTGTCTCCTTTCGGGTCACGGCTCATTCTACAAGATCTATTGGGGCTTCTTGGGCTTACAAGAATCAGGCCTCTGCTGATCAGTTGTGCAAGGCTGCCACTTGGTCGTCGGTGCACACCTTTTCCAAGCACTACAGTGTTGATGTGCTAGCATCGGCTGACACCAGCTTTGGGAGGAAGATCCTGGAGGCAGTCTTGCTTGTCTAGGATTTTCTTCGGTTCTTGGTGCTTTCTTCACTTTTGAGCCCTGTTGGCTCTAGTTCAGTGTGCTGTGTAACAGTTCTTGGGGTGTTGTTACCCCTGTTCAGTATCGTTGACACTTAATTTGTTTTGTTGGGCTATCTCTGATCTGATGGTTCATACCTGTCCTGGTGACTTTGGGGGCCTTGCGCCTGGTCCTTGCCTTCTTCCCGTCTCTGGGAAACTCAATGGTTGGACATCCCAAAGTTACCAGTAACCTCTATTGGATGACAGATAAGAGTATTTTAGTCTTACCTGTTAAATCCTTTTCTCTTAGTCCATACAGGTTACTGGTCTCCCACCCTATCAAGGGACCATGCTTGGCTGTCCTGTGGCAGACTGTGGTGTCCTTCGGGGTCATGCTCACAGAAGTCTTCTTTCCCTTCCACTATCTAGTTGATAGTTAGTGTCTCAAATCTTTCTGGAGTTGGTTGGCTAGCTGCAGCCAAGGAGGGAAGGTAGGCTTCACCCCCTGCATACAATTCTAGAATTGTTCCTGCCTACAATTAAAGGGGCAGATCACCTACCCAAAGTTACCAGTAACCTGTATGGACTAAGAGAAAAGGATTTAACAGGTAAGACTAAAATCCTCTTTTCTCTTACCTCCTATGTGGAACAAGGGAACTATGGAGAATGTACCAAAGCATTCACCAAGAATCCAGGGAGGGAAAAAAAACACCTCCAAACACAGACTAGTTCCAAAAAATGAACTGGTACAACATGAACGTCAGGTGTCAAAGAACACCAATGCTGCAAACCAAAGAACAATAACCAACAAGATACTGGCCAAAGTAAAATCTGGAAGGATTACAAGAGTGCCGAGCGCAGCTAATTGAATGTCCGTGGTGCCGGGGGGGGGGGGGGTCACAGGGGGCAGCTGGGCCCCTGAAGTGACGGGCCTGGTCGCAGGTGCTACCGTTGCGACCCCTATTGTTACGCCACTGAGCAGCAGTAAAAGTAGCCCAAAATGTTCATGGAGCAGAGGGAGACTTAATAGTAGTGTTATAGATGTATCAGGGAATGGGACATCAATTTATTTAGTAACAGTAAAACCTATATCATCATGTCAACTGAGACTGAAAGATACTACACAGATAAGAGGATTTAGTCTTACCTGTTAAATCCTTTTCTCTTAGTCCATATAGGTTACTGGGAATTTTGGGTAGGGGACCACCCCTTTAAGTAGGCAGGAACAATTCTTGAAGAAAATGCTGGGTGGAGCAAGAGAAGTGGCTACATGCAGCTAAGGAGAGGAGGTAGTCCTCTCCTTAGCTGCATGTAGCCACTTCTCTTCAATAAGATTTGAGACACTAGTGACTGGGTAGTAAGAAGGGAAAAGAAGACTCCTGTGTGCATGAACCCAAAAGGACTCCCATGTTCGGTCACAGGAGAACCAAGCGTGATCTTTTGACAGGGTGGAAGACCAGCAACCAATATGGACTAAGAGAAAAGGATTTAACAGGTAAGACTAAAATCCTCTTTTTCTCTGTCGTCCAATATAGGTTACTGGTAACTTTGGGATGTCCAACCAGTGAGTTTCCCAGAGGTGGGAAGTAAGGCAAGGACCAGGCGCAGAGCCCCCAAAGTCATCAGAGCAGATATGAACCAAAAGATCATAGACAGCCCAACAATAACAACAGAGTGTCAAGGGACACAAAACTGGTGTATAAACACACCAGGAACATAGCACAGCACACAAAACTAGAGCCAACTGGGCTCAAAAGTGAAGGAGCACTGAAGAGACGAAAGGAGAACCTAGACAGGCAAAACTGCCTCCAGGATCTTCTTTCCAAAGCTGCATCAACACGGTAGTGTTTAGAAAAGATCTGGCAGGTGAAGGGTTAATCTGCTGAGGAGATAAGGAGTCCAAGCCCTAAGTAGGATACTCGTGAAGGGAAAGCAGAAAATGGCTGCCGCAATGGGAACCAATCAGAAACGAGCCCTAAAAAAAAGTACCCCAACAGTGCCCAAAGCCCCCCTGAGCCAAAACACACAGAATGTTGACTGGACGATAAAACAAGGGCAGACAAACAAAATTAGCCATCTCTGAAATCGCTGCGTTGAGCAGTTGCAGTGATATGTCCCAAACTATAAAGTCCCATAGAGGTGATTGGAACGTGGCGTCTATGCGGTAAAGCTCTCCTTAAAGGTGCAGAACTCAAATTTCCTAAATTTTACATTGAAGTAAAAAAGTTGGAAAAAAGCACCACAAAATATTTCAAAATGCAAATAAACACTACACCCTGAAGGGAAAAGTGATAAAACCCCATAAAAGATGCCAAATCAGCAAAGGGTTCATTTACCACAGAAACTCCAAATCCTCAACAGACATACAGACAAACCCAGTGACTGCAGGAGTATGTAATAGGAACTCCAAAGGAGACCCCTGTGCAGAGGGGAATCGTGGGGCAAGTGGACCTCAGCACTCAAAGGGTTGCTCACCTTTTTAGCAGGTCTTCTGTCTTCAGATTACCATTGATAAAGAAGAAGCCTCAATGGGCAACTCCTAAAGAAAGAGCTTGCTAAACAAGATTTTCCCCCCAGGGCTAAGAGGTCCACCACAGCACCTGGAAACTGAGCTATCCACTAGGAATAGTAATCCGCCTAATGGTGGTATTCCATTTCTAACAGAAAACAAAAAATAAGCTAAAACTATAGCAGAACTGTTCTTTTGCCTTGTATCTTCATTAAGGAACAAATCTTACTGGAGAGAGTGACTAGATGCAGCTAAGGAGAGGAGGTAGGCTCCATCCAGCATATTGCATTGGAAAATCTTGGGATCATAGAAAGGATAAGTGGACATTGCCAAGTCCTTCCAAAATTTCATTGACTCTAGAAAAAAGAATTACTTTTTTTTTAATTTCCTATCAGTTGAAATGGCCACAAAAAAAGTTGTTTTTTTCCTGTGAAAATGTCTTCAAAAAGAAATTGAGACTTTTTGCCCAATTTCTACTTGTCAATGCATTGCTCACCTTGATCCTTGAGACAAGCAACAAATGATCATATCTGCCTCCAAGGACATGTTATCTAGTACTAATTAGTGGTCAGTTTTGAAGAATCGCTGCACTCAGAATTAACGCCTTAATGACCGCCCGATATGGGGGGTGGGAGGATGTTAATGACCACTGCACTTCTTTTTTTCTTCTCAATAAATTCTATGATGGCAGAGAGGGGTGCAGATTTGCTGCCTTGCGGACAATGTCTCAATCATCTCCCAGTCATTCAGCGAAAAGGAAGTGGCGAAGAATCTGCAAGCATCATTAGATACCATCTCAACCCGGTACAGCGACTGGCGGATAGAACTCAACATCAGCAAGACAACTGAAACGCTGTTCACCAGAAAGAAGATCAAGGAGCACCCGCACATCAGCCACAATGGGGAGACCATCAAGTGGGAGAGCAGCAGCCGCTACCTCGGTGTGACCCTGGACAGCAAACTCAACTGGGGAAGCCATATTGAGAATACTCAGCAGAAGGCAACAGGAAAGATGGCAGCACTGTACCCACTCCTGAAGACCAAGTCCATGCCACTCCGGACAAAGATCAACGCCTACAAGGCAATCATCAGACCTACCCTGACGTATGCCTCCCCAGCATGGATCACTTGCCATGAGCGACACCGGAAGAGTCTTCAGGTAGTGCAGAACAAGGCCCTGCGGATATCATCTGGAGCTCCAAGATTTGTAAGGACAGCTGACATTCACAGGGAGCTGGACATCGAGATGTTGGACGAACACCTAGCGAAGCTGAGTAAGAACTTCTGCCAAGGACTGGATCAGAACCTGAACCCTCTGATCAGAAAACTCACTGCCACCACTGCAAACCCCTTTGACTGCTACCCGCGGCCCATCACAGCAAAGACCCTGTGAAACCAACCCAACTGTAACAAGTCAACACAGACCAAGAAGAATCCAAACCTGAGACTTAAAACCCAACCCGAGAAGATGAAGTAGTGAGGCTCAAGCCTTGGTATCCAAAAATCACCGGTGATGGATAAAATCTATCAGCAAGAAGAAGACGACTGGAGATTCACTGCCTTCCCAGGATTCCATGACATGCCAGGACCATCACCAAAGTGGCGTAACGGTCCTGACACGTCGTACACGGTTAAGCAGGGGTTAATCTATGAGATGCACTGCCCTCTAGTCCTAATAGGGTTAATAGTGGCCATTAGGATTATCTGACTAGAATACAAGATCACTAACATCTAAAAATTAAACTGGTTGATGTACCTTTAAATAACATCTACTTCTCTCTAACCTCTTCTCCTAAACTTCCTGTATTTAATGGACATGGAGACTGTCCTTTATAGACACCAGTCATTTTGTTTGTGCTGTTTGTAATTAAAGATAAGAGCTAAGGTGAATTAAGGGTAGTACCCACTCCTCTTGTATTCAGAAAAGTTGTTGCCTTGTCACAGTTTGTTTACAGACAATCCTGCACTCTCACTTCTGAGACGGCTATCAAGTCTGATATATTAAAGGGACGGTACTACTTAATATGTAACATATATATATATATATATATATATATATATATATATATATATATATTGTAGGGTTTATTCTCCAATGTAAACAAGAGTACTCCCACTGCTAAAAGATGTTTTATTCAAGTGTTATTACACTCATACTTGAATTGACCATAAATCTCCATAGCATGGTGTAGCAACAGCGCCACTGTACAATTGCAGGCCACTGTGATATTGCACCTAAAAAAATCAAGTTTGAGCTGTAATAACACTTGAATAAAACACCTTTCAACAGTGGGAGTACTCTTGTTTTACTCAGGAGGTTAAACTCTGCAATATATATTTTTTAACAAATTTTAAGTATTACTATCTATCTGTTTAATGAGTTTATGAAGTCCTGCCCAGACCTAACACACACACCAAAAACAGAGGACGTTTAACCCTTTGAGTGCCAGAGGGGGTACGCAACGCATTGCTTTGCAATGTGTTGTGTACCCCCTCTGGCACTCAAAGGGTTAAAGATGCTAGAACACAGTACAGGGTATTAAATGTATGTAAGCAGTTTATTTTTAGAGGTTCGTTTTCCTGTAAGGAAAATACAGGTCTATTATTTGGTGGTATTATGCTCGACCTGGACAATTGAGAAAAACTGCTGCATTTTCATAAGGCAAAATCCTTGTGATTTTTAGTGTGAATTACTAAAATATAACCAGCTTCATATATTGTTTTGCACTGGGAATATAATCCATTTGCCTCCAGACAGGATTTGTTCTGGTCTCTACAATGGGAGCCCAGCAATTGTTCAGGTCAGCAACTGAATAATCAATGATTACACAAGATATAGTCTATCATAGCCAGCAGATCCAATAATGTATCCTCTTGAGATAATATACTGCTTTTTTCTGTAAATGCAGTATGACCAGCCAAAAGCAAGCCTGAAGAATCAAGATTTTTTTTATAGGAAATCTATATTCTACTAAAATGCAGAAAGGAAAGATTCAAGATACAGTCTAATAAAAATCAATGTGTTTTTATTTCAGTGTGCTAAAGGGAAAGTATTACCTACAAACAATATAGCAGTGGCATGGCAGACACCCCTGCGGTACAGGGGAGGGGGGGGACTGTGTTAAAGGGACAGTTGGGATCCCATGCATAGTGGTGTTTGAAATGGGGCCACTGCAGTCAGATCTCAAAGAATGATCCAAGGAGAAGTATAAAAACTGTGGGCAGGCACACAGAATGGGTGCAACAGGTGAAAATGTCGTCGGGGTAACACAGATCTCTCTTACCCAGTGAATCACCCTCTGTACTCAAAGACCTGGAGAGTAATCTCCTATGACCGCTTCACTCGGTGCTGACAATCTCGCCTTGCACTTCCTTGTGATCAGCATAGACTTCAACAGTCCTGCAATATTTAAACAATCATGAGCCATTCATATAGTTCCCCTTTAACACTCACGTCAGACACCCATATGGTGCTCAAATAGTTAACCCTTTGAACTTCATATGGGTGTGTAGTGAAACTCATTTCACACACCCCTAGCACCCAAATGACCTTATGGACAAAACATGTAGCGGCAATACTGGAACTTATTTCTTTAATAGCAAAACCATTATACTTAATATTTATTGATTCTGTTTCATCAGGTATAGAGCTCTGTGATTGGAGGAAAGCTGATATAGCACCATTGTTCAAAAAGGGGAAAGATCCAAACCTGGAAATTATAGACTTGTGAGCTTTACTTGGTGGGTAAGATATTAGCGGGATTACTGACAGTATTAAGGAATACGTGAAGAACAATATTAGTAGGAGCCAGCATGGATTTATGGAGACTAGATCATGTCATCTAATTTACTTGCATTTTATGAAAGGATAAGTAGTAAATTGGACAAGTGAATTGCTGTTGTATAATTTGATTTTGCAAAAGCCTTTGATATAGAGCCTCACGACAGGTCACTGCATAAGGGAAAAGGTTTTCGGTTTGGGAAGTGATATCTGTAATGGATTGAGAATGGGTTAAATGATAGATGGCAGAGAGTTGTTGTAAATGGAACCTTTTTCAATTTGGTCTAAAGTTATAAGTGGGGTGCCACAGGGTTCAGTCCTGAGCCCAATGCTTTTAATTTGTTTACTAATGATCAACAAGTGGAAATTGAAAGTAATATCTCAATCTTTCCTGATTAAACTAAGTTATGTAAGGAAATACATACAGAGCTGGATGTTTTTACTCTGCAGGATTTAGATAAACTGAGTGAATGGGCAGAAAACTGGCAGATGACATTTAATGTAGCTAAATCTAAGGTTATGCATTTGGGCTGTAGAAATAAACATGCTACATATATACTAAACTAGTTGAAGAGCCCGTTACACGGGCCACAGTGCCACTGCCAGCCCGTCGCAGGGCAGTTATGCACAGTACAGACTGCCCACGCTGCGGCTGATACAGTGCCAGACGGTCGCAGTGCAGTCATGCTCAGCAGAAACTGCCCTCGCCACAGCTGATACAGAGCTGGACGCTCCTTCAGAGCGCCCCGCTCTGTATCAGCCTCGTCACGGGCAGTCTCTACTGCGCATGACTGCAGCACGCGCAGCAGTCTTTACTGCGCATGACTGCGTCATTACAAACTTTCTAGTGAATTATTTTATAGGATGGGAAACAACTTGGGGAATCCTCATTAGAGAAAGATTTAAGAGTACTGATAGACAGCAGTGTGCAGAGTCACTCAGCTGCTGCAAGAGCAAATAGGTTACTAGACTGCATAAAAAAAGGTGTAGATGCAATGGATGCTAATATTATCCTACTACTATATAAATCCTTGGTTAGGCCTCAGCTAGAATATGGAGTACAATTTTGTGCACCAGTTCTTAAAAAAGACATTGTTAAACTGAAAAAAGTGCAGAGGTGTGCCACAAAACTGGTAAAGGGTTTGGAGAATCTGAGTTATAATGGGAGACTAGCCAAACTGGGTTTGTTTACATTAGAGATGATAAGGGGTGATATGATTACCATTTACAAATACATTCAAGGTCAATACAAAGAACTATCGAATTAATTATTTACATAAAGAGCTGAGCTAAGAACTAGAGATCATCCATTAAGACTAGAGGAAAGGTGATTACAACTAAAACAAAGGCGAGGATTTTTTTACAGTAAGGGCAGTAAAGTTATGGAATTTTTTTGCCTCTCGCTGCTGTGCTTGTATATATATATATATATATATATATATATATATATATATATATATATATAGCAGCGCTGGGGTCCTGGGTTCAAATCCCACCAAGGACAACATCTGCAATGAGTTTGTATGTTCTCACTGTGTTTGCGTGGGTTTCCTCCGGGTACTCCGGTTTCCTCCCACACTCCAAAAAACATACTGATAGGTGAATTTAGATTGTGAGCCCCAATGGGGACAGGGACCAATATGAGTGTAATGCGCTGTGTAATCTGTGTGCGCTATATAAATAAAGAATTATATATATATATATATATATATATATATATATATATATATATATATATGTATATATATATATATATATATAATTTTTTCTGTCTTCCTCTGGTTCAGCAGGGGTGATATGACATGGGCTGAACTTGATGGATGGATGTCTTTTTTCAGCGTCATCTACTACTACTACTACATAATGCAATGTGAAGCAATACATGGGGAATACCACTAGCATTCAAAGGGTTAAAAGTCCCAATTAAATCAATGGGGGTTTTGTGACTTTTTGATTTTGGTTGCTTGGTTGGTTTGCTTCTGAATTGCTGTTCTTTTAATTTGTGCTTAAAGCCCAGAGGGTTAAATACACACCTGGGAACCTTTTTGTTAACTAAAATCTGAGGGTGGAAGTGTCCAAATGACTATTTACATCATAAAGTGTGAGGGGTCAGATTGTCCCCCTTAAAATGGGTGGAGAGTGGGAAAAACAGCATAGAGACTGAAGGGAACTGGCAGTAAAGTGGGCGGAGTTACAAGGGGACTCGCTGATCCTCGAGAATCAGGGTCTGTCCTTGGGACTCGGTAATGAAGTCTAAAAACTGGAGTCTCTGGGTCAGATTTGGATTGTTCTCGGGTATGATTAACTGCCTGGAGGCAGGCGATTTCAATAACATTGTTTTTATTTAGAAACATGCTTGTCTACATTTTAAATTGCCAGGCCACATAACCGCTCACTATAGACCATAATTCTTTTCATTTACAGCTATTACCAGACTGTAAAAGTGTAATCTAGTTTTCTCTTCTGTTTGTGAGATTTTCCTTTTGTTCTTGTCCCTAGGCTTTCTGTCTCTGCATTTCTTCATCCGATCCATTTGGTGCCAATTATCTCTGTTCCATCTGTGCCATCATCTGTACCTTTTAAGAGTAAAAAAAAAAAATGCCTGTGAAATATTAACTCCATGCTGCTTACTTGGCGCACACAACAAATATTCACGAGGGTTTATTAAGGAGCTGACTCTGTGGTAGGTACAATAGCAATGTCTAGGGTTGGTACTGTATGGCTGGAGCAAACCAACTACATATACAGGAACAAATAACAATTCTGCAGATTACCACTGATTTTAATAGGTTTTTAACCCTTTGAGTGCCAGAGAGGTATCCAAGGCATTGCAACGCAATGCTTTGGATACCTCTCTGGCACTCAAAGGGTTAACCCTTTGAATACTTAAAATGGTCTCCAGTGCATTGGATTCAGGATTTTAAAGCCCAATGTAATTAAATGGGAATTTTTTTAGCTGTCCCCTATCGTGTTTGCCCCCTAATAGCTCCGGTACTTAGTATTTCAGCTTTCCAATCTCTTTGACGCTTTGAATGCTAGACCCCTCTGGCATCACAGGGTTAATACCAGACACTTATGAATTGTGCATTCTGCATAGTAGCCGCTACCACTGTACAATATGGGTGGGCAGCTTCTGGCGCTCTGGGTGATGTCAGATGGTTGGGGAAGAACAAGTGTTTGGTGCACATCTCATCATTGTGGATGATTTTCCCATGAATATTTAAGAACCTAAAGAATTTCTCTACTCAACTGAACCTGTTGGATGCAAGAGATGGTTAAAGGGATAGTAATACTTTGTTTTATCTTTATTTTATTTTGTAGGCATTAAAAAAACATGAAGAACGATATAAGTCTTATCTCTCAAACCTTTATGGTTTGAGAGATATTCACAAGCAAAGTTTCCCCTCCCGCCCCTTTTACCTAGTGTAAGCCATCTCTTCTCAGATGTGGAATCCAGTCCATAGACCAGACAGATAACAGAAGGGGACAATCTTCTTACTGTGAGAACAATGAAAACCCTGCCCCCCTTCACAAGTTTTTCAGGTTTTTCCCTTGTCTTAATTGAAGATTGTCCCTCTCTGCAATCTACCTGGGCACCTCCCTGGGAGGGGGATACTTTGTTATTGAATTACTCTTGAACTACAACTCTGACAGAATTGAAATAACACTCTCCAAAGTCCAAATACTATGATGATTAATTAGAGCTGCTTTTATTATGAAACATTACTATCCCTTTAAAGATGTGAAACAATAAAAAAAAAACTGCTCACCACCACATAGTCTCCAATGGCCAGAACAAGCTGATCATCCAGGTGCTTCTCACGTAATAGGAGCATCTGCCAGGATAAGAAAAAAACTGAGATCACTAACCATATAGCTGTGTGGATAAAGAAGCATGGAAAAGGTGCATCTTCCAGCTTAAAAAGAATGATATTTATTGTGTATACACAATGATAAGACCATGTTTAGGGTGGGGGGTGGGGGGGGGCATAGGGTGCCTTACACAGAGCTGTGGAGTGCTGCTTAGTGCTGGCATGTAATAAATAAGATACCCCCTTATTGTCCCTTCCCATGAGTTTTTATCATTGTATATATCACCTTGTCAAACAATAAATATAACCATTTTTAAGCAAAAATGTACCACAGTTATTAAAGAAATAAAATAAATACCCATTTCAAATCCATGGTGATGTGTATTTAAACATAGTAACATAGTTGATGAGGCTGAAGGAAAACAGCATTCATCAAGTCCAGCCCATGTCATATCAGCCCTGTTGATCCAGAGGAAGGCAACAAAAACAAACATTGAGGCCATTTCCAATTAAGCCCCAAGTGGGTAAAAAAAATCCTTACTGACTCCAAGTGGAGTCAATGTGTGATGTGAGTATGGACTCTGGAAGGCAATCAGTGTTTGAGGGGAGCATGGACTGCGGAAGACAGTCAACGTGTGTGAGGTGAGCACGGCAGACAGTGTGTGTGAGGCGAGTATGGACTGTTCTAGGCAGTCAGTGTGTGAGGGGATCATGGACTGTAGAAGGCAGTCAGTGTGTGAGGGGAGCATGGACTCTGGAAGGCAGTCAATGTGTGAGGTGAGCATGCCAGTCAGTGTGTGTGTGAGGTGAGCATGGACTGTGGAAGGCCATAGTAATATATGTGGAGAGTTCTTATTAGGAAGTGTTGGTTCTCCTTTATAGATGATGAAGAGGTAGTAGAGTGGTGAGGGAGTAAATGTGTGAGGTGAGCTGAGCATGGACTGTGGAAGTCAACCAGTGTGTGAGGGGAGCATGGACTGTGGAAGACAGTCAATGTGTGTGAAGTGAGCATGGACTATGCTAGGCAGTCAGTGTGTGAGGGGAACATGGACTATGAAAGGCAGTCAAGGTGTGAGGGGAACATGGACTGTGAAAGGCAGTCAAGGTGTGAGGGGAGCATGGACTGTGGAAGGAGATCAGTGTGTGAGGGGAGCATGGACTGTGGAAGGCAGTTAGTGTGTGAGGGAATCATGGACTGTGGAAAGAATGAAAAAAACACACAATGGGGCACTTTTCAGTGATATGCATAGTATCCAGACAAGAGATAGTTGTTTCTTACTTACAGTTAATGTTTAGTTGCTTGATGGACATATAACCGGTCAGAGAAAACAGGGCTTGATTCCTGCCCTGTACAGGTACTCCAGATATCAATCACAAGCCACTACGTTCAGACCAATCCAAATGAAGAGACATCAACAAGCATATAAAAAAGTATTATATATTTAATAAAAAATAATAAAAGAATACAAAATAACCAGCAACGTGTTTCTAGATCCTAAGATCCTTTCATCAGGGTGTCAGATTGTATAGTGAGCCGGCCACTAAAAAACAATACTTTTATCTAGTGTGTCAAAGAACCAATTGGCCCATCCTTGAGGTTCAATAATTAGGCAATTAGTCTCTTCATGTTGGAACCAGGTCACATAATGTCAAACAACAAACAAATTGTTACTACAGAAAGCATATTTTTAATATAATATTATAATGCTAAATGACCACTCTAAAAATAAAAATGAATAAGCTAACATATTAGCATTATTTCATATAGACCGAACAAAATATATTTGCTAAAATCAAACATCTCATCCATGTTTCTCCGGCACTCAGTGGGTAAACATCATTACATGATCATGTTTATACCTAGTTATATCAATCCTCTGTGTGTCTAAAGAAATTCATGACTGTAACAACAAATATAATCACTCCTAAAATATTAATAAACACCTTTCATATCATCAATATGACTAGAAAAAACAATTAGCAAATTTTATTAACAGATGTTATGTAAATATCTTAATGCGTCTACAAACTTCTATGTATCAATGACATATGTATGGCCAACAATTGAAGAGATCAATATCTAGAAAATGGAGAAATTTATCTTACCGACATTTCCTTTTCTCCTGTGTCCCTCCACGGCATAAAAACACATATGGGTTTAGTCTCCTCCTCCCAGCTGATCGTAGGACCAATCGCTAAGTTCAAAAAGACCCCTGGGTAAATCTCCCGTCAGTCAACTTTTGTCAGAGCTAAAAAATATCAAAAAGAAACTCATTAATGGGATGGGAGCGCCGTGGAGGGACACAGGAGAAAAGGAAATGTCGGTAAGATAAATTTCTCCATTTCTCCTGTGTCCCTCCACGGCGTAAAAACATATATGGGATGTAACAAAGCAATATTCAGGGGTTGGGAAAGAACCGGATATAAGTCAATTCAATCATTACAGATACGAAAAGGAGAGGTCTTACCGGCCAGAAGAGGCTGCTGCCCCGAGTACTTTTCTCCCAAAATCCGCTTCTGCAGCTGCTTGAAGGTCAACATGATAATGTTTAATAAATGTTGAGATGGATGACCAAGTCGCTGCCCTGCATAATTCTTCTGCTGATACTGAAGCTTTAGCGGCCCATGAGGTTGCCATAGATCTGGTAGAATGAGCTCTTAGGATTTTAGGTGGATCTTTTCCTGCTTCTAAATAAGTTAACTTAATACATTCTGTTATCCACCTGGCGATGGAAGCTTTGGAAGCAGGCATACCTTTTAATTTCCCTTGGAAGTGAATGAATAAGGAATCTGACTTCCTAAACGGTTTAGATCTTTCTAAGTAAATTGACATTCCTCTGACTATATCCAGAGTATGTAGCCTCTTTTCCTCCTGATCCTTTGGATTTGGAAAAAATGATGGTAATACAATATTCTGGTTCAAATGAAAAGAAGGCACTACCTTAGATCTAAAATCAGGTTTTGTTCGAAGAACTACCTTATCTTGATGAAAAATAATATAAGGTTTTTTTGCCGATAAGGCCTGGAGCTCACTTACTCTCTTGGCCGTCGTGATAGCAGTTAGAAAAAATATTTTCAAGGTTAAATGTTTAATATGTACCTGATTCAGAGGTTCAAACAACTTTGACAGGGTTAATTGATCCAAAACAATATTGAGATCCCAAGGAGGAACCACACTTTTGATCCTTGGCCTTGATTTATCAATTGCTCTTAGGTATCTCTTAACCAGGTCTTCTTCTGCAAACTGTCTGGCCAGACAGGCTGAAATGGCTGACAGCTGTACCTTAAGAGAGGCTGGACGAAGTCCCAATTCAAAACCTTTCTGTAGGAAACTGAGGACATGGGAAGAAGTTATTGAATCTCTTTCTAGGCCTCTGCTGCCACACCAGTTAGCAAAGGACTCCCAGATTCTGTAGTATACCTTGGAGGTTGAGGACTTCCTTCCTGCTAAGATAGTGTTAATAACCGGATCTGTAAGTCCTCTTAATCTTAAGGAAGCCCTCTCAACCTCCAGGCCGTTAACTTCAAAAAAGCCGGGTTTGTATGAAGAATTGGACCCTGATGCAGGAGGTCCTCCATGGGTGGCAGAGGTAATGGAAGATCTGATGAAAGTTTTATCAGTTCTGAGAACCACACCCTTCTGGGCCAATTTGGGGCAATCAAAATGACTTCTGCTTGATCCTTCCTGATTTTCCTGAGAACTAATGGAATCATAGGAAGTGGAGGGAACAGATATGCTAGGCTGAAGTTCCACTTGTAACTTAGTGCATCTGTGCCCAATGCCTGAGGATGAGGGTTTCTGGAGAAGAAAGTCTGGACCTTCCTGTTTGTGCTGGATGCCATCAGGTCTACAACTGGAAGTCCTCACCTTTCTGTGATTAGCCTGAAGACCTTTGGATTCAGGGACCACTCTCCTGGATCTAACTTGTTGCGGCTGAGATAATCTGCTTGTAGATTGACTTTGCCTGGAATGTGAATGGCTGTCAGCTGTGTCAAGTTCTTTTCTGCCCAGCTTAGAATCTTTCCTGTTTCGTGACTCAGGGATGTGCTTCTTGTTCCCCCCTGATTTTTTATGTACAGGACTGCAACCATACTGTCTGATATTATCTTCACCGACTTGTTCTTTAATTCAGTCTTTAAATTCCTTAGGCAGAGGGCTATTGCTCTTAGTTCCAGACGGTTTATGTGAAGCTTGGACTCCCTGGCTGACCATCTTCCTTGTATTGTCTTGTTTTTCCAAAGACCCCCCCATCCGGTCAGGCTGGCATCTGTCTGAATTCTTTCCCACTCTATATCTTGCAGTGGTACTCCCTTCTGTAAATTTTTCTTCTTTGTCCACCAAGATAATTCCTTCCGAATCTTGAGAGGGAGATGAATTCTCTGGGACCTGTTGTTGGGATCCCGATTCCATTGACTTAGGAACCAGTTTTGGAGAGGTCTCATATGGAATCTGGCCCAAGGAACTATTTGAACTGATGAGGTCATAGTTCCCAGGAGCTCCATGTATTCCTGTGCTGTGTGCACTGAGGATCTTTGGAATAATCTTATTTTCCTGATTATGGATTCTATCCTGGGTAAGGATAGTGATATTCTGTTTTTCTCCATGTTCAAGAGCATCCCCAGAAATATCAGTCTGCGTGTGGGTTGTAAGTGACTTTTTTCCATGTTCACAATCCAACCTAGAGCCTGAAGATGTTCTAGAGTTCTGGACGTCTGTTCCTGAGCTTGATGATAGGACTCCGATATTATCAGGATATCGTCGAGATAAGGTAGAATTGTGATTCCAAGTTGTCTCAACGGTTCCAGGGCCGCTGCCAGAATTTTTGAAAAGATCCTTGGGGCTGAGGTTAGCCCAAATGGCAGCGCCCTGAACTGCCAATGCTGTCCCTCGAAGAAAAACCTGAGAAATTTCCTGTAACTCTTTAGAATGGGGATATGATAATATGCCTCCTGAAGATCTATTGTTGTTAGAACTGATGATGGTCTTAGCGCCTGAATTATAGATTAAACTGTCTCCATCTTGAATGTCCTTTGTTTCAGATAAGGATTCAAATGCTTCAGATCTAGGATGGTCCTGAAACCTCCTGTGGATTTCTTTACAACAAATATCACTGAGTACCATCCCCTTCTCCTGAATTCCTGAGGAACCGGCTGAATTACTCTGTTTAGATTCAAATCTTGAATGGAGTCTCTTAGTGCCCTTGCATTTGTGCTGTCTTTTGGGGTTCTTGAAGTTCTGAATAAATTCTGGCGGGGTCTTTGATTGAATTCTAGCGGGCACCCTGCTTGAATTGTCCGAATAACCCACTTGTCTTGTATGTTCTGTGATGACCAATGATGAACAAACTGCTCCAGGCGACCCCCCACTGGAACAGGAAGCAGGGTCCGCTGACCTTCACTGGAACTCCTTCTTAAACTGATTTTTTCGGGGTCCTTCTTTCCTGAATGAGCCCCTTGAGAATTGAGAAGAGGATTGTTTTCTCTGATCAAATCCTCTGGAAGACTGAAAGCATCTTGAATCTCGAAAGGACTGACGTCGACCCTTGAAAGAAGACCTTAGTGGTGAAGATCTAGATTTTCTATCCTGTGGAAGGAAAGAACTCTTTCACCCTGTAACCTTCTTTATTATATCTTTCAATTTCTCTCCAAACAGAAGATTGCCTTCATATGGTAATGTGACTAGTTTGGATTTTGAAGAAGGGTCTGCCCCCCATGATCTGAGCCAGAGGGCTCTCCTGGAAGTGACGGATAAAGCTGAAGATCTAGCTGCAAGTCTGATAGCGTCCATTGATGCGTCACAAGAATAAGCTACCGCTTCCTTGATTGTAGCTACTTCCTTAATCAATCTGGATCTTGAGACCGAGGATTCTATCTTCTGTTCAAACTCTGTCAACCATATTCGGATAGTTCTTGAAATACACGCTAGGGCCGTGGCGGTTTTCATATTTTGACCCAATAGCGCATATTGCTTTTTCAATGCGCCTTCCATTCTTTGATCCATAGGATCCTTTAAAGAAGATCCGTCTTCCATGGGAATCGTGGTTCTCTTTGCTAGTTGAGCAATAGATGCATCAATTTTTGGTGGAGAACTCCAATTACCCGTATCCTCCTCCTTGAATGGGTACATTTTCTGAAATCTTCGCGACATGGATATTCTTTTGTCCCCTTTACTCCATTCAGACTTAATTAGATCCGAAACTGACTGATGTACTGGGAAAGTTGGCAGTTCTTTTTTGTTACCAACAAAGGCATTATCTAGAATACCCTGCTCCTTCACTTCTTCCGTTAATCCTAATGTCTTTCTCATACCTCTGAGAAAAGGATCAATTTTTTCAATGTTGAAGGTTCCTTCTTCTTCTTCAACTATCTCCCCTTCTTCTTCGGAATATTCTGATAAGATATCCTGCAAACTGTCTGACTCCATCTGATCCATTCTTGAAGATGTACCCTCTTCTGGATCATCCAATCACTGTCTCTTTCTTGGACCCTGAAGAGAGGCAAAGGTTTCTTGCATTGAGGATTTCATCCAGGATAGGAAATCCTGGAACTGGTTTGGAACCTCTGGACCTGCTATCTTCTTTAGACATTCTGGGCATAATTTACCAGTATCAGAAGCAGGCATGGTCATCTCACATCCTGCACAGGTTCTAGTCTTCTGGGAACCTTTTTCCTCCTTGCTATCCATGGAAGTCTTTTCTTTAGAGGTAGACTTGTTTGATGCAGACATAATAATAAATAAAACTTAACTTTTATTAATTTATATTAAAAAAGAAAAAAAGAACTAGCTTTCCACAAGCAGGACAACATAATCTGTAAGCCTTCAGAAAGCCTACATATATATATGAATGCACTAATTGGCTTGTGTTCCAAGCTGGAATGCAGAGGCCCGCCAAAAATCATGCTCAAAATGATAAGAACAGGCTTCCTACCTTGCCTTCATTTCTTCCTTGATCCTGTTAGGCTGGACTTTAAACGCTGCCACTGAACTGCTGAATTTAGATGTCTCTTTAAATCAGCACTTGCTTCCGATGCTGCGGCCTCAGTTAACCCCATTCAGGAAGCCACGTGACATCCGCTTCCTCCGGCGTCAGGGAAGACTTCGAATGCAGCGCTTTCTTCATCTGGCAACTGATACAGCAGTGCCAGAGTCAAAGAGGAGTCCCAGAACCCGGAGCGCAATGAATGCGGCCAGGGCAATCTCTGCCTAACGGGCGTCTTTTTTTGAAGGTAATCGCTGTTTTAATTTCGCATGGGAATCACGGCTGGCGAGACCTTCCAGACTCCTACTCCCAGCTCGTAGGACCAAAAAGACTGACGGGAGATTTACCCAGGGGTCTTTTTGAACTTAGCAATTGGTCCTACGATCAGCTGGGAGGAGGAGACTAAACCCATATGTGTTTTTACGCCGTGGAGGGACACAGGAGAAAATCAATTATTGATGACGGGTTAAGGGTGAAACGTTTGAAATAAATTCAAATATGAACTGTGGCTCCACTTGTGTATCTGCTTAGTTGCAAACGTGGAATCCAATATGTAGGGTGCACTGTGCAGAGGTTATGTACTAGATTTGGTCAGCACCACCGAAATATTGAAAAAAGTTTCCTCTGCATAGTGTATCCAGACATGTTGCCCAGTACCACAATGGAGATACAGCTTGTATTAAGCTGACCCTGATAGAAAAAATTAGAACTACAAAACAATCCAGAAGACTCTCTATTCTCAGTAAAAGAGAGAGGCCTTTTGGATCTTTTGGTTATGTACAATGACATGGAAGGTCTCAATGAACAAATAGAATCAGAGTTCTGATATACTGAGAGAATACCGAATGAATTAGATTCCAGTCTAAGCTTTAGGGATTTGTGTATAGTATATGATCTTCAATCCCTTAGAGGGGAATCTACAGGTCAGGAAGAACATAAAATATTATTTAGAGATTCAGGACTAAGTCCACTTTCTTTCTCCTGCATTGTAAGGGTAAGGAATTGGACATCTTTCAAAAACTATTGAACCTGAGCTAGTGGGTTGCATCATGCATCAAAACTGAAGAAGCCTAATAATCTGTCATTATTAGAAATGGAAGTACTCAGTAAATTACAAAATAATCGTAATATAGTAGACAAAATGGCAGATAAAGGTGGATCAGTAGTGGTGCTTGATGTATCTTATTATAAGCAGGAAGCATTACATCAGTTAGAAGATGCTGAAACATATACCCCACTTTCTTCTAATCCTACTCTTCAGTTTAAGAGAGATCTGAATCAAGTGATCCATTTGGGGTCCTCCCTAGGTATCTTGAGCAAACAGGAGGTGATAGCTTTAGTCTCTGAGGGTCCGGTCATCCCTATATTCCACCACCTGCCGAAAGTACATAAGTCCTTGGTCTCCTCTTCTGGGAGACCAATAGTGTCAGGCGTTGGCTCTCTCAATGAGCCTTGTCCAACCTAGTGGACTTCTACTTTTGGCCGCTGGTGAAAACATTGCCTGAATCCCTCAGGGACACTAAGCACGTTTTGAGACAAATGATGATTATCGAGTGGGAGGATTCCTTTTCATGGCTGGCAGCAGACGTGATGTCTCTGTATTCATCCATCCCACATGGACCTGCGAGCTCTGAATGATTAACCCCTTAAGGACCAGCCGCGCACACACATGGCCGTTACTTAAGGACCACGGACCATTTTTTTTTTTCTTTTAATCCGATTCCGGATTCCCCGAACAGCATGCAGCTGTGCAGGGAGCCTAGAATTCCATGACGGTCCAGGACCGTCGTGGGTCCTTAAGGGAAAACAAGCCATGACGGTCCTGGACCATCATGGGTACTTAAGGGATTAACTGAGATGTCATTCCAACTATTAAGATGCCCTTATATCCTTTATTATACAGGCGGCCGATTACCTCCTATGCCACAACTTCTTTACCTTCGATGGGAAGTTTTACCTCCAGAGATGCAGTGTAGCAATGGGTGCTAGTTTCGCCCCCTCACTGGCTAATTTGTTCATGGCCTGGCGGGAGGCGGACCGAATCTTTGTGGGTGGGAATCCCTGTCGGGGCAGGATTTTGTGGTATGGGAGGTATATAGATGACCTACTGTTTATTTGGATGGGCACCAAGGAGGAGCATCCCTGTTTATGGATTATCTGAATAAAAATTCTTGCAATCTGAGATTTACATTTAGTCATCATGATTCTGTGGTCTCTTTTCTTGACTTGGCTGGCACTAAAAACCAAATACTGGTGAGGTGTCCACTGGAGATAATAGGAAACCCATCAGTGGTAACAACCTTCTCCATGCTCGATCTTCTCATCCACAATCTCAGGTCAATAATATTCCCAAAGGTCAGTTCCTTCATTTATGCAGGAACTGTTCAACAGAAGAGGAATTTGAAAGAGCTTCGTTTGACCTGATAATGAGATTTCGAGTGAGGGGATATAGAGAGGATCTAGTGAGACAGGCATACGATAATGTCAAAACCATGTCAAGAGGGGGGGCTTATACAGAACCCCAACAAAAAGAGGAATACACACCTGAGACAGACATCAGATGTTCAATTTATCACAACATACAGTCCACAATTCAACAAAATATGTGATATTTTCAAAAAATATATGCCTAAGCTATATAAGGATGTTAAATTGGCGAAAATTTTGGAACATGATTGTAACTTTGTTACAAGAAGGGGCATGACAATTGGCAATCAAATATCTCCCAGCATAATCAGCAGTAACAAGTCTGTTCCAACTTGGTTGGAACGGAAAGGTTTTTTCAGGTGCGGAGCAAACATTTGTAAATGCTGTAAATTTGCCAGTGTATCCAGGCATTTTACTAGCAATATTGACAAATATAATTCATTTAAATGAGCTTTTAACCTATTGCAGTATCTCAAAAACACTGACTCGTACCTCTCCATCCCTCCCAGCATTTCAGATGTCTAAAAAGGGATACTTGTGTTTTAGGTGGTATTGTTGGGGACCTGGCTGGTGGGTGGGGGCAATACTGAGAAATTTTAGGTTATTTCATAACCTACTGACACCTCTTTGTGTAACTGAATAAATTATTTAGAATAAGACCAAAGTATTTTATTTATACAGACTAATTATAAACAAATATACTGAAGTTTATATTAATAAAGCGTAATATAATAGATATTCATAAAATGACTCAAATTAAGCCAGTCCGAACTCTCAAACATGTATAGTTTGAGAGATATACAATGATAAAGTTCCCCCCTCCCTCCCCTTTCACTGACATCAGCCTCTAGCTGACAGAAGAAGATCCAGGTCCCGGAGGCGGCTCTTCAACAGAGCCGAAATATCACAATGTACAAGGAAATACTTCATTGGAACGGTCTACAAAGTGTGCTTGCAAACCAGGGACACTTTGTAAACCGTTCCAATGACATATTTCTTTATAGATTGTGGTATTTCGGCTCTGCTGAAGAGCCGCTTAGAGTCCCATGACTCAAATCTCCTTCTGTCAGCTTTACAACTGACATCAGCGAAAGGGGAGGGAGGGGAAAACTTCATCACCTTATATCTCCTAAACTATAAAAGTTTGAGAGATCTGACTTGCATCATTTGATTTATTTTTTGAATATCTACAATATTACTTTTTATTAATACAAGACATTAGTTACCCTTTAATCTGAGTTATATATTGCTGTGGAGCAATTTGATACACTTATATACACACCACACAGTCTGGTCTCCTAAAAAGAAGGACATCAGGGTGGGAAAGAGGGATTTGGGTCTCAAAGAGGGAATGACCCTCCTAAAGTTGGACACTTGGGAGGTATGTAGCTCCCTAGCATCATGAAATCGCTATATATCTATCTAAAATGTAAGTGGTTTCTAGATCGCTTTCTACCTCAGGGGCATACCTGGAAATTTTTTAATGAGGACTCCCAGGAGAGGTCAGTCCTGTGCTGCCGATGGGAGGGAAAAAAATGATGGCAATTTCTGCCACAAAGGAGTGGGGCTTAAACCATAAAAAAAAAAAAAAAAAAAGTGTACAACATACGCTAAGGAAGGCAAATAAGAGACTGGGGAGTAGGGCTGCCACCCAGCCTGTATTTTACGGGCAGGCCTGTAAAAAAATGGCTTCTGTCCAATGTTAAGTCTATGGAGGGAATGCCATGGCCTGTATTTTTTTTGAAGAAAAGGTGGCAACCCTACTGGGGAGTTGGAAGAACACAGTGGGAGAAGCGGATATGGTCAGCGTATCATTGGAAACTCCCCACATCTGGAGAATCAGCCTCTGTCCTAGAGACCCTGTAACTAGAAGCTAAAAACGGAGTCTCCTGGGCAAATCTGGAGAGTTCCCAGCTATGCTCAGGGGTGGAGAGCAGTTGCATGCAGCAACGTTCAGAAGAGGGGCCTATGCTTCCTGCCACTCCTGTGAAAACCGCTACAAAAGTGCTCCTCTATATTCATTTGCAATGTTGTGAGGTATAGCTTTGCAATACACTTGAGGCCGTGCTAGCATCCAGTGGGTTAAAGCCCTAATTTAACTCAATGGTAATTTTCAATTCTCACTATGGATCACTTAGTTTGCTCTTTAGCCTGCTGAGTAAGTTCCAAAAAGTCAAAACCAGGGACCGTCCGACACTGGAACTCGGGAGCAGTAACAAGTAACGTAGAATCAACTTTGTCCTCTTGCGGTAATCATAACAACTCTAAGCTTGTGGGTTACCATGGACACCGACTGGAAGACGGAATAACGCGTGTGGTGCGTTCTTTGTGCGTGATGGCGTACTTCCGGTAGACCAGCTGGGCGGGTTGGTAATTTTGAACGATTGAAGACGCGGGAAGTGGATTAGACACCGGACCGTTATTACAGCCGTGACAGCGGTAAGTAACCGCACAAGGCAACAGTGCTTACACATACCTTAACTGTTTAAGGACCAGGTGGTGAATAACGTGGTGTACACCAAGCTGATCCTTACAGGGTTAATACACTTCATCCACTACGCGCTGCTATATGTCAGTGCCACTGATCAAACATCCCAATATTTAGCTCGTGTGCCAATAGGACGGTTGAGCTGGGGATGTTGGGAAATGTAGTCTCGAACAGCAAAGGGGGTCTTAGATTACCTATGCCTGCGGTAGGATCTCTGATATAAAAATAAACAAAGGCTGCTCTTGTGTTTCTGTGGACGAAGTTAGTAGGGATTACTATTTATTACTACACGTTACTTAAGCAGCTGCTTACAATTGGAATTAAGACACAACTATGTGATGTGCAACCGGTTGGCTTTCCTGTCCTCGGCTAACTGAGCACAATGGGGACTGCAATCCAATGACATTTGGAAACTACATTGTTTGTCCCTACCGAATTCAGGACCGCAAATGGGCCTTCCTAACTGGTTAAGACGTCTTATTGCTCAGAACTCCAAAAAGCAATATGTACATTATTACATTAGATAAAATGGATACTGCAAACTGTGTATTGGTCGATGTGCAGATAAAGAAATTAAAAACAATGAACCAAGCAGGGTTTAATTAATAATAAAGTAGTAGAGGTCTGGGATTTTTCATATGTAACTGATGCACATAATGACTTGGGTGACTTTGAAAGGTCTTCCAAAATCACCATTACTTATGTTAGCCATTATTTACTTACAACTTTAGTTTATATAGACATTGTGTGTGTGTGTGTGTGTATATGTATATGTATGTATATATATATATATATATATATATATATATATATACACACACACACACACATGACCTGCAAAAATCGGCACTCACAGGACTTTTAAAACAATGAATAAAGTTTATTATAGGTCAACGTTTCGATCCCTTCTGGGATAAATTATTTTTATATAATAAACATTGCTGTTTAAACTAACATCTGAGAGCATAGGATATATCTCCATTAATTATATCCCACATATATCAAAGAGTAAAAAGGATTCCCAAGGTAAAGTTGGGTCTGGTATAGGTCCCTTACATACAAAGAGGGATAGCTCATGACACAGACGAGTTGGTGGGATGGAGAGAGCAAGATCTGGAGTAAAGTTTTAGATACTGACACTGGGGGTAATCCAGTGAAGGCATTTATACTGGGAGGCTGGTTCTGCCTCAGGAGATCTGGCAGATTCACTTGGTGGAGGATTGAAACATTGAACTTCAAGCAGTCTACACTCAGATTGCTTGCTCTTCTTTTTGTGTATTTTTGCATGTTCCAAGAGGACTTTCTTACTGGAGGAAGTGGGGCGGCACATCGAAAGGAGGACTGAAAGAGATCGCTCCGGTCTTGGAGCGATCAATTTCAGTCCACGGTATTACCGCGCTCCTGCAGGAGCGCGGTGAGTAAAAGTATGTGACGTACCAGGACCGTCACTGGTCCTTAAGTGCCGGACCAGCGTGACGGTCCGGGTATGTCACAGGACGCGAAGGGGTTAAGAGTCAAGCAGCAACAAGGGGTGCAATACTTTGTAGGAACCAAAGACCATTGATCAATTCTGTGTGTTTTATGTGCTGTTGATATTTATATATACAGTCACTTGCGTATCCCTGTGTGTTCCCCTTCACAGAGCATATAATGTTCCCAAGTAGGTGAAGGGCTCACCCCCTAGATGGATACCCCAAAAATATGACTGGACATAAAGGTACTTGCAAGGTAGGGACCCAGGCTGAACCTGTCACTCATGCGCTAGTGACCTGTTCAACTGGGGCCATCAGCACTGATAGACAGACACAGTATAAAAGTATAATTAACAGAGGCTACTCAGATCACATATATATATATATATATATATATATATATATATATATATATATATATATATATATATATTATTGAACTAATGTTATATGTAAAAGCTTTCAAGAGCGATGCCCCCTTTTTCAAGTCTAAAGCATACTGGTTTAAAAAAAAAAAGCATGTATTAAAGGGACAGTAATGTCAAGTAATCAATATACGATTGTTCCGTTTATATTTTTATAATGCATGGGATATTTTTTAAAATCATTTATTTGACATGATAACCAATATACAGGTAAAGGAACATTTAGGCAGTAGTGACACCAATATGGCATCCTTTGAAATTTGTTATGAGAAACCCAATAGCAAGAGTTTAACCAAAACATTCAACTTTATAAAGACTAATCTTACAAAGCTAAAAGGATATTCAGTGGGATGTCAAAGATAGAAATGCAAAAGAATCATGGAATTTGTTTAAAATACTCTTAGACAAATATACACATCACAATATTCCACTGGGGAATAAACACAAGAGGAGTACATTGAAACCAATATGGTTTAATAATGGTATTTGCAGGGAAATAAGAAGCAGACACTTAAAGTGGTTACAGATCCGATGCATCATATCATATGAAAAATATAAAGTAATAAAATATGCAAACAAGCAATTAGGATAGCTGAAATTTAAAATAAGAGAAATATTGCATATCTTTTTATGGCTGACCTGGAACTGAGATTTCTTGATAAAGACTGCTACAAACCTTATATATATTCTGCTATATCGATGATATATTTATAATATGGTCAATACATTCCATCCATCCAACTTAACCCTTTGAGTGCCGGAGGGGTACACAACACATTGCTTTGTAATGCGTTGTGTACCCCACTGGCACTCAAAGGGTTAAATTAATTTCTCAGCAGAAAGCATACACTTCCTGGACATACATAACTCTCACCAATGTCAAACTACACTCATCTGTACAATAGAAAATCGCCTATTCCTCACTAATCAGTTCACCTGTCTTAGTCTTAAGAGGACCAGTATCAGCCTTAACCTTTTTGCTATTAATATACTTGTAGAATTGTTTAGGATTTTTCATGCTTTCATTTGCATATTGTGGAGCCATCATTGTGCCCTTGGCACATTCCATTATCTGTGTGTGAGGATAAATTGTGTCAATTTAGTTCCACTTTTGGGGTTATATTTCTGACTTTGGGCCTGTGATGAGAGGAACTGATGGCAGGCACTAACCCTTTGAATGCCAATGGGGTATGCATTGCAAAGCAATGCCCCGCTGGCACTTAAAGGGTTAATTCCATCATGGTGTGGGATGTTGCTATAGGTTAATTCCACATCCACAGTAGGTAGAATTGTCTGAGTAGTTTAATCTTTGATTTGATTGAGTTTGTTACGGAAGTCTGCAGTGTCTTGTATAAAGCTATTGGTGTTAATGATAAGGGGTTGTAATCTGTTTGCCATCAGGCCAGAGATCTGCTCAGTCAGACTGCCCATACCTGTTACTATTGGCATCAGTTTATCTATCTCTGTTTATGCACAGTTGCTGCTATGTAGCACCGGTTGGCACAGCCTTGTGTGTCAGATATGTATATAATACTCTCATCTATCACGAACTGCTGGCTAATATCACAAACAACAAGTTTAATTAAAGAATGACTAACACAAATATAGGGGATTTTGACCCAAGTTGTTATGACATGTTGGTTGTACTATAAAGATGATCTGGCAAACCTATTGGGGTGTCAGACTGCCCTCCGAAAGGGCTGAGAGTGTAGGTTTTTGGAATGTCCCTGATCTTGCACAGCTGTTGCCATTCTTAGTGCAAAAAAAAAAAACAAACAAAAAAAAAAAACAGTAACTGGCTACATGGTCATTCAGGACTTCAGTGTCAATAGAGATAATACAGTGATACATTTTCAGGATTGGGAATACACTGTACCAATTTAATAACTCTGTACTAAAGCATGCTAAGAATAAGAGATAAGTACACACTCCTCACACAGTTTCCCTGTGCTCAGGACATAGAAGAAAGCCAGTATCAGCATTAAGCAGTAAAGATAAATGTTAAGACTCACCCAATCTAAAATGTTTATTTCAGCAAACGAACTGCATTAACAAGACAGGCTGGGGTAGATGGTAATCCTCTGAGATCGAGCCGACAGCTGTTTCGTGCCTTACAGGCCTTACCGTCCCTGCATCTTCAATTTTATCATTGCTGCTTGTTGCCATCACTGTATATGATAAATTGAATATTGGGGCACTCAGCATCAGAAAGTAAAAATCAGAGTAGCAAAATAACCTGGGTGCATCCAAGGTATGCAATACAGGGAACACAATAAAAGGAGCACTCACAGGAGATGAGTGTACACTTTCCATTCTAATTCTCTCACTTTGGGCATCTTAGTTTAGGTCTTGATAGAGGCTTCAATAGCGTGTCGAAACATCGACCATGCCTTCTGTAAGATTTATGTTCTGTTACATACATTATTTATTTAACCCCTTAAGGACCAGCGGTCCCGGGGCGTGCCGTCCCTTAAGGACCATATAGGAAACTTTGACGTGCCGTCCCACGTGACTGATCACGTGGGGGGGCACTGGAAGAGATCCCTCCGGTCTTGGAGCGATCAACTTCAGTGCCCGGTATTACTCACCGCGCTCCTACAGGAGCGCGGTGAGTAAAGGTACGTGACGTGGCAGGACCGTCACTGGTCCTTAAGTGCCGGGCCAGCGTGACGGTCCTGCCACGTCAGTGGTACTTAAGGGGTTAAAATCGTGTGAGTGCTCCTTTCCTTTGTTTGCTATGTGTATTCAGTGTATACAATATTTTGAATTGAAATTTTACAGTTAAATAGTAAAAGAACATATACCTCTACAATTCAATGTATATTCAATGAATGTTACTTTAGTAATGTCTTATATAAATAAAAAGGAATATTGTAGGTGTTCAAAAAATAAGTCCCTTGATGCCAGTCCGATCTCCCAGACCTTTATGGTTTAAGAGATGTACGGTGATAAAGTTCCCCTCTCACTGATAGCTGTAAAGCTGACAGAAGGACATTTGTGTCAGCCGACTTGAGGAGGCTCTTCAGCAGTGCCGAAATACCACACTTGGAATGGTCTACAAAGTGTTCCTGGTTTGCAAGCACACTTTGTAGACCTTTCCAATGAAGTATTTCTTTTTAGATATTACTATTTCAGGTCTGCTGAAGAGCCGCCTGCCGGTCACATTACCAGGATCTCCTTCTGTTAGCTAGAGGCTGATGTCTGGGAGGGGGGAACTTTAAAACCTTATCTCTCAAACTATAAATGTTTGGGAGATTGGTCTTGTACCAGTTAATTTATTTTTTAATATCTACAATATTACATTTTATTTAAATCAGACTTTACTAACCCTTTAAAGAGCTCTAGAAAGGTCTCCAGTGCACTGAGAAGCAAGGTTTTAGAAACATCTAGCATTCAAGTGGCATAAAAAGCTCATTTTAAATCAATGGGGTAGTTTTGTGTCCACTATAGTGGTTCGTACTCTCCAGAGTTACTCCTCTTTGCTTTATACATAAAGCCCTATTCTGGAGCAAGCCAAGCGCATCATAGGGGACAAAAAAAGAGGTCCCTAAATTCTCATTTATGTAAATGGAGCTTTTAACCCCTTGTACGCCAGAGAAGTCTCCAAAGAATTACAAAGTAATGCGTCACAGAAATCTCTAGCATTCTAGGGTCTAAAACCCCAATTTTAATCAGTGTGAATATTTATTTTGCCCACTACGGTACAGCTGATTTGCTCTAGAATAACACCACTGTGCCCTTTATACACAAGGCCCTCTGACCATATTTATAAAAACATATTTAAGTTATTCTGGAGTAGACCTACTGCACAATACACAAAAATGTAATAGTAGAAAGGTCTCAAAGCCCAGTTTAATTTAAGAGGAATTTTTGTGTTTCCCCTTCGTGCAGTTGGTTTACCCAATATAAATCCAGTCTGCTTTTATTAATATGGCCTTGTTCCTTACATTGTATGTTAATGGTGCATGGTATTTATGTTTATATCTTTGTTTCATAGGCTGAACTTTTCACAATGTCAAAGCGCAAGGCGTTTTTGCAAGCCACAACAAAGGATTCCGTGGAGGACTTCTTAAACTTTATTAAACTACATGTGAGTATTATATGAAGTGCATTTTTCATGCTCTGAAACCATATTTTTTTATGCCAGCTGTGCGTTTTAGGAACCGGTGAAAGATTAATGTACATAGGTGTATGTCAGGGTGGACAAGAATATACAAGCCTTTGGAGCCTCGCAGAATTTGTAGGAGTTAACCCTTTGAGTGCTTTGCAATGTATTGTGTACCCTTCTGGCACTCAAAGGGATAACTAGGAATTTGCAGAGCCATTGAAGAGATCATGAGCACAGATGTATATCAAATACTCCTGAAATTTAGGAGCCAGGTGTAAATTATTTAGAAGCAGTGTATATAAAATGCTCCCAAAAAAGGTAGGAGTCCGCAGTGATTGAGACCCTGCTCAAAGGATTAAAAAAAAAGTAATGTTTCAATTGAGAATCAGTTGTATCACCAGCTAACCGTTTATTTAACAGGTATTGTTTCACTTTTTTCTTCGCATGGCATATTACCGTGCCAGAGGGGCAGGCAACACATTGCCTACCCCTATGGCACTCAAAAGGGTAAATGTTTTAAAGTGGAACTTTCACCTACATTAAAGTACAGTTAAATAAGTGGTGTAGAGTTGGCATATATTATCCTTTTTTTCTATATAAAACTGTGTAAAGAGATATTGAGCCCATTCTAGGTACCTCCGACTGGTCCCTGCAGGACTAAGTGTCCCACAGCGCTTCTTAGGTTCTCCCTTAAGCCAGCGATCCAGACCACGCTCCTCCTGCTAAATGAAAACAGGGGCAGTACTGTCGCCGCCCATTGAACTCCAGGTTTCAGGAGAGAGATGACAATCAGAGCCAATGTCATAAACATGGCGCCGCTCTCCCTCTCTGCACTGAACAGAATCAAAGGTAGCTTTTACACTACAGCAAGGGTTTGCAACTTTTGAAGCATGTATTTTACTGACCATAGAGACAATACTAAAATGTATAGCATGAGGAAAATTTAGGTGAAAGTTCCGTTTTAATGTTCCACGTGTCTATTTTTTTTTTACCAGTTTCAAAACTACTCTGCAGGGAGCAGCTGGCTGGGAATGATGGTAGATTTGGTCCATGAAATATTGAGAGTCCAGGGGCAATCAGTGGACCCATCAAAGCTACCCTTATTGTTGTAGTGGGGATCAGCGCTCTTAATTTGTTAATGGGCTGAGTGATCCTTAATTAACAATACCTCTCTTGGCCACTTTGAAACACTGGTCTTCTCACTAGGTTCTGGGGTTTGAGGCATGCCTTTTTTATACACTTGAGAAAAAACAAGTTTGCATTTTATTAGAACATGTTAATCCAGCATATTAACTAATTTTTAACATTCTCTGATGAGTGAAAGTTAAAATGTAGCATCTGTGGCTTGATCCCAGTTATTACTGCTTATCTGTGCCTTCCCCGAGGATGGATGTGCAGTTCACTTAGTGCCAGTGTTTCTGATGTGACTTTAATCCTGTGGCACTGAAATATTACTGCATTCCCCTTTACTGAATTATTAGTCTCTCTTTGGAAAAAAAAAACTATCTTGTCAATGTTATCTGATTCCTGTTGACATTGTTTTGAACATAACATTCTTTTAAACCTTTTTACAGAAAGATGCATTTGATCCTTTTGATCTGAATGAATTACTGCAAGAGTTGCCAAGGAAACAGAAAGAGGAGTTATGGGAGAAGCTGCGCACTCTCTTAGCAGATACCTTGGTGGCTAACCCAGTGGAAACATGGCAGAAAATAGACGATGACAGTGATGATGACATGGAAGTGGAGACTTCTTCAGATGTGGTATTAAAAACACCTCACACATTTCAAAATTGGCATTTATCATTGAAACTTCAAACTTATAACTGACCTGTTAATTTAAACCTTTGAGTGCCAGAGGCGCAGCAAAGCCTTCTGGCTCCGGTTAGCATTCTACTGAGGTTGCAACCTCAGTATAATGTTAACTGGAGCTTGATGTAATGATAGAAGCCATTCACACCACACCTAAGGGAAGCGCGAACACACTCCCTGGGGCAGATGGGGGAGGGAGGTGAGAGGAGAATTAGGAAGTCAAGAAGAGCTGTGTCGAAGATTCAGCTTGCTGCATTATGCTGACCGGCACAGCTTGAAGACTGATTATCTTTAAAAGTACATACATGAAGAAGAAAAAAAACACCTTTCCTATGGTTGAAAAAAAAATTTAAGAGGTTAAAGTTCTATTTTAATTAGCGTCTCCCTCCAGTGACAGTACAGCATAGAATCCATTTCTCACAGTGGGGAAATAAGACAAGGCAGTCTAGCGTGTTTCCCCAGCGGCCTATAAGTAACTGCAGATCAGGCCTGGCAAATCAGCTGCTGTTGGGCTATGTCTCCCTTCATCCTCAGTCAATGCAGAATCGCTACATAATAGATGCCACAGTTGAAACAGAATTCCACTCTGAACCGATGAGTAAATTGTGTTGTTAACCCCTTATCTGAGGTGTGTGCAGAACGTCCTGTATCAATTAAAGGATTAAGTGAAAGATTACATGTTTAAGCACCTAATGTAGAAAGTGAAATATTAACAATTCTGTAGCAAATCAAATACAAATAAATATTCCCCAAATTCCCATTGATTTAAATGGGGTGTTCAGCCTCTCCAACACATTGCTTCACATTCAAGGGGTTAATAGCCCAATTTAAATTAAAAGGATAGTAGTGGTTGCTTTTAACAAAGTTTAATATTGTAGATATTCAAAATATTAATGCTATGACGTATGTCCCGTCTCTCAAACATGTATAGTTTGAAAGATATACGATACGCTTGCAAACCAGGCACGATTTGTAGACCATTGCAATGCAGTATTTTTCTAGACAACGCTGTTTTGGCTCTGCTGAAGAGCCGCCGGCCAGTCATGGGAACAGGATCTCCTTCTGTCAGCTAGAGCACTGACGTCCATGAAAGGAGCAAACTTTAAACGCTTATATCTCTCAAACTATACATGTTTGAGAGACGGGACCTACGTCATTGCATTTAATATTTGTAATATATACAATATTAAACTTTGTTTAAAGCAACCATTACTATCCCTTTAATGTCAATGGTGGCGTTGGCATTATCCAGAACTTATCCTTTTGTGCTTTCTGGTTAAGGCGCACGTACATAATGCAGAGATTCCAGCTCGGGAAGTTATGGCACTCTGGGGTGTCACAGACATCCACGTAGGGTGCCCCTTATTTTCTATGAAGACTTTGACAGAAATGTTCAGTTTACCCTTGACAAATAACATATAAACTGTTAGGGGTGCCCCAAAAAATCTCAGTTGTTAGTTTTGCATTAAACCTTTGAGTGCCAGAGGGGTATGCAACACATTGCTTTGCAATGTGTTGCATTAACCCTCTGGCACTCAAATGGTTAAATAAAAAAGATTGCTGGTATTGTTTTTTTTTTTCTCTTTTTAGAAGTATACCATGGATGTTATTCAGGGCGTGACAACTGTGGCAACAGCTTCTGTGTCTGTCATAGATGAAGACATGAGCTATGGAGCACTTCTAGAATGTGTCGCTATTCTAAATGGTACTTATTTTCCTAATACTAATATAGAATATTATAGAGAGTTATGTGCAATTAAAGTACTGTCACCTTGCCTTAAACACTTGGATTCTTGAGATGTCTCCAGTTCTTTGCAATGTGTAGGAGGTGTGTATACCACCCAAGGGGTTAACTTGTATTACATATTATGTGCTAGGCTGATTGGTACAGGTAACCAGATTTTCCCCAATGCTGCATATATGACTCAAGTACACTAAATTACTGCACAAAAAGGTTTAAAAAATATAAATTTAAAAGGGCAGTATAGGGTCAATAAAAGAGCCATGGAAACATAGTTCTTATAGCTTAGAACTCAGTGGTTCTCTCCCAGTTTGCTGTAATGAAGATCAGAGATCTGCACTGCTGGGTCACATTAGCACTTTACTTGGCTCTCATTGGCTCTTTCTCCTCTTCTCATATAAGGCCTCTGTTGGGAAATCTGACAGTTATGGGTGTTGATGTGACCTCGCTGCACAGCAAACTGGTAGAGCACCAGTGAGTTATCAGATATGGGATATCTGTTCCCATATCTCTGAGAGCACTGCCAGGTGTTTAAAAGGGTCCTTCATTGACACATTGTTGTCCCTTTAGGCTAGAACATTGCAAGTGCCAAACGAGTTGTCTGATGCAAGGAAAAAGGGAATGTGTTTTGGAGGGGAAATAGGGAGTTTGATGTGATACTAGATATTATATCCTCTTCCCACAGTACCACAGCAGGAGAGGTATGATGATGGTTGGCTGTGTTCAGTCCTAGGCCTGCCTGTTGCCCACCAGTGTCTTTAAATATCAGTATATGCAGCTTTCAAAGCCTTCTAGAGAGGAATGTATGCTGTGGCTGTATAACTGTGACCATCCAGCAGGACCAGGATGTTGCTCACCTTCCTCTATCCAGTGGTTAATGTGCCACTGTTGTACAGCCCTTTTTTATTCATAGGCTCACTGTTGATACTCCTGGCCTTAGTTTGTGTAGTACAGTGTTTTCAGATGTGGCATTTGGGGCATGGCAACATTTCATGTTTTAAGGACATCTCTACTTTAGTACAGGTAGATCAATCACAGTGGTTAATGCACTGATCCCCCGCTTTGCTAATGATTCGGTAATAGTTGTCTTTTCTTCCTCTGTGGTAGTATCGGTAACTGGTCTGCTCAGTCTCTGGCTAGAAAGAGTTGCTTTTGTGTTTAACACCTGCATTGCATTGCATGTTGTTGATGCTATTGATACTAGAGATAGTAGAGGACTGTGCTCAGCAACAGCCATATGACTTTTCCTATTGTGGAAAACAATGTTTCATTCAATTATTGCAGCTCAAACTTGTTTATTTACATTAAACTGCAATGTTCTATTGTAGTCACTAGATGGTGCTTTTCCTATCACTTATGGAAAGTCCAGTTCTAACGCAGAATCTCTCATCCAGTGCATTATTTAAAGGCTATCTGTCACAGCATAGCTGTCATATTGATGGGTTTACTCCACTGGGAGCAGACCTGTTGATTTAGTCAAGTCTGCAGTGCAAGCCCCAGAGCACTGACAGGGGAATGGAACATGGGTCTGAAAGGAAAACGCCAATGTTTCCCCCAGTGTATCACTGTTGTCCTTCATGATGCAGTGCCTGACACAGCAGGTTTGTGGCTGAGAGCAGATCTGGCATGCCAGACATGGAGTCTGTTTTCTTACATTACTCGACCCTGATTGGCTGATAGGGGCACCTTTGGGAATGCTGCTGGAGAAGTTAGTAAAAAAGTGGCGATCACCCTTTAAAATAAAAGTTCATTACTGACAACAGTTGGCACTATTGCTATTGTGCTGTAATGACTTGATTAAAAAGTCTTCCAGCAATAGGTGTATTTGGAGTAACACTTACAGCTCCTTTTAAAAGAGCACTATTGCTGCATTACCAATTACTCATGAAAAACAGCATATTGCAACAGACATGCAGATGTGCACATATCCACATCTTGATTTTAGAGGGTGACTAACATGAACAAGTTACAAAGAAAACATGTTTAAGCTCTGTCTTTTTAGTAATTAACCACCACTGTTCTGACCTAATTTATACATTAACAGCCCTCAGAGTACAAGTCTCCTCTGGGCTTCTATGCAGAGCTGGTGCTTTCAGCTCTAGAGAGACCACTAATGATTCATCACGCTTCTCTAATACATGGCAGTCATACAGCTTGAGCTTTTGCTAATTTCTTGATGGATTAGTAGTCAAAGAAAATGTATTCTTCTGGGTTTTTTTATGTTTTTCAAATATTTGCAGAAATTATTGGATAGTCCAGTCTCACAATATAACTCCTAGTCTAAATATATAAAAAAAAAAAAAAAATGAGGACTGGTGGGGAACACTCAAAGGATTAAAGAAGAAATAGGCACCCTTTTAATTCTCCAGCTCTTGGGACTTGCAATCACTATCATGGACCCCAACCAGCCAACAGCTTGTAGGTGATGATCGAAATTGTTATCCCCAACAGTTGGACAGTCAAAGTTGCCTACTGCTTCATTAACCCTTTGAATGCCAGAGAGGTGAGCAACGCATTGCTCCGCTCACCCCTCTGGCACTCAAAGGGTTAATGGAATAAAGAAATGTGTGCCTATGTTATTTTAAAGGGATAGTAATGTTTCATAATAAAAGCAGCTCTAATTTCTCATCATAGTATTTGGGCCATGGAGAGTGTTATTTTAATACTGTCAGAGTTGCAATTCAAGAGTAATTCAATGACAAAGTATCCCCCTCCCGCCCCTTTTACTGATACAACACTGTTCACCTCAGAACAGAAGGGAGGTGCCCAGGTAGATTTCAGATAGGGATAATCTTCAATTAAGATAAGGGGAAAAAGCTGAAAAACCTGTCGATGGGGGCAGAGTTTTCATTGTTCTCACAGTAAGAAGACTGTCCCCTGCTGTTATCTGTCTGGTCTAGCAACCAGATTCCACATCTGATGAGAGCAGTGTTACACTAGGTAAAAGGGGCAGGAGGGGGATACTTTATCATTCAATTACTCTTGAACTACAGCTCTGACAGTATTGAAATAACACTCTCCATGGCTCAAATACTATGAAGATGATTTGGAGCTGCTGTTTTTGTGAAACATTACTATCCTTTTAAAATAAACAGTCATTGCTAAGATTTTGTTTTATTTATTTTTTTATTTTTTTTTTGTTAGGCATTTTAGACGGATTGCCAAAATGTGAAGTGCATGTTGTCCTTGCAATTCGACAGCTGTGTGAAGCCTGGTGGGAGAAGGGGTTACAAGGAAAGGAAGAATTTGGGAAAACAGCCTTTCTTTTGCTTTTGGCAAAATCTCTTGAAACAAAATGTGTGGTACGTTCATTACTTAACTACCTCATTGTTTTTGTCTGGTGTTAATCTTGTGTAGCAGTGACCAGTATTTATCAGTGGTGGAAATGAGTGTGAGGGGGAGTGCAAGAAAATTTTAGCCCCCCTTAAAGGGATAGTAATGTTTCATAATAAAGGCAGTTCTAATTAATCACCATAGTATTTGGGCCTTGGAGAATGTTATTTCAATTCTGTCAGAGTTGTAGTTCAAGAGTAATTGAATTCTAAACTATCCCCCTCTCGCCCTTTTTACTGATGTAACACTGCTCACCTCAGAGCAGCAAGACTGTCCAGATGGATTGCAGAGAGGGACAATCTTCAATTAAGATAAGGGAAAAAGTTGAAAAACCTGTCTAGGGGGGCAGGGCTTTCATTGTTCTCAGAGTAAGAAGGTTGTCCCTTGCTGTTATCTGTCTGGTCTTACAACCAGACTCCACATCTGAGGGGTGGCTTACACTAGGTAAAAGGGGCGGGTGGGGGATACTTTTTCATTGAATTACTCTTGAATTACAACTCTGATAGTATTGAAATAACACTCTCCATGGTCCAAATACTATGAAGATTAACCGGAGCTGCCGTTTTTCTGAAACATTACTATCCATTTAAAAATAATGAAAATGTATATATTTGTTTTACTTGAGCCTTATGTAGAAGGAAAAATACCCATTCATTTAAACCTCTTGACTGCTAGAGAGGTCACCAATATGCTGTGAAGCATTCAAGGGGTTAAAAGTCAAATAAATTATTTTTACCTTAGTGCCTTATCCAAAAACGAAAGTGGGTACAATTCTGGAGCAAACCTAGTGAACCATAGAGCTCAAATAAAACATTACCTTGTTTTAAATGGGTATCTAACCCCTTGAATGCCAGAGAGGTCAGCAGTACATTGTTTTGAAATGTTTAGAAGACGTCCCTGGCATGCAAGGGGTTAGTAGTTCCTTCAGCTGCATGTGGCTGATCCCCTTGCTGCAAGTTACTCATCAACATGTTCATCCCATCTGTTCAGAGAGCTGCCTGTGACTGGCTCACAACCTCCCCTGCCTGGGCTGACCTGAAACACTGTCACAACTACTACTCTCAGGCTCCTATCTGCCAGTCAGCACCACCTATCTCCTTTAAGATCCTATGTACCAAGCAGGCTTCCATTGGCCAATCACCTGCAGTCAAGAAAACCTGCCTCCTTTTAGATCCCATATAATAACCATTCTATATTTCTCCCTGCACTCTGGTACTTGAACGGTTATAAGACTAGTAAAAAAAAAAAAAAAAAAAATTCTTATGAAATAAATTGTAGGGTTTTTCTTGCTGAGTAAAGAAAAGGGAACTCCTTTCTTTAATTCAAAAGTTACAACAAAGCATTAAACTGCAATTTTTTATTATGCCTGATTACATTGCGCCTTTACAACACACAGAATTTCAGCTGAAACCTTTAGATCTCCAACTTTTAGAGACTACAGCTGCCATCATCCCTAACCAGCCGTTGGCTAGTTGGGGATGATGAGAGTTGTAGTTTACAACAGCTGGAGAGCCAAACGTTGCCCTTCCCCTTAGCTGAGAGAAGATAAAGGGCTTCTATGCCTTGCACCCGCAACCCAGTGGTAGGCTGTGTATAGGGGCATATGCATAAAATGATACTAAATTAAATAATTGGTATTTTTGAAAGAGCTTGTCCATTCCTTCATTTTTTTCCCCTAAAAAAATTGTACATTGGGCTTATACACCCTGGATCGTCAGCCCTGTTACAGATCCTTCTATTATCTGCCAAAGGTACACCTTACCTTGAATATCACTAGAAATATCACTATGAAGATATTAAAGACGACAGGCTTAAGCACAGACCCCTCCACTAATAACCCTTCTTTCCAATGAAAGTGTTCCCGTTGACTGATAATGTCGCCTGTCCTTCAGCCAGTTTCATAACCAATCAACTATCACGGAGACCAATCCTAAGCTATGCATCTTGTGAATCAACTTATTATATGGGACAGTGTAAAAAGCTTTGCTAAAATCCAAATAAGCTACATCAATGCTATGGTGCACTCTCTAGCGTTCAAGTGGCTGAAAATCCATATTCATTTAAAGTGATAGTAATGTATGATGAGTATTACCGCTCCCACCCCTTTTGCCGTTCTGAAGCCACCTCCCTTCAGATCTGAAGTCCGGTCCCTTGACCGCAGCACAATCTTCCCTCTGTCAGTATAAAGAAACCCTGCCCTCCTTGACGAAAGAGGACAGGTTTTTCCTAATACTGACACTAGATTGCCCCTCATCGCGATCTGCTGTCAGATATGAGGGGAGGTGGCTTCAGAACGGGCAAAGGGAGGTGGGAGGGGTAATATTCATCGTATGATTACTTCATAACTATCAAATTATGATCTTTGAGAGAGTCCAACATCAGGACTACATAGTATAAGAAACAATCTGAGTTGTTTAATATTCTAAACATTACTATCGCTTCAAATAAGGAATTTAGTTTCCTCTATTGAACATTGTGTTGCTCCAGAATTACTCCACTTAAACAAACATCCAATGGGTTAACATTTTTGTATTTTTGGGTATCGAGGTGTGTGGCTGTTTTTGAAGAATGATGCATGAGTGATTTGTAGTGTTTTCTTCAAGCACTTTTACTTTTTATAAACAATGCCCTTGTGCTGTGTTGTGGATATTGAAATGCCATTTTATAATCTATTTGGACTCTTGTGGTTTTTTTATTACAAGGTTGCAGATATTGCTCGCCTCTGGCGTCTACATCCAGCTCTTCTCAGTTTTGATTACAACTCTGAAGAGAGTACCGAAGTGAAGGATTTACTACTCCAGTGCTTCATGAACATTAACCACATTAAAAGAGAAGAGGTAATGTGTTTTCTGAAAACGTTTTTTACTGTCATTACTAGAAAAAATAGCCTTTTTATTGACCTGTCATATTTTAATGATGCTGCAATTTTTATTACAAAACAAATCATGATTTTAGAAATTCTCAGTCTACCTGTTTCTGGGTCACTTTTGTGTTTGTTTGTATTTAATTATTTATGTTAATGAGTTCAGTTACAGAGCTAATCCCACCATAACTGAAGTGTTCTAGATGAGTGCTTCTAAAACAGTGTTCCCTGAAGAACAAGAAGTTCCACCAACACTTATGTGACGGATACCCGTACTCAAACTGAGTAGCTCCTCCAAAACTGTGCTTCCTTAACCCAGCTTATAGATCAAATATGAGTAAATGTGTATTCATTTTTTTGTGAATGTGATGAATAAATGTGTATTCATCTATTTGTATAAATTGAAGTTATAATATCTATCCTGCAGCTACTTCCAGACAGACTGTGGTTACCTGCACTGTGACCCCAGTCTGTCACTCTGCCTATGCTCCCCTCCCTCTATCCAGCCTCCTCCAATGACGGAGGCTTTCTGCATGAAGCTGGAGTTACCTCATTGCCTAGATATCGATCTCTGCCAATGAGACCGCTCCAGCTTACAGACAGAAAGCCTTGCTGTCTCTAAGCAAGTATATGTAAAAATCTTCTGTTTATTACCCGAGTCGTAAAATGTTGTCCGTCTTATGCTTATGTTTTGTGTATGATGCTTTAAGATCATCCACATAAGTAATCTTGATAGGTGTCTGTCTTTAATTATTTTAAATAAATGTATTTTTAGAAATGGAAACTAGGCATACAGGATATTTAAATGTATGTAACCTAATTTCATTATTAGGTGGTTGTTCCTTCAATTTTATTCCTAACTTAATTTTTTATGATATTTTCCATTTACATTTGTTGCTATATTGGGTGGGTATGGTTGAGATGCATTACTGTGTTTCAAATTTAAAAAAAACAAACAAAAAAACTAACTTTGGCTAGAATGGCACAGACTCCTACATCCACTTACTTGAGGAGTATCAATATCTAAACTTAATGCTTTGGGCACCACCTGTTATTCAGGGGGTTGATAAATCAAGTTCCCTTGACTCAGATGAACAAGAAGTAGAATTCTTGGGATAATATTCAGAAAGAAAGTAATCCTGGAGTAAACCATCTCCACCATAGGGAACAGAAGAAAATTCTCTTGACTACTGGAGAGGTTACAATGCACTGTGATTGAGTTGGAAACACTCTATGGCATTTAAAGTAGAACTATCATCTCCCAGAAAGTTATTGATGTTTAACTTGTGTTGTGCAGTAAAGCTTCAATTTATTTATTTATTTTATTTCCCCCTCATGGTCACAGAGATATTTGATTGTAAAGAATCGCCTTCTGACGTAACACGGGTGATCACTGCAGTACAACTCAGTAACTTAGGGTTGTTTGTCACCTCCCCTCTTATACCTTGATCCCTCCTCCTCCATCAGTGAGTCCCAAATAATCATGTGACCTGGTGCTCTCTTCCAATGTGCATCCAAGTCATGGAGGCAAAGTGAGAGAGCTTTCATGCACTCTCACTATATAACAAGTGCCGGGCCTCTTGCCTATCTAAAAATAGCCCTAGACACAATCAGGGAACAAATGACCCTAAATTTATCAGAAGGACTTAACTAGGTTGGGGAACAGGAATCATAGGGTAATGATTTTTCCACTAGGAAGAAGGGCACTTTTAGGGGAAATAAAGAATATAGAGGAGGAGATCACCTCTCATTCCTACTTAACCCACGCCCAGCTCAGCAAAACTATACTTTTTCTTTGCTGAACTTCAGACGAAAGGTCAGAGGGCATTTTGGATTTGGCCCTTTTCCATCTTCTGCTTCTATGTGAGATATATGCCACTGTTTTAGTCCCTCATATCACCAAGGGAGATTATTTGGGGGATCAACAAGACAGACAGCAAGATTGTCTGCAGCACTGAGCAACTTAATATTTGAGGGCCTAACTGTTGTAAGGATGTGCCTGTATTTTTGTCTATCACTTTGTGTACAGCCACAATCTGTAGTCTGACCTATGGGGGTAAGGACTCGCGCCTCTGCCTACCAGTTTTCATTATCTTCTGATTTGGGGCATTACCCTACTTTTTTATTGTCTAAGATGATCTTTATTTTCTTTCCAAGCTCCTCACCTATGTGCCCTTGCTTTCTGGAGGGATAGAGAACTTGGGGCACTGTCTCTTTGAATCTTAGGCGCTTGCAGTGCCTTATGTTTTCAGTAGCCACATTTTTGCATGGTCACAGCTGTCACTGTATTTTGTTGCCTTCTACCATATGGTGCCTAGGGTCAGTCCCAAGAGAGATGGGAGAGTTGAAGGGGGACTCTCAGATTATTTTATCAAGCAGCTGACTAGTTTCTCTTCCTAATGGGTGAATGCTGCAGGGGACCCTTCAGAAAGGGGTTTTGTGGTGCAGGGGTCATTTTTCTAGCTGGTTGGAGAGCCAACTTTGAGAGAACACTATTTGTCTAGCACTGTGGCTGGAGAGCCATCACATTGTGATCCTATTGACTGGATTTCCTAGGCTCCAGCAAAAGGCATTGAGGTTATTTATTTTCTTTTGCTTCCTGCTTTGCTGTCCACACTGAATTAGTTGCAGGCTTTCTGTTCTCCGGATTACAGAAGCTTTTCTTTTTCTTTTCTTTCTTCCGTGTAAGAGCCCAAGAGAGAAAATTATAAGCACAGGCTGCCAAATAAACTAACATAAGAGATTCTGAAAAAGGACATGTTCTTCAAATTCAGCCTTTGAAGAGCTTCTAAAATGGTGAATGGTTTACAGGATAAAAAAAAAATTAATCAGGATACACTAAAGGATAGCTAGGAGGAGAGAGAGAGAGAACATGATGGAAACATTCAAATACATAAAGGGATTCAACAAAGTACAGGAGGGAAGTACATTTCAAAAGAGTAGAAACATAGGACAAGTGGCCATAGTCTAAAACTAGAGACACAGCTGCTTATACGTAATGTAAAAGTTTTGCTTCACTGAGTGGGTGGTAGATAAATGGAATAACTTACCAGCGGAAGTGTTAGAAGTTAATACAGTGACTGACTTTAAAGGGATAGCAATGTTTTACAATAAAAGCAGCTCCAATTAATCTTCATAGTGTTTGATCCATGGAGAGTGTTATTTCAATACTGTCAGAGTTGTAGTTCAAGAGTAATTGAATGATAAAGTATCCCCCTCTTGCCCCTTTTACTGATGTAATACTGCTCAACTCAGAGCAGAAAGGTGGTGTCCAGGTGGATCGCAGAGAAGGACAGTCTTCAATTAGCATAAGTGAAAAACCTGCCAAGGGCGGGGCAGGGTTTTCATTGTTCTCACAGTAAGAAGATTGTCCCTTGCAGTGAGCTGTCTGATCTCAAGACCAGATTCCACATCTGAGGGGAGGTGGCTTACACTAGGTAAAAGGGGCAGAAGGGGGATACTTTATCATTCAATTACTCTTGAACTACAACTCTGACAGTATTGAAATAAAATACTCTATGGCTCAAATACTATGAAGCTTAATTGGAACTTCTGTTTTAGTGAAACATTACTATCCCTTTAAAGCGGAACTTTCACCTAAAATAAAAATTTTACCATGGGTTTTAATCCTTAACCCCTTAGTGACGGCCGCGTGCAGACGCGGCCGTCACTTAACGCCCGTCTAACATTTTTTTTTTTTTTTTTTTTTTTTTCAGAAGAAGAATCCGGAGTCCCCGAACGGCGTGCAGCTGCGCGGGGATCCGGATTTCCTGGATGTACATGTACGTCCTCTGTCACTAAGTGACAGCCACAGAGGACGTACATGTACGTCCATTGTCGCTAAGGGGTTAACACAACATTAGCGCTGTGTTTTTTCCTAGTAGTGGAAATATTTACCAAAATCGGGCACTTCTGCATTCTGCTGGACCCTTAATGTCCCGCACAACGCCTCAGAACTTCCCAGCTGCCCCAGGGAGTGCAGTCACGCTCCCCTTGGTAGCGGTATTTCTGTTGGGCTAACGTTACAGCAAACTCCGTTTACAGTGCTACTGAGGTTGCTTTAACAGGAAACTGTGAATATTTCTCAAACCATAGCGGTTTGAGAGATGGGATTTGTTGCATATATATTACATTTTTAAGCACTACAAAACTAAATATTTTTTCTGGGACATTACCTGTCCTCTTGATTTTTTTTTTTTCTCAGCTCTTTAGAGAGTTTTGTATGGACCTTGAATATATATGTAAATGGTGATCATATCATCCCTTAGACGTCTCTTCTCTAATGTAAACAAACCCAGTTTGGCTAGTCTCTCCTTATAACTCAGATCCTCCAATCCTTTTATCAGTTTTGTTACATGTCTTGTCACTTTTTCCAGTTCAATAAAGTCTGTTTTTTAAAGGGATAGTATTACTTAAAAAATACTAATCCCTATGTTAAAGCCCTTGAATAAAGATGAATAATGCCCCCAGCGGCATTTCTCAAACCGTTACGGTTTGAGAGATTAACCTCTTTCAAAGTTCGCCCCTGGCTGATGTCATCATTCTAGCTGGCAGCCTGGGAATCCGGTCCGGGACCGTCTGCAGTTCTGCAGCAGAGCTGAGATCGCATTAACGAAAAATAAATCCTTCACTTAAAAGGTTTTCTACATGTGCTTGCAAACCAAGCACATGTATAAGACCTTTTTAGTGATGGATTTCTTCTTAACGAGATTTCGGCTCTGCTGCAGAGCCGCCGGCTGATCTCAGGAGAGGATTCCCCTGCTGTCAGCTAGAATGCTGACGTCAGCCAGGGGTGAACTTTGAAAGCAGTTATCTCTCAAAGGGTTTGAGAAATACCGCTGGGGGCATTATTCATCTTTATTCAAGGGCTTTAACATAGGGATTAGTATTTTTTTAAGTAATACCATCCCTTTAAGAACCAGTGCAACATCTGCTTTCCTTCACTCACATGGCATGATGCCTGATGATGGTTAATCACTAAATATTATATTTTAAGGGTCTTGCTGTTAAAGGGATAATACTACTTTGTTTTATCTTTATTTTATTTTGTGGGCATTAAAAAAACATGAAGAACGATATAAGTCTTATCTCTCAAACCTTTATGGTTTGAGAGATATTCACAAGCAAAGTTTCCCCTCCCTCCCCTTTTACCTAGTGTAAGCCATCTCTTCTCAGATGTGAATCTGGTTGTAAGACCAGACAGATAACAGAAGGGGACAATCTTCTTTCCATGAAAGCCCTGCCCCCCTTTGACAAGTTTTCAGCTTTTTCCCTTATCTTAATTGAAGATTGTCCCTCTCTGCAGTCTACCTGGGCACCTCCCTTCTGATCTGTCTGAACAGGGGGGATACTTTGCTTGTGAATATCTCTTAAACCATACAGGTTTGAAAGATAAGACTTATATCGTTCTTCATGTTTTTTTAATGCCTACAAAATAAAATAAAGATAAAACGAAGTATTACTATCCCTTTAAGTACCGTTGGATGTAGGCCATCATGTCTAGGTGCTTTATTCACCATAACCTTTTTCTGTCAATTAGACGTTGTCCTCCGTAAGCCATGATTATTTTTGTTTTTTTAATCTTTCACAATGCTTTTCTCATTTTCAGTTTTAGCTAACCTAATTGCAGATTATATTGCATTGTTTATATTCCTGAAATTATGCAACTGACCCTTCTGACAGTTTAACATCCTGCTTCTTGTTTCCCTGCAAACCCCTTAATTAAATCACATTAGTCTTAATTTGCTCATCTTGTATTTATTCCCCAATTGTATTTGACACATTTATCTAAGAGCAGTTTTAACAAATTCTGTCTTTCTTGTGCATTTTTATTTTTGAAGACTGCATCCAGTTCAATATTCTTTAATATACTGCTTTTAGCATTGTAAAATTAGCCTTTTTCAAGTTGGGTTTTGGTTAAAAACTGCCCCTGCTAATATGCTCTCTGCCCAATCCAAGCTGCGCACAGGTCAACCTGGCCCCAAATGTCCCTCGTAGTTTAAAGGGATAGTAATGTTTCATAATAAAAGCATCTCTAATTAATCATCATAGCATTTGGACTTGAGTGTTGTTTCAGTACTGTCAGTTCAAGAGTAATTCAATGACAAAGTATCCCCCTCCCACCCCTTTTACGGATGTCACACTCTTCAGCCAAAGCAGAAGGGAGGTGCCCAGGTAGACTGCAGAGAGGGACAATCTTCAATTAAGATAAGGGGAAAAGCTTGTCAAGGGGGGCAGGGCTTTCATTGTTCTGATGGGATGAATATTGTACCCTGCTGTTATCTGTCTGGTCTATGGACTGCATTCCACATCTGAGAAGAGATTGCTTACACTAGGTAAAAGGGGCAGGAGGGGGAAACTTTGCTTGGGAATATCTCTCAAACCATAAAGGTTTGAGAAATAAGACTTATATCGTTCTCCGTGTTTTTTAATGCCTATGAAATAAAATAAAGATAAAACAAAGTATTACTATCCCTTTGAATCCCTTTGACCATTTCTGGTCTTCAAGGACTTGTTTATCTCCCCTCTTCATTGCCTGCGCTCCAGGCTTTGGACATTATAGCTACAGGGGATGATTTTTCCCTTGAGGAAGTAGAAGCTGAGGATTGGGTTGTCACTTCCCCCTGCAGACTCTCAGGAGGAGCATCCAGGGACTCCGTTGAGATTTTGATTAGGGCTGTGCTCGACACCCTTTAAATCTCAGAATTTAGTCTTGTGCAAGTCTAGTAACAATATCTTTTAGAAAGTTGTCTGTATGCCTTCCTACTTATCATTCTTTAGATCACATTTTTTTGGAAGTATAGGAACATAGAGATAGCAAGATGCATCTTTCAAAGCATTTGTCTCCTTTGCCAAGGATACCATGGAACTGGTTGGGCTGCATGGGCCGACTCTTTCAAAGAGGCTATCATGGGTGTGATAGCGCTTACCTCCAAGCCAGAAGTTTGTGGGATTTTACTCAGATATGTTTGTTAATTAAAGTGTTATTCATCTGCTTTTGGATTTGAAGAAGCTCAACAAGTTTGTGTACACCAAGGTTCAACATGGAGTCCTCTTGTTCTGTGATCATCTCCATGTCTCCTGGTAAAGTCGTGGCATCCCTGGACATAAGAGGCCTATTTACATGCCCCCATCTGCAAACCACATAAACCTTTTGTTGACTTTGCTTCCAAGTTTTCAACCCTGTCCTTTGATTTAGCAACAGCTCAGAGGGTATTCACTAAGTTGATGGCAACATTATCCTGTTATTTCAGTTCCCAAGATGTTTCCATGACACAGTATTGGGATCATTTGCTGCAAAAAAAATGAATTCACTAGAGGTTCTACTTTCCCACCTGCACTCCGGTATGGAGGCCTTTCTGATTATGGAATCTATCATAGAAGCAGTCCCATAAGCTCTGTTTCATCTGAGGGCTCACCAACTGAACATCCTAAGAAAGTGGTCCTGCAAGATGTTTAATTTGTTCCATGTGATCTCCCTGTCGCCACAGACAAGTTTGGATCTTTGGTAGTGGCTAATGTCAGATCCTTTGAGAACGGGAAGACCATTTGCTGTGAGCAAATGACAAGTGGTAAAGATCAGTGCCAGCCTTTCAGGCTGGGGGCATTATCCATGGGCAACATGTTGCTAAGGTTCAATGGTCCATTGCAGAAAGGAGATTGCAAATCAATGTGCTGGAATTCTGGGTGCCTTGCCCCTAGCTCTGTTTTGCTGATTTACATTCTGCAAGGGCTTACGGTAAGGGGCAGTCAGACAATGATTTGGCAGTGGCAAATGTGAACCACATGGGGAGCCAAAGATCATGTTAATTTACATTCCTGATTTAGCCAACATGGAGGCAGGCTTCCTCTGTCATTTGGAACTCAAGCTGTCATTCTTTGAATCAGTCACAGTCAAACGAGGAATACCTGTGGTAGACTTCATGGCTTTGCAAAGAAATCACAAGGTGTTAATTTTACACAAGGTCAAAGGATCCAGTGGTGTTCAGGAGATGCGGATTTCTTGGCAATTCAGTCTCATGTATGTGTTTCATAGGGACTATAAGAATTTTTGGTCCATATGAAGGTAAGTGGGAGTTAAAGTGTAACTAACCATTTATAATGACTAGAGGCATGTTGAAACGTTTAAGAATCACTTATCTTTATGTTGGCCCTTCTTCATTTAAAACTATAGTTTGATATTTAGCGTTGTCAGTTTGTGTATTAGCCACAGTACTGGCTGGCCGGGAGTGATAGTTGGGAGGGAGAGTGGAATGTTGGTGTCTGACACACTAGACTGTGCCATTCAAAACTGATGCTAATATGCAAATATGAACTCATAAATAAATCTAAACAACTTGTAAACTATAGTTTTAAATAAAGAATGGCTAACACAAGTATGGGTGATTTTGAAAAGTTCTCTCAAAATCACCTAAGTTGTTTAAAGGTGTTCCAGTTTAGAGTGTTTTTAATATTGGAGCAAGTATGTGTGTTTGTGGGTATAATATTTATTTCATATCGCAGATTAAAAGAAGATGTTAGCAGTTTTTTTATTTTGTAATACCTGATATGCAGTGTATGTTAATATTTGAAATGCTAATAAACTTGCCTTTTTCTTATTAGGGCAGACGATTCCTCAGCTTTTTATTCAGTTGGGACATCAACTTCATTAAACTGATTCATGGAACCATTAAAAATCAGCTCCAGTGCTTACCAAAGTATGTTCTTGCACAGTCTTTTGTTTATTGCTGATATTTATAATCCAGATATATTCATTTCATTGTATTGAATAAACAATTATACATTGCATGGTTTAGCAAAACAATTGTGCTACCACTGCTTTTTTTTGTGTGCGTTACCTCCATGACCTGGAATTTTATGGTGGGTCTATTTCTACAGAAGTCTATGGACAACTGTGTTCAGTGACAATATGCCTCCATAGGCTTCTGTAGGAATGACACCATGGTCAAATGGGAGGTATATTCAGCAGGATAAATATCTGTTTTTCCATGTTAGACAATACTGTCTTTAAATGTCTAGTTCCTCTACCTCATCCATTTCTGACAGAGAATCCTATCCTCTACAACTGATTTATGTGCCCCTCAAACAGCAACAGGTTTGTCAAATTAACCCAAGATTTTGGCTTAACTACCACACTCACTTCCTCATGCGCTCGCTCTGCTGAAAGTCTCTGGAGGAAATCCTGCTCGCATGCAGATTTTATCCACTTTAAATTTCTGATATCGCTCCTGTATTTTGCCTTATCAAAGGCTAAAGGGAATATACTACACAGCAACAAATCTAATCCTCGCCATCTCTTCTCAGTGTTTGACTCATTGCGCCATACTTCTTCCACAGCTTCCTCTACCTCCATACATTCACCACAAGCTTTTGCTGAGCACTCCAAAGACAAGATGAAATCCATTCACAACCAGATTCCTATTCTACCATCAGTGTCTGAACTCTCTCTCTCCTCAAAACCCCTTCGTCCTATTTTGACCATTTTTCTCCAGTAAGAAGCAGGAGTTTCTCAACTTTTTTCTTTCCGCCCACCTCACCACCTGCTCCTTGGACCCTATGCCTGCCCTCCCACTTACTTATACCACTTGTACCAATCCTTAAACTTACATTAACGCACATTTTCAATATCTCTCCACAGGCACATTCCCCCCCTTCATTCAAACAGGCACAAGTCAAACCCCTACTCAAGAAGGCTAACATGATCCCTTCTGCCTCTCTAACAATTGATCTCTCTCTCTCTCTCCCCCTCTCCCCTACCTCAGAACTCTTTAGAATGCTTTGTCTTCTCCCAAATAACCAAATTCCTTGACGTTAACAATCTTTTGTACCCTTTGCAGTCTGTATTCCAGCATTGACTCTCAACCGTGACAACTCTCTGTAAAGTGGCTAATGAGATCCAGGCTGCAAAATCTAAAGACCACTAATCAGTACTCCTACTAAATGACTTATCCTCTGCCCATGATACAGTTAACCATTCTCTTCTTGCTCAGTTTCTCCAGTCTTGGCTACTGCAATCAAGCTTCTTCATGGCTCTCCTCCTTTGTCTCACATTACTTTTTGATGTCTTCCGGCCAATAACATCTCTGCTCCATTCTGGGCCCACTGCTTTTCTCTCAGTTCACCCCTTTCATTGGCTTAACTTAAAAATTAATTTGGCTTCATGTATCATCTATGTGCTGGTGATGCCCAAACATATATATTCACTCCTGATCTTTCTCCTCAAACTCAGTTATAGATTTCAGACTGCCTCTTGGCCATCTCCTCCTGGATGGCTCACAATCCTCTTAAGCTAAACATGTCCAAAACAGAACTTATTGTTTTCCCTCGGAGATCTCACCCAACATCTAGCTTCAACTTCACTATTACAGTTGATGGAATTTACGTTCACCCAGTCAGCTCAGCTCGCTTGATTCTTCCCTTTCCTTAAATCATTGGCTAGAACATGGCACATCTTCCTCTGTACCATTGCTAAAATCTGCCAGTTCCTCTTCCACAAATCTACTAAAGCAAAGCTCTTCTGCCTGCCCTCATTCTGTCCACTTAGACTATTGAAGTCTACTACTAACTTATCTCCCGACTTCATCTGTCCTAAGCCCAGCTGCACACACTCCAAAAAAATTAACCTGTTCACATTATTCTTTGACACCTCACATGGCTCCCTATTCAGCACCCTATCATTTACAAAGTCCTTCTTCTTACCTTTTGCCCTCTTCACAATTCGCCCCCATACATTTCTTCTCTCATCTCTACCTTTGTTCCAAGTGGCCGCCTTTGGTCAGCACACAACACCCTTCTTATTACACCATACACACCCTTCAACCACTCCCGTCTTAAACCTTTTTCACCTTCCGCTCCCTACCTAAGGAACGCCATACATCTCTCCCTACATCTAGAACAATCCCCTCTGTCTTCAAGTCTACCCTGAGATCTTCTATTCTGGAGCACTAGCACCATGCACCACCTTTTGGCAAAATCGGCACTTGAACCTGAAGCACTTGACACCCTTCTGTCTCTGATTACCTATTTAGACTGTAAGCTCTTGACACAGGGAGTTCTCTTCTATTGTTTCTGTGATTGTGGCCCTTATTTTTATTCCCATTTATTGTTACGTACTTCTGTTGTAAGGTGCTGAGTGCACTGTGTGGCACCATATGCATAAAGATATACATGCATACATTTGGGTCTTTTAACCCTTTGAGTGCAAGAATTGTGTGCAAAGTATTTCAAAGCAATTCGTTGCATGCTTTTCAGTCACTCAAGTGGTTAATACTGTGTTAAAAACACAGAAAACGAGTCCGGTAGATGCGTTTGGGCCTTTCGTGCAAAGACAAAATTGTGCAAATGTGTGACAAGCCACTTGCATGGGGATAAACATCCTAGTTGACTTAACCTTTTGAGTGCCAGAGTGGTGCGCAACGCATTGCGTATCACTCTGGCACTCAAAGGGTTAACCCTTTTGAGCGGCAGAGAAGTATCCAGTGCATTGCAAAACAATGTGCTGAGCACATCTCTGGAACTCAACAGGTTAAAAAAAAGACCTTTAATTCCTTGAATGCTGGAAAGGTCTCCAACTTCTTGCTTCTCAATGCATTGGAGGCCTCTCTCGCATTCATGGCGCTGAAAGCCCCATTTAAGTCATTTATTGGGCCCTCTGTGTTGTAGTTTTCCCCACTTTTCCTTTAACCCTCTGAGTGCCAGAGAGGTCTCTAGCTCATTACTTTGCAATCCGTTTGATACCTCTCTGGCTATCAAAGGGTTTTATACATAAATCCACTGACTTCATGTGCATTTGTGCCCCAAATTAAAAGTGATACAGCCCCACGTTTCAGTCCATTCTGGAACTTTCCTCAGGGACAATCTCATTTCCTCAGGGACAATCTCATGACAATCAGATTGTCCCTGAGGAAAGTCCCAGAGTGGACTGAAACTTTGGGAATGAGATTGTCCCTGAGGAAAGTCCCACAGTGGAAAGTATCGTCGGGCAGTATCACTTTTTATTGATGTTTTAATAAAAGTTACATTTTATATACATAATGGAGTGCTTGGCTTCGTGGTGAAAGAGTGCTTTTGCAGATGTTTGAGCTTGGAGCACCCAATAGGTATGTGCGGTAGTTCAGCAATCTGTTCATTTCTGCCCTGACACATACAGCTGTTTCACTTATTTTCTGCATTCAGGTCACTTTTCAAATAGACTTTTTTTTCCCCTTTTAAAATTCACTGTTTGGTAAATATGGATTTGTATTCTGTGCACATCTGCACTACTCTGCAGAGACATGGTAACCTGTAATGTTTTCTGGTTCTCACAGATCTTTGATGACCCATATTGCAGACATTTATTTCAGGGCATGGAAGAAAGCTTCAGGGGATGTTTTAAAGGTATTATTCTCTTTCCATTTTTTAACAAAGAGGTAATATGAATTTAATTTACACAGAGCTTTGCAAATCATTTACCATGAAGAATGTGAGCATAAAACAAATCTCATGTTCTAACCTTGTACCTGAGTGAGTTACTAATGGTTACAAGATAATACTGAAATCCGCATTTCCCTCATTAGTCAGCGGGAAGTATTTATTAAGTTGAGTAAATCTCTTGCAACACATTTACACTATATGTATCAAAGGTAGAATCCCATTGGTTTCATTAGAGAGCTTTTTGATTTGCTCCAGGTTTACTAAACATTTGCCTTGGTATCTGAAAGTAAGGGACTAAGCTGTCATCTTACAGCAAAAGCATGACTTCTAGCTTAGAAGTGTAAAATCCTTATCATTTCCACCATCTCTGTGTGGATGGGTGGCTGTGCAGGCATACTAAATACATGGAGGGTTCACTTGGCTAACTTATACACCAGGAAAGTTGCCAAAAGACCCATGGCTTGTGCCAACCTATTGTATTATTAGAGCACAGCCCAACCCATTTGCACCATTGCTAGTGTGGAGATTAGCTCTATTACATGCTCCAATTTGGCAGCAAGAACAGGGGATTTAAGCAAGACGTGGGGCTTGTCTTCAGTAGATATCTTTTAATTCTGTGTTTCTACACTTTGCTAAGGAGCCGTGTTTTGTCTCTCTATCTTCCTTAGCTTGTTTTAGTTACAGAATTGGCTTGTTTTTTGCTTAAAAATGCCTGGTTAAGTTGTAAATCTGAGAACAGGATGGATCTTTATTAGAAGAAGAAAATATTTGCTATCTTTCTACTCTTAAAGTGATAGTAATACTTGAAAACTTTTAAATTTAATTCAATAGATATTTTAAAAATACCTTAATTGTGCAATTTTCGATCTCCCCAACTTTTATGGTTTGGGAGATACAAGTCTGCAAAGTTCCCCCTCCCTCCCCTTGTGCTGACGTCAGCTTTCAAAGTTACAGACGGAGATCGCAGTCCATAGACCGTCCTGTGGCTCTTCAGCAGAACCGTGATAGCGGTAGTTACAAAGAAACACCTCATTTGAACGGTCTACGTGTGCCTGGTTTGCAAGCACACGTTGTAGACCGTTCATATGAATTCTTTCTTTGTAACTACCTCGGTCACAGTTCTGCTGAAGAGCCACAGGACAGTCTATGGACTGTGATCTCCGTCTCTGCGTTTGAAAGCTGACGTCAGCACAAGGGGAGGGAAGGGGGGACTTTGCAGACTTATATCTCCAAAACCATAAAGGTTCGGGGCATCTAAAATGGTGCAATTAATGTATTTTTAAAATATCTATTGAATTAAATGAAAAAGTTTTCTAGTATTACTATCACTTTAACACCTTTCTTTACAATTCTGGTTCTTGGATGGACTGGTGCTAGTCCACAATGATGCCAAAACCTGATGTTCCCTAAATATTCAGAATTTAAAGGGACAAAATAACCTAGAAGCAACTTGTGATTTTGAAAGAGGCTTCAAAATCATCTGTTGGCCATTTTTGTTATTTAGAAACTAGTTGTAGAGCTATTTACATTAATTATGCTAATTAAGGCATGCAGTGCGACACTCCGTCTTAGTACTGCATTATCTAACCCATTCATTGCTAGGGCAGGCAGACAATACCAAGTGTTGTCAATGAATGGGGGATGTAAGGTATGGCTAAGGCAGGAAATCTCTGCACTGCATTACCTTAATTGGCATAATCTATAACTCTAAATAGATCCAAAACTAGTTTTCTAAATAAAATAGGCTAACACATCATATAGATGATTTTTCTTAAAGGGATAGTAATACTTTTAAGTTTATTTAATTTGGTAGGCATAAAAAAAAATATGAACAAAGATGTAAGGCTTATCTCTCAAACCTTTATGGTTTGAGAGATATACCTTCCTAAAGTTGCTTCATGAGAGAAGTCAGCACTGTAGCTGACAGCTGCAGAATCCGGTCGTTTGACCGGATGGAGGCTCTTAAGCAGAGCCGACATCGCACAATCTAAATATTAATACTTCATTGGAATGGTCTACAAAGTGTGCCTGGTTTGCACCGCTACAGCTCTGATTCCTCTCACGAGGCAACTTTAGTAAGATATATCTCTCAAACCAAAAAGGTTTGAGAGATGAGCCTTACATCGTTGTTCATATTTTTTTTTATGCCTACCAAAATAAATAAACTTAGTAATACTACTTTTATCTCTTTGAGTCCAATATGGAACACCGGTACCATGAGGAGGGACTTAACCCCATGAGACCTGTGTTCTATATGGACTAAAGAAAAAAAGGATTTAACAAGGAAGACCACTAAAATCCAATTTTTTTTAAAGATATTTCAAAATCCTCCAAATTTTGTTTTTAGGTTATAAAGCACCTTTAAACTGGCTGCTCATGAGGATAGTTTAGTTATCAAATACATCTCACCAATGAAGACAGTTGTCAAATGCCATAAAGTGCAGTGCATTATCTTCATCACATCTGTAAAGTAATACAAGGCTATAAAATACACTGTACATTTGGATTGCAATGCATAAAATGTATCAATGGCAGAATGATAAAAACTGCATTATAAACAGGGTCTTGCTCACTAGAGTTCATAATCTGTTGGTTTTGTGATGTTTTTGAGACCTCTAGCATCCACTAGGGCTAGACAACCATAACTAATACAGGTACCAGTTGGTAGAGTTTTATTTGTATCCCTAATGCTATAGTCTGGTAAGGTTTATGTAGTATGTACCTGTGTTTTTCATATAGACCATTGAACAAAGCTGTATTCAGGACTTCATGCATCACGGTATTCATTTACCAAGGAATTCTCCAGTACATCCCAAAGTGAGAGAGGTATGTTTTGAAATAACTGTTAAAAAAGGCTGTTATGTTACAAGATTTCAACACTGACATCTATTATTTACAAATTTAAGCTAATAAAGTACTTTCTCTTCGATCCCAATGGTGGACACAAGGACCATGGGGTAAAGTATCCTGCACTCAGAGGCCAGGCTCTTAGCAGGTAATTCAGAAGTAAAACCGTAACTTCTCCTTCTCCTCTACCATACTTTACCTTGCAATCCACCTAGTGATCAGTTTTTCATGTGTCCTTGAAGGTGGGTCATGAGGGGGGGGGGTATGGTAATGTAACTGCTAGTTCTTCCTCTCATGTATCTCTAGAAATTCAGCAGTCTCGTCTTATATCCATATTATATGATTCTATTCATCTGGAGTCATTCTGTTTGCTGTAGTTATCCACCAGATCTTTCATGATGCATACTTATTGTTCAAATAGTATGGTCTTATTGGTGTTTACGTCGGCTATGCTTGTACAGCTATGCCATGACTAACACATATGGCTTCACTGAAGCAATTGCTCCTTTTCTGCCTGTTTGGGGGGAGCTACTGTATTGGAGGCTTCACTGTTTCTAGTCAGGTCTATCCTCTTGAGCAACTATGTTAAGAGGGGGGCTCGTTTTCTCTGGGAATCAGTTTTAACAGCCCTATGGTGTTTCAGTGAATTCTATAGGATGGTTAGCTGTACAGTGGGCATTTTAGAGGCTCCTAGTGACTAACTTTGCTCATAGGAGCCTACAACTTGACTTTTTATGTGTAACTAGTTGAAGATCCCGTGTACTTGGGCCACAGTGCCAGACATTCGCGGAGCACTCATGCACAGTAGAGACTGCCCACGCCGTGGCCGATACTTCAGACACCCCACTCCATATCAGCCGCGTCACGGGCAGTCTCTACTGCGCATGACTTCGTTGCTACAAACTTTTTAGCCTATTATTATATAGGATAGTAGGGTTCTTTATTTGCCTCCTGTAATTGCAGTGATTTTAGCACTGTTTTCTTTTTGGATCCAGGTTTCTCATCAGGGGATCTGGGTTACAAAGGGGCAGGACTTTCAATTTACTTTCTTTGCACTGTGACATTCTCAGTCCTTCATTAATGCCTATGAACTTTTTGTCCTTCTCTTTGGAACTTCGGCAGATCAGGCTACTTCTCCTCTGATCTCTGCTATTTATTATTTTGCCCACTTTTACTATGCATGAAGGACTTGCCTTGCTATTTTTTTTGTTTGTTTTTAAAGAGACTTTGTTTTGTAGCCTGCTTAGGAGTTTTTTGTATGTGTTTCCTCTTCAGTCCTCTGTTGTACTTTGATGGGACGAGTCATCATATCAGAGTCTAGACCGCAATTCCAGCTTTGCAGTTATTACTCTCTATTTTTTCTCCAAGTGCAAATGCAAGGTACATGTCAGTCTGGTATCTGTCGGTGTCATTATCCCACTGCAGTCCAGCCACCTGTAGCCCAACCTTCTACTTCCTCTATGGGACGGAACCAAACTGTGTTACGTATATAACCCACTTCATCACTACTTTACCATAGTCCAGGGGCATCCAAGCTTTATTTATATATTGACCAAGTTAATGCAAGTTTTGGATGAAAAGTTTTGCAAGCAGCACAGTTCAGTAACCTGTTTTCTCTTCCTCTGTGTTTTTGGGACTGCTTTGTAACATAGCCCTGGTCCCTGTTTCCCCCATCCTACCTCAGAACACTCATTCTATTTTTGGGGGTGCCCTGCCATTTATTTGCATGTCTGTCTTGGTGAGGTTACTGCTCTCTACTTTGCTATATGTAAACTGGCCACTAGGTGGAATGTGTAGAGGTGGGGTAGGACAAAGGAGATGGAGTTACTGTTTTACTTTTGAATTAACTGTTAAGTGCCCAGCCTCCTGGTGCAGGACATTTTACCCCCATGGTCCTTGGATTCTGCATTGGTCTAAGAGAGAAGGATTTTAAAGGGACAGTAATACTTCATTATTACTATCCCCCTTGCTGTAGCCCTTAACATTCTGAATTCAATGATACCAGCGGCATCTCTCAAACCTGTATGGTTTGAGAGATATCCCCTTTCAAAATTCCCTCTTTTTGTCTTACCCCTGCGTCAGTGTTCTAGCTGAGAGAAGGAGAATCCGGTCCGGGGACCGGCGGTGGCTCTGCAGCAGTGCTGAGATCTTGTAATAGAAACAGAAATCCTTCACTAAAATGGTCTTCCACGTGTGCTTGCAAACCAAGCACACGTAGAAGACCATTTTAGTGAAGGATTTCTGTTTCTATAACAATCTCAGGACTCCTGCAGAGCCGCCAATTGCTCACTGAGAGGATTCCCCTGCTCTCACCTAGAACGCTGACGTCACGGGAAAGGCAAAAAGAGGGAAATTTGAAAGCGGATATCTCTCAAACCATAAAGGTTTGAGAGATGTTGCTGGTATCGTTGAATTCAGAATTTTAAGGGCTACAACATGGGGGATAGTAATAATGAAGTATTACCATCCCTTTAAGGATTCTTTTCTTTTTTTTTTTCTTATAATACAGTGCAACAAAAAATACGCCACACAGTGACATGAAATAAAATTTATTTTACTGGTTGTGTAATTTTGAAGATATTGATACTGTAGCTTTGACCCATTTTCACAGTAGACACCAAATGTTTTTTTCAGCTAACAAAAGTCCTTATTAGATGGTCTTGAGTGAAAATTTAAAGGGGCAAGCTACTCCCATCATATTATAACTTTTTAGTTGATGCATTTTATTTATTGTAACTATTCTAATTTAACGCTTTGAATGATGTATTGGTTTGTTACATTTTAATTGGTGTATTGCTAAAATGTGTTTATTTCCACAGGTGTTAAGTTACTTTCACAAGCAGAAGCTTCGGCAAGGAGTGGAAGAAATGCTGTATAGACTGTACCAGCCTATTATATGGAGAGGTTTAAAGGTCAGTGTTGTGATATATATATTCATGTATATGTTTAGTCTGATATAAACACTAATTAGTATTGACAGTGATGGACAAAACATAATACGTTTAGGGCCATATATTCAAAAGAAAAGTGGAGTTGTTCTGAAGCAAACCATTTGCACTATAGGGGAGAAGTAAAAATTCCCATTGACTTGAATTGAGGTTTTTAACCCCTTGAATGCTAGAGAGGTCTCAAGTGCTTTTCTTCACAATGCGTTGGAGACCTCTCTAGCATTCAAGAGGTTAAAATCCCAATTTAAATCAATGTGATGTTTTAGTTCTCACCTGTAGTGCAAATGGTTCTCTCCAGAAAACCTACAGTACAGCCCGTAGTAGCCAACAAAGAGTTTTTGGAGCCTGTTGGGGGCAGGGAGTGTGGAGATGGGCGTGGTCTCCAACAGCTGGAAAGACTAAGGTTTAACCGAGTGCTAGAGACATATCACTTGGTTCATACCCAGCTGAACCTCAAATAGTTAATGGGGTAGTAACTCCTTGTTTTGTCGTGGTGTCCTTTTACACATGATGTTCATGGTTATGGCAATGTTTTGCTTTTGCAATATTTGAGCGTTTTCTCTCTATGGTTCTTTTTTGGGACAATGTTGGGTTGTCCACATGGTCTCTGCAACCCTAACTTGATGGGACAAAAACAGGATTTTTGCACTTCTTATCGATCCTCTTTTCTTAGTCAGTGGACTCTCCTCTTCTCTCCTCTCTCATGCCCTGCTGTTTCTGTGCTTCTCTGTAACATCTTCTGGCCTTTTACACATATATATATATATGGACCTTAACACCATATTTCCGTAGTCCCCCATAGACTAAGACAAAAGGATATTTGTTCCCCTTCTCCTGGTTTGTGAGGCCACTTAGAATTGTCAGTGCTAGGTCCCCAGTGATGCGTTTATTTAGAAAAGAGAGTGTGTTTGTGTATATGTATATTTTATATAATTTTTTTTTGGCACTGCACCTTTGAGGAGTTAACATGTAGATATGTCACTTGTTTTCATTTCCAAACAGGCCATAAACTCAGAGGTCCGGTCAAATTCTGCCTTGTTGTTTGTAGAAGCGTTTCCTTTACGAGATCCCCATTTGAATCATGAGGATATGGACAATGAAATCCAGAAGCAATTTGAAGAACTTTTTGTAAGTAAAAAGAAAAGATTTGCTTTGTCTTATGTCATTCATGTTTTGCCTCTTTACCGTAATTATGTAGCTAGTCCAATCCTTAACCCTTTGAGTGCCAGAGGGGTACACGACACATTGCAAAACAATCAGTTGCTTATCCCTCTGGCACTCAAAGGGTTAAAGCTATCATTTGCGTTTTTCCAAATTGTACTATTTTACTGTGCAAAATGACTTTTCTTTGACCTGTGGTGTGAAGAAAGGAATTACTCTGGGAGAGAGTCCATTGGATACATTCTGGGAGGACTGTTAGGAGAGAGAGCAGTAGAAGGTCACGAAAAGAAGTCCCTGAAAAAGGGGTATAATTGAGATGTTGCACTCCTCTAGCTTGTAAGAGCTCACAAGCAGGGGCCTTCTCTCCACTTGTTTTGGTTTGTGTATATTTATTATGTTTTATTTGTATACTAGTTGAACAGCATGTTACACGAGCCACAGTGCCACTGCCACCCGGTCACGGGGCAGACGCGCAGTGGAGACTGCCCAGCTCTCTATCAGCCGTGGCGCGGGCAGTCTCTACTGCGCATGACTGCAGCGCGCGCAGCAGTGTGTACTGCGCATGTCGGGCGTTACACATGATTTAGCGAATTATTATATAGGATCCTGCCCCCCTTTGTTATACAGGATTAATAAATATGTTTGTATTTCAGAAATAAGACAAGTAAGAATCTACTGCACCACTCCACAATGATTAATCCGTGTGCTTTGGACAAAGGAGGTGGCTCTCCCACCGCTACTATAACAATATGTAACATAACATTGATTACCCTACCTTCTAAAATTATATTTAAATATGTAGATCTTAAAATGTGTGTCTGTACTGTATTCTACTCCATCCAATCCTCCCAGAACAGACTATACACTTGGCTATTATCACCTAGGTCTAACATAACTTTAGGTTATCACTAGGCAGTAATGTCACATACCGTAAATTTTATCACTAGACCTCAATACCATATGATAAAAAAAAGCTTTTATAAGGAATCGTTTACCATCACAAAAAAGTTGTTTACCTGTATATTTTGTTTACAATCCTGTTTAGCAATCTTGTTCTAATTTTATTTCAGAGTCTTTTAGAAGACCCTCAGCCTCTAGTACGTTCCACAGGAGTACTAGGAGTCTGTAAAATAACTGCTAAGTACTGGGAGATGATTCCTCCAGCGATCTTGACAGAACTTTTGAGAAAGGTACTTGGGGATCTAGCTGCTGACGTAAGCTCGGCTGATGTCCGCTGCTCCGTTTTTAAGGTAAAATAACTTTGCTCATACTGTATTGTTACTTTACCCTTTGAGAAATAGGCCTGAGAACTATTTAAATTATGAATTGTGCTCTGGACCCATTTACAACACTCTCTTAAGCAAAACCATAGAATTAAATGCTGAACTAAAACATGAAGTCTTTACATTAACACAATAACGTGAAAACAGATCTATAGGAATACACCCTGGAATAATGCAATAGTGAATTAAAAAAGGCTACTAAATCTGAAACATTTAACATTAAAGGGATAGTAATACATCTATTATAGTTGATGTTTGAGTTGTCTTTTATATATGTATACTAGGTTGAAGCCCGTCATTCGACTGGGGAAGGTGGGACAACGGCAGAATTGCGGTGATCCCCTGAGCGTGCTGCTCTACCTCTGCTTTTCCCACTGCTGTGCCCGAGAGCCATTTACAATTTGCTAGGAAGCATCACTTTCTGTGTCCGTGCGTGTTAAGCACACAGGGAGCGACACATCCTAGCAAATTATATATACAGGGCTTATAATTTTAAGTCCTTTGCTACTAGCTGAAAGTTACTCGCCACTGCAAGCCAAATCATACCCAACAGGGCTGAATTTCTACTCGCCAGGGCTAAATTTTCACTTGCCATTGGCTAGTGGCGAGTGGAAATTTTGAGATATAGATGTGTGTGTGTGTGTGTGTGTGTGTGTGTGTGTGTGTGTTTTTTTTAACATGTAGCTCTATATTTCATTACTTACAGTTTTGTAGTTCAAGCACAATTCAGGCTGAAAGTATACTTCTCCTGCCCCTTTCCCTGCATCACTCGGCCTCGGTCTGGTCCGGATGGAGCGCGGCGAGGGACAATGTTCGGTAAGTAAAAGGAAAATCCTGCGCTGCTTTGTCAATGGGGGGCAGGGTTTTCCTTATACTTACTGACTGAAGATTGTCCTCATGCATCTGTCCGGTCCCGCGACAGGATTCCAGATCTAAGGGGAAGCGGCCAGAAGGGGCAGGAGGGTTATCCTTTCAGCTTGAATAGCGCATCAGCTTTAATAGATGTGTTACTATCCCTTTAAGAAGTTAGAAAATGATCTGCAAACTATAAAAAGATTAAATAGCACCAAAAAAATGAATAAAAAATGTATTCACACACATACACCTAGGAGAGGTGGATTTAGATTTATACCTAGTAACATAATGTTAAACCTAGCTATGGTCTGTATAATGTCTCATTTTGTGTTCTAGTGCAATTTTTAATGGAATTAGTTAACTATTTGCAGCACAGCTCATTCTTTTAAGTGTGTGTGTGTGTGTGTGTGTGTGTGTGTGTGTGTGTGTGTGTGTGTGTGTGTGTGTGTGTGTGTGTTATCATTAGTTTATTTATTTTTCTTTCCTCACTTGAACTATGATTAACTCGGCAATAAACTACAAATATCTCCATCTGATAATTTGTTCATCCTTTGTATATCCTATTCTGAGCAAGTCATCTACCTACTTCTTAAACTGTATTGATGTTTAGTTGTATTGGGCTGTCTTTAACCCTTTTTATTTTATAGATCTCTGTATCATCCAAGAGGTAAAACTCGTTTAGTGTAAATCTGTATTTAATTGGCAATTTGTATCTTTCTTTGTAGTGTTTACCAATATTACTGGACAATAAGCTGAGCCATCCATTATTGGAGAAGATGCTACCAGCACTGAAACACAGTCTCCATGATAATTCTGAGAAAGTTCGAGTGGCTTTTGTTGACATGCTGCTGAAAATCAAGGCTGTCAGAGCAGCTAAGGTATTTTCCATGGGTTCTGATGTGACATATCATATCTCACTTGGATTACAAACAAATCTGTTGTTGACTTGTGCAAGATGTCTATAGGCAGAGATGGGTGAGCAGTGGGGCATTTTGCTCTCTTGGCCTGCCTTGGCATCCAGAGCCATCTGGCAGACCAAGCACCCTGAATGGATTACAAAGTGGGGATTAGCTAAATGGCCACTTTTGCAAGGGGGAATATTTGAGGTGGGACCATGTTATCTGCAGCACTGCAGATGTTATGGTATCCTCCATGTTATTGGGCAAGACTTCCATGGTCCATTATTGGACGGCAGACGTCTGGTTTTTGTCACGGCAAGGTTTTTCTTCCTTTTCCTCCCTGTATAGTGGGGGCGGCCATTCCTTCCAGGATTGCAGAGCCCTCTTCCCAGCTCCTATTCCTGCCATTGTAACTATTTTGGCCTACCAGCTAAACTTCCTCACTGGCACACTAGCAATACCTGTCTTCTTTGTGCAGCTGGCCCCTCTTTAGGCACTTCAAGGGCTCCTGGTTCCCTCTCCAACTGAGGCAGAACTGGAATGAGTTAAATCCCTTACTGATTCCAGATCTGGTTTGGCTACCCAGCCTTCCTTTTCCCAGTCTAAACATCTTGCTATACTGTTTTCATCTCTTAAAATGATTTTACATTCCACCCCCCCACCCCCCAATAATGCATGTTTTCAGGAATTCTTCGATTAAATAAACTGTTTCACGATTGTGCTATTTCGTCTGTGCTGAAGAGCCTCGTCTGATCGCGTGACCATAATCTCGGGCTGACCGCTTTACAGGTCATGTCACAGAAGGGATAGGGAGGGGGGGACTTTATCTTTGTATATCTCTCAAACCATAAAGGTTTGAGAGATAGGTCTAACGTTGTTTAGTTTATTATTTTAATAGCTTACAATATTCGCTTTTATTCTCACTAGACTTTATTATCCCTTTAACTCTACTCTCTGCTTAAATGCTACTTTTCAGGAGTGTAACTTGTATACTTTGTTGTTGTTTAACCTTTTCAGTTTGAAAAATGTGTTTCTGGTCCCTGAACACAAAAATATATAGGCTTTAATGAAACTATTCTGGAACAAACCATCTGCTTTATAGGGGACATATAACAAAGCATGTAGAGGGAACTTTTAAGCCACTGAATGTTGGCATTCAAGGGCAGTTGGTTTGCCCATAATTGCTTCTTTAAATACCAGACACAAATCCTTATAATATTGGAACAACCTGAAACGAGGCTAGAGTAATTAATGCAATTGTCATTTTCTTTCAGTTTTGGAAGATCTGCCCCATGGAGCACATTTTGGCCCGTCTTGAAGTGGATTCACGGCCGGTATCTCGTCGCATTGTAAATCTCCTATTTAACTCTTTCTTTCCCGTTAACCAGCCAGAGGAGGTTTGGTGCGAGCGATGTGTGACACTCACACAAATGAACTCTGCGGCAGCTCGCAAGTTTTATCAGTACGCATATGAACACACGGCCCCAACCAACATAGGTAAGAGAGAGGGTCCATAACATTGACTTCAAATTACAGTTTACATTTATTCATTGACTTGTGAACCACAGTATCTGACACTGCTAACTTTTACTGTTTCAGCTAAATTAATGCTCACTATACGACGGTGTCTAAACGCCTGTATTCAAAAAAACGTTCAAGATGATGATCATGACGAAGATGAGGAGGATGAAAATAACGAGGGGGATAACGAGAAGGAGAATAAAAGTGTATGTAGATGTTATCAGACTGACATGTGATTTCCATTTCTTTTATACACTACACTAGAGGTAATCCTCCTTTGTATCTCCATTGTTTTCAATTACAACTCCCATCATCCCCACATAGGCAATGGCTAGGTGGAGATGATAGATATTACAATTGCCTACAGCTGGAGGCCCACAAAATGGCCTACCCCTGCTCTGTGGCAGCAGTGTGTGCAAACTGCGGTTCTCTAGCTGTTCTACTGCAGATTCCACCAATAATGACTGACTGAGGGCAGTGGGAGTTGTAGTCCAACACTGGGTTCCCCACTATTGCATTACTACTTTTGTCACTGTATGTTTGCCTTTGACTAGATCCTTTTTGACTGCATTTGGTTACATAAACCCCTCATGTTTTTTCACTGTTTAGATAAATCTGAAATGTGGGACTGTCGCTTTTGTGACAGGCGATTTTGAAAGAGATTTTATAAATACTTGTATGTTGGCCATTTTTTATTTAACCCCTTGGATCCTATAGATTTCTCCAGCTCATTGCTTCACAATGGATGTGTGTTTTGGATGTGTGTTTAGCATCCAGTGAATTAAAATATTTAACTTTATTTATCAGTTTATTCCATTTTGCCCCATATTGGCAGGCATGACAGCCAGATATTAACATTCCGCTTTGCTCTCCCTCCCTGCCAGCCAGATATTAACATTCCGCTCTGCTCTCCCTCCCTGCCAGCCAGATATTAACATTCCTCTCTGCTGTCCCTCCCTGCCAGCCAGATATTAACATTTCTCTCTGCTGTCCCTCCCTGCCAGCCAGATATTAACATTCCTCTCTGCTCTCCCTCCCTGCCAGCCAGATATTAACATTCCGCTCTGCTCTCCCTCCCTGCCAGTCAGATATTAACATTCCGCTCTGCTCTCCCTCCCTGCCAGCCAGATATTAACATTCCGCTCTGCTCTCCCTCCCTGCCAGCCAGATATTAACATTCCGCTCTGCTCTCCCTCCCTGCCAGCCAGATATTAACATTCCGCTCTGCTCTCCCTCCCTGCCAGCCAGATATTAACATTCCGCTCTGCTCTCCCTCCCTGCCAGCCAGATATTAACATTCCGCTCTGCTCTCCCTCCCTGCCAGCCAGATATTAACATTCCACACTGCTCTTCCTCCCACCTGCCACTCCCTGGTGAAATTTATTAGCTATTTTGCATAACCTTAACAACTGACAGCCATTGAAACCCTGTCCTAATGCATGCTGTCTCTGAGGAGAATATATGGCTAGACCACAGTTCCATAGAGTAGCCATTTCCCCTCACCCCCATTTCTGTGTTAATGTATGACAGAACCTTTTTTAAGGATGATGGGAACTGTAGTACCAGCAACCACTAGAGGGCTCCAGATTACCTAGTTTGTAATCTTTCAGTTTCACACTCAGTGTTGTATAGTGACGTTTTAATTGGAAACAGAATGTTACGATTAACTGGAAGCTGTAAAATGACAGTTGAAGACCAGTTATTTAGAGTTTCATATCCAATATTTTGGTTACACCCATTTATTACTAACGTTTTATTGTAAAATATATTTTTTTATTGTAATTGTAAACTTTGATTACATATATTACTTTTAGGTGCTGAAGAATGTGTTATCAACAGATGACTCCTCCTCCATGGCTAGTTTGCTGGAAATTGTTGTGATACTCTGGAGAAGTATCAGAAAAGCCCTTGAACAGAATGATGAAGCCAAACACTATACCATAAGCAAATTTGCTTCAGTGCTACCAGACTATTTTAAAGTATTTAAGGTAAACTCACAATACACATTAACTCCCAAATATGCAAATGTATGCAATAAAAAGAGGGGTAATCCAACTGCTGTTAGCAACTTCATTCACAAACCCTGCTTTCCAGAGAGTTTAGATCGTTACTCTTGTATGTTCTTATGGATTTGTGAGCCACTGGCTACAGTTCATCTGCTTTGTGGCTGTTTGAACTAAAAATACTTTGAATAAAACATCTACTTGTGTAGGAGTAGTGCCCTTGTTGTATTTAGGCTGAAAAGCCATGCAATTCCCCCTCCTATTCAATAACAAAACCTCACTGATCATTTAAAGGAGCAGTAAACTTTTATTTTATGAAAACCTATATATTATAGAGCTTTTTCTGTTGAGTAAAACAAGGCCATTCCCACAGCAGTCAGTTTTATTCAAATGCTATAACAGAGCAAATAATCAGGAAGTGAATTTACTGTGTGTTTACTTCCTGAAAGTTCTGACAAGAGTTCTCCATAGAATGTGATAGAAACTGCCTAAGTCACTGACTTTCCATTAGAATGCAACAGAATAACTAATTGGAATTTGACCATTAGAGGGCACTGCGAATGTGAAAAAAACAACACAGGTTTAAAATGTAATAGCGTTGGAAATATGTATCTCTCAGCAGTGGGAGTACCCTTATTTTACTCAAAAGGAAACGTCCTACAAAATATAGTTATTCATTAAAAGAAGTTAACTTCTCCATTAAATGTGGCATAGTGGATGGGCCCTGCTGTCATCTGTGTGGACCCATCCTCCACCTCATCACCAGTAAGTCCTGACTTTTTCCATGACTACAGACTTCTGGTTTCTTAGTCTCCTCACAGACTCCTTGTGGTGCACCATATATACGGTTACATTAAACAGAACCTCTTTGTGCAGACCACAGAACACATTCCAAAATAGTCATAATTCTGAACTCTCATTTTGTTTCAAATTTCTTTTATTTTTCTTATCCCCATCTGACCATTATATGTAATTAAATTAGACCTGTTCCTTTGTATTTAATTGTAGGATGATCGCTGTACTGTTCCATTAATAATTTTGGCTTCCTTCATGCCACCATCTGCTGTTCCAACATTCAGGTATTTATTTATAGCTTCAATTAATATTTTTATATAGTGTCACTGTCATTCTAGAGGAGAAACACACAAACTAATCTATTTGCTTTTCATGGTTGAAAAGGCCTTAAACAATAACCCCAGAAAAGCTATGCAGTCAGTGGCTCCATTAATTTAATTGATCCACCTGTAATCAAGCAGAAACATTCTGTATTTCAGTACATCTTACTTTGTGAACCCTTCAAACCCCCTTTCATACTAAAGATGCCTGAAATGCATTGCTTCGTAATGTGTTTAAGATGACTCTAGATTGACGTGTTAAATGCCATAACGCTTGTCAAATGCATTTTAAAACATTGTGCTGGGTGTTTTGACTCCCAATGAGTTCATTAACCCTTTGAGTGCCAGAGGGGTACACAATGCATTGCAATGCGTTGCGTACCCCTCCGGCACTCAAAGGGTTAAGTTGTAAAGCTATGAATATTGATTATTGTGGTGGGAATACCTTGCAGTGTATTGTCAAGAACAGGATACAATCGATCAGGTGTAAGCAGTTTAATTCCTCAGTGGCCTCTCTCAGGGCATGTTTTCTGGATATCTTCTCTTGATTCAGTGATGGTCAACATGCAATTATTCAGGGATAGTCTTAACAACCTGCACTGATAGTAGTACTTGAAGATCAGTATTTCTTAACACTGAAATGGATGTTTGTTAAAGAGAATAAGGAAAGCCACAGGTTCATTTAAAAGGATAGTAATGTCAGGAAAAAATATTAGCGATATGATACAAATAAGTGCAAGTGCTCTCTTTTAATTATATGTATCTCTCAAACCGTTATGGTTTGAGAGAGATGAAAATATAGTTCTCTGTTCCCACCCCTTTCTGCTTGACTAGCTGTTAGGAGCAGATTCTGGTCGCTTGACCAGATGCGGCTCTTCAACTGCTCCGACATAACGATATCTAAAGATAAATAATTCATCAGAATGGTCTACAATGTGTGCTTGAAAACCAGGCACAAGTTGTAGACTGTTCCGATGAAGTATTTATTTTTAGGTATCGCTATGTCATCGCTGCTGACGAGCTGCCATCTGATCCAGGAACCAGGATCTTATGCTGTCAGCTATACAGCTGACATATGAGAGAGGGGAAGGGGTGGAGAACTTTATTTTCATATATCTCTCAAACAATAACGGTTCGAAGATACAAATAAAAGCAAGTAATCTCTTTTATTGTATCTACCACATCGCTAATACTTTTTTCTCTGTTGTCCAATACAGGTTACTGGTAACATTGGGTAGGTGATCCACCCCTGCACTCATTGGGTTTATCTGTATGTCTGTTGGGTGTTTTGAAGCAAGTTTCTGTGGTAACTTAACCCTTTAGCTGCTGGTTTTGCATCTTTTGGGGGGTTATTGACACTTTCCCTACTGGGTTCAGTGTTTTTGGGTTTGCTAACATGTTATAGTGATGTTTCTTGTAATTTTATTTCTCAGTTTTAACTTTGCACGCGCTTTACCACATAGATACCATTGCTCCATTGACTTCTATGGGACTGCACAGTTTGGGACATATCTTCAGAGATGGTTCATTTCAATTGTCTGCCCTTGCTCTGTCATCCGGTTAACGTTTTGTGTGTGTTGGGGGGGCTCAGGGGCCTTCGGGCACTGTTGGGGTACTTTTTCTGGGAAAACTACATTTCCCATGAGCGCTTGCTTCGCGTTCTCATTTCTGATTGACTCCCGCTGCGGCAGCCATTTTGTACCTTTTCCTGAAAGAGTATGCTATGCAGGGCTTGCATTCTCCTTCTCTCCTCTCCTCTGCAGATTAACCCTTCGCCTGCCAGTGCATTTTAGTGATTTCTGGGGTGAAATTTTAATCTTACACACACACTGTATTTGGGTGATTCCTTATCCTTTAAACATTTTGACACTGTGAGAATGTCTAATCCATTAGAGCCTGAGAATTCTCAGGTAATTTATGCCCAGCATGTTCTGATGTTATTGAGTCTCTCCCAGTGACCTCCAGCCATGGATTGGAGACAGCTTGGGTGCAAAAATTCAAGGCTCCTACTAGAGATCTCTGGTCTACATTGCAACTCTTTCCAAACCAGTTACAGGGGCGGTCTTCCATTCTTGGCAGATCCCTTATTTCGTCAGATCTTCCCTGCCGAAACCGCAGGGAGTACCTGACATATCAGATTCCTCTGAGGAAGAACTGTTGGTGGATTCGGATATTGAGGAATGTTCTGCTGTGGGCTCCTCTCAGTTTTTTGGGGACCACTTTGAGGCTGATCCTGATCCCTCGGCTGAGGGCTTGATCAGAGCTGTCTTAACCACCGTAAACATTCCCTTAGTTCAGGAGGTTTCTTCGGATCCCTCTGATGTATTTCAGAAGCCTAAAAAGCTCTATACTTGTTTTCCTCCTCACCCCACTCTTGACCGCCTTGTGCCCGAGTGGAAGTCTCTGGACAGGAAGCCTGTTTCCAAGAAATTTGCCAAGCTTTACCCCTTCTCTGAGGCGGCGCTTGCTCAGTGGGTTCATCCCCCCCCCCAAACTGATCCTATCTCCAGGTTATCTAAGTCCACTGCCTTGCCAGTTGCTGATGCGTCCACTCTGAAAGACTGGACTGACAAGAAACTTGAGATCTCCCGCAAGTCCATTTTTTGCCAGTGCTTGGTACTGCCATGTGTCCAGCGTTCGCTGCGGCATAGGTGAACCGGGCCATTGCGGTCCGCCCTGAACAGCTCACCCTGGCTGTCCATCAGGGTGCTCCTACTTCGGATATGTTGCTGGTTTTTGCCAACATTTCTGAGGCCCAGCACTATGTTTCAGCTGCCTTATTTGATGCCATCCGTTTGGTGGCATGGGTTTCCACCATGTCTGTTGCCAGACGAGCTCTTTGGCTCAAGATCTGGTCTGCTGACACTTCTTCAAAGAAAGCTTTGCTCTCATTGTCTTTTCAAGGCACCTCTTTGTTTGGGCCAGATCTTAAGGAACTGATTAGTGAGGCCACAGGGGGCAAGAGCACTCTTCTGCCTGTGGTTCCCAGGAAGAAGACACACCTCAAGCTTAATCGGCCTTTTCGTTCCTTCCCGACTGAGACATATCCGGCGAACCAGGTGGTTCCCTCAGCTCTGCATTCCTCCTCCAAGTCCAAACAGCAATGGAAGCCTAAGGTCTCCTCCAAGCCTAAGGCTGCCAAGCTTCCTTCGGCATGACTCGCCGAACCCAGGTCCCCACTCGGCTGTGGGTAGCCGTCTTCATCACTACCACAGCGTCTGGGATGATTCAGTGGCAGACCCATGGGTTTTACAGGTGGTAGCGGAAGGGTACAGGATCCCTTTCATCTCTCTTCCTCCCTTTCGGTTTTTCCCCTCTCATACTCGCCAGGGCGCAGAGAAACGCAGTTTGTTCAATGGAGCTATCCAGGCTCTTCTGGACAAGAATGTTCTGGAACCTGTTCCAATTCAGGACAGAGGTATGGGTTTTTACTCAAACCTCTTTGTGGTCTCCAAGAAGGACGCTGGCTGTCACCCGATTTTGGATTTGCAGGATCTCGATTCCTTTGTGATCAAGACTCATTATCACCAGGAGTCCCTAAGGACTGTGATCGTTGCTATGTCCCTGGGGGAATTCCTTGCCTCTCTGGATCTTCAGAACGCGTATCTACACATCGCCATTCATCCAGATAGCCGGCAGTATCTCAGATTTGCCTGCAACCAAGGGTACTTTCAGTTTTCAGCTCTTCCCTTTGGTCTGACTACAGCTCCTCAAATCTTCAGCCGTGTCCTGGGACCTTTAGTATCCATCCTCCACTGGGACGGCATCAGAGTTACTCCATATATGGACAACCTGCTTCTGAAAGCCCCCTCTGCGGAACTTCTTCATCAGCAGGTTCAGGACTGCATTCATGCTCTCACCCATCACGGGTGGATCATCAACATGGACAAGTCAGATCTTGTCCCATCCCAGCGGCTGGTCTTCCTGGGCCTTCTCTTCAACACTCAGCAGAGCATGGTGTTTCTCACGGACGAGGTGGCTCACCAGATTTCCCACAGGGTTTCTGCTGTTCTGGCTCACGATCCAGTTCCAGCCAATAAGCTGCCCTCTCTAGTGGGGAAATTCACCTCCAGCATAGAAGCGGTCCCATTTGCCATGGCTCACACCAGGGAACTCCAGAGGTTTGTGATCCAGGTGTGCAGGGGTCAACCGGACCTTCTGAAGATGTCAGTATCCCTCCCTCTTCACGTTGAACTGAGTTTTTCGTGGTGGCTCGAACTCTCCAATCTGCTGAAGGGCAAGTCCTTCCTGGTATCCTTGTGGACCACGGTGATGACCGATGCCAGCTTCTCCAGCTGGGGAGCGGTCCTGGGTCGCCTGAGTCCTCAGGGTTGGTGGTCTCAGGAGGAATCTCTCCTTCCCATCAACATATTGGAGCTTCAGATGATATTTCATGCCCTTCGCCATTGGACACCCCAGCTAGAAGAATGCCCAGTCCGGATCCAGTCCAACAACGCCAGGGCCGTGGCTTACATGAACAGGCGGGGTGGAACAAGAAGTCCACCGCTTGGTTTAGAGGTCAAGGCTATTTTGTCCTGGCTAGAAGAACATGTTCCTGCCATATCCACAGTGCACATTCTTGGCGTAGACAACGTCATGGCAGACTTCCTCAGTCAACACACGGTGGACAGCGGAGAGTGGAAACTGCACCCATAGGTGTTCTCCCTCATTGTTTAGAAGTGGGGTCTTCCTTACATCGACCTGATGGCGACAAGACAAAACAGGGAGGTTCCGAGGTTCTGCTCTTGATGGAGGGATCTTCTAGCTCTAGATGCCATGTCCATTCCTTGTTTTTTTCCTCTGGCTTACATCTTTCCTCCCATTCCCATGTTGCACAGGGTGTTACGGAAATGGAGGCGCATCACTATTCTTCCTGATGTCAAGGTTTTCTTCCAGTGCGTTGCTCATACTCGTCCTGTGTTCAAGACTCCCGCTCCTCAGTGGGATCTTAACTTGGTTTTGGGCGTCCTTCAGCGCCCTCCCTTTGAGTCCTTGGCTACTATTCCTCTACGCCTGCTGATGTGGAAAATGGCCTTTCTCCTGGTGATCGTGTCTGTTCGCTGTGTTGCAGCGTTACATGCTCTGTCTTGTAGACCGCCCTTTTTGGTGTTTCACAAAGGCAAGGCGGTGCTTTGCACTTCTCAAGAGTTTCTCCTGAAGGTTTTCTCTGAGTTCCACATTAAGGAGTTTGTGGTGCCTTCTTTCTTCCCTGACCCTACCTCTGACAAGGAGAGGGATCTACACTTGTTAGATGTGGTGTATTATCTCAAGTTCTATGTACATCGCACTGAGTCTGTTATACAATCTGACGTGTTGTTCGTCATTCCTGAGGGCCCCAGGCCAGGGAGACCTGCATCCAAAGTGACTATTGCGTCTTGGATCAAGTCCACCATTCATAAGGCCTACGAGCTAAGGAAGAAGCCTGTTCCCTTTCGGGTCACGGCTCATTCTACTAGATCTATTGGGGCTTCTTGGGCTTACAAGAATCAGCCCTCCGTAGATCAGTTGTGCAAGGCTGCCATTTGGTTGTCTGTGCACACCTTTTCGAAGCACTACCTTGTTGATGTGCTGGCATTGGCTGACGCCAGTTTTGGGAGGAAGATCCTGGAGACAGTTTTGCCTGTCTAGGATCTTCTTTGGTGCTTCCTTCACCCTTGAGCCCTATTGACTTTAGTTCAGTGTGCTGTTTAACAGTTCCTGGAGTATTGTTACCCCTGTTCAGTGTCTGTTGACATGTCATTTGTTTTTTTTGGGCTATCTGATCTGATGGTTCATATCTGCTTTGGGGGCCTTGCACCTGGTCCTTGCCAAGGAGGGAAGATAGGCTCCACCTCCTGCATTCACTTATAGAATTGTTCCTGCCTAAATAAAGGGATGGTTGCCTACCCAAAGTTACCAGTAACCTGTTTGGACTAAGAGAAAAGGATTTAATAGGTAAGACTAAAATCCTCTCTTCCTGACATTACTATCCCTTTAAATGGCCGATATGTTGTATTTTACTAGTCAAGTAATTTAATGGGTTAAATGCAATACCTTTAGATCAGTGTTTCTCTTATGTTCTATGTGGAACGTAAAAACTATGGGGTAAAATCTCCTCCTCCAGGAGGGCAGGGCACTTGAAAAAAGAACTGAGGTGCAGTCTTCCTCCTTATCTACTTTACCCCTTCCTTGACATCAATCAAGCTGGATGCCGGGCAAAGATTCTCTTATCCTTCCTTTTTTGTTTTATTCTGTTCAAAATTCCCCCATTAGATGTGATCTGCTGTCTCTGGCCACAACTGTTGGTTTGAACCAGAGCCCAGGGACCTGGATCTGGTGGAGGGTGGTTTCTATTATCAGCCTTCTACTCATGTCTTTAGCTGTGCAGCTTGCTTGCTTGCTATAAAGGAGCCTGAACACTCAACAGAATATATCCTTTCCCTCAGAGAACACAGTTCTTGTGATTATGTCCCTGTTTGCTTGTCTGGAAGCAGCATTTCTCTCTCTGGAGACGAATGGTCCCTTTCTGTGGTGGACCAATGGGTTTTGCAGGTAACTTTGAAAGGGTACCACATATACCAAGTGTCCTTCTTCATGTCGCTTTTTCATGTCCCAAGTTCTTAGCGATCACGAACAATGTTGTGCATTTTTAGACGCAGTCTCTTCCCTGCTACATATGCTACATAAGAACACATATCTGCATATTCCCATCCATATAGATCATCAGAGTCTCCTGCGGTTTCCCTTCCAAATCTGTAATTTTCAGTTCTCCTGCCTTCCCTTTGGGCTGGCCTCCACTCTGAGGGTGTTTACAAAGGTTATAACAGCACTAGCGGCTCACATCCACTCCTTATGGATTTCTTTGACTCTCTACCTGGATCTTCTGCTGAAAGCTCCTTCAAAGGAGACTTTGTGATTTTGAAATCAGACTTGTGTGTCTGTTCTGTAGCAACACTATTGTGTTTTCAGTTTTAAGAACTCTTTGGTTCCATCTCAGGTCCTTCAGTTTCTCAGAATTAGGTTTAAAACACTTCTGGGGAAGGTGTTTCTGGCAGGTGACAAGATTTTGTTGTCTCATCAGGTGTCTCAGGCTGTGCTTAGACTGTTGGGAACACGGTGAAGTTTCTGCCCCTGAGGCAGTACAGTTTGCTCAAATCCATACTCTGAAGTTGCAGTTAGATAGTCTCAGGAAATGATCCAGACAGCAACATAATAGATAAAGGCATGCCTTCGTTGGTGGCTTCAGAGGTACCATGTCACGCTATGATAGCCTCTGGTTATCCCAGATTTGGTCGTATTCCCGATGGATGCCAGCCTGAAGGGCTGGGGTGCCACTCTGGGTCCACAGTCACTGGACTAAGGCACAGAGTCTCCTTTCCATCAATATGCCGAGGTTCAGGTGATTGTCTAGCCTTGTGGCACTGATGTCAGAGTGTATTTGACTTGATAATTTGTCACTGGGGTCCTCCATCAGTGGATCTAATGTCCTCTTGGCCGAATTTCAAGGTGTTCCTCAGTTCTGTACCATGTCCTGGGACCCTCTAGCTCTCACAGTGGATGTGATGGTCATTCCATGACATTTTCCCCTAGCTTAAATATTTTCCTCCTTTTCACCTGCTTCCCAGAATGCTGAGGAAAATCAGGATGGAGTGGGCTCACTTAATTTTGATTGCTCCTTTCTGGCTCTGTAAGGGCTGGTTTTAAGATCTCCTCAATCTTTCTGTGATGGAGCAGTTTTGGCTTCCTCTGTACCCAGACCTCTTAACTCTGGATCTGCTGTGTCATCCACAGGTGAAGAGGTTTGGCTCTTGAGGCCAGTTTCCTGAGGAAAAAGTGGTTTTCTGACACTGTCATTGCTACTATGTTGCAGGTTTGAAAAGCCAATTTCTTCTAAGGCATACCATAGGGTATTGTCCTTGTTCTATAAGTTGTTTGAAAACAGTGTGTTTCGCCGCCTTGCCCTTTCCAGCTTCAGGTTTTCATGGCCTTTCTTCAGGATGGCCTTCAAAAAGGGCTTGGTCTTGATTCTATTAAAGTTCAGATTTCAGCTCTTTTTGTCCTTTTCCAGAGGTGTATCGCCTTATTACATGTTGTGTAGAATGTTGTCCAAGGCGTGGCTCATGCTTGATCACTGCTTTGGCACATCCCTATCGTTCGTGTGTTCCTTCCACATATTGTATAAGAAAAAGGGGAGTGTTTTTTTGCATATTTACTGTTAAATCCTTTTCTCCTAGTCCATGTGAAACACAGGAACCCTGGGGTAAAGTCTCTTCCTCCAGGAGGGCAGGGCTCTTGGCAAAAAGAGTTGTCTTAGTTGGAGACTCCCTCCTTATCCACTTTATCCTTAGCTTGACCTGCTCAGTTTTAACATATAGCAAAGATTAAAAAATAAACAGAAGTGGAACAAGAATGTAAATCCCCTGAACGAGGGAACCCAAGAGGGCTCTCCCTCTGGGGCTCAAACCACTGTTCTGTTTTTGTTTTTTTTTTCCTCTGCAAGAAGGAAGTCCTGATTTCCTCATGGACTGCGAGAAAAGGATTTATTGTTAAGTATGCTAAAATCCCCTTTTTCTCATTGTTCGTCCTTGTGGCACATAGGTCAATATCAGTATGTCCCTGCTTCATCACAATTGAGTAATCGATGGCTCAGTCATTGTGAGTAGGCTTCTTCTGTTTAATTAGGGACATCCTGGAGACTGGACCTGTTGGCGTGCTTGATTATTTGAACTGACAATTGGTTGTTTATATTGAACACTTTTGGGAACAGGACTTTCATTTACCTATGCATCATTGTTTTGGCTTTTGGTCACCGTTGTGAGGAGCTGTGACATATGTTGGAGCTGTCTATGAATCATTTGAGGACGAGCAATGCTTTCAATATATTGAAAAGTGATGGGTCAAAATACCCTTTAGCCTCAAGAAATTCTTACTTTACTATAAACTTGGTCTTTTTAGCTAAGGAAGGCCTAGATTACATTGCCATCGAAACATGTTTTAACTTTTTTTTTTTTTTTTTTTAATCGTAGACATTTTTAGATAAAACCAGAGATGGTTATCAACTGCAGTGAATCCAGGCTGACAAAATATCACTTAAAAGGGAACTACCACCCCGCAAAAACTTTACATTAATTAAGTCTTCATCTGGCGACTAGCTGCTTAGTAGCGCTAGTCGCCAGAAATATTACCTGGTTTCAAAGATTTTCGAGTTTTTCGGAGGCTCACAGTAGCATGAAGCACGGACATCTTGTCATAGTTACGTCCGTGCGCCTGCGCTGTCAGTCCCTCTTGGAGCCGGCCGGCCAGGTAATATTTCTGGCAACTAGCGCTACTAAGCAGCAAGTCGCCAGATGAAGACTTAATTAATGTAAAGTTTTTGCGGGGTGGTAGTTCCCCTTCAAATTTGAGTGTGATCTCAAAGATTGCTGTGGTGGATATATAAATTTTTACGCCAGTTAATTTTTTTTTTTTTTTTTTTTTTTTTTTATAAACCTAATTCTGCTTTAAGAAAATTGTTGTTAACAATCTGAATCTTTCATGGTTCAAAAACTTTTCAGCTGCTCGGTGTTGTCCAAGCTGAGGCATTTGGAGGATGACGTTGATGAAAACAAGTACTCCACTCTTATTGACTGTTTGTGTCGATGGGGGCAAGTGGGACACATACTGGAGCTGATTACAGAATGGCTTTCGGAATCTTTCCCAGAGAAAAAGGTATTTTAATTGTAGTGATTGTTTATAAATTAGCACACAGTATTAGGTGTTATCCAGACCTGTCCTAAAGGGCTACATAAGGTTCAGGATTTAGATGTCTGCTTCATTAACCCTTTAAAGTGGAACTTTTGCTTTATATAGTTGATTATGGAAGAGCTTTCAAATCATCTTTCTTTTATGTCTGGGTGGGGGAGGGAGGGACAGGAAAAGAGGGACCATGGGTTTAATATCCTTCCACGAGGAGGCAGGTAACTCCCTCTCAGCCCTTCTTAATCCCTGCTCAGTTCTGCCTACTCTGACTTTCAGAATAATCCAAAGTCTTCCTGGACAGTCAATCAGCATGATTGACTCCATTGAGGAGAGTCAGTCCTAAGTGTTCAGTTTTCAACTCTTCTATGAGGCATACATCCAGTCAACGGGTAATTCATGGCTAGTCCAGAGCGTAGAGACTGTAAGGACAAGAGTTTAATGGAAATTATTGATTCTTTGTTTGTTTCAAGGTTTTGTATTCCAACGTTGTTGTCATCCCATAGTTGGATGGTGCTGTTAATAGGTTGTTTGACCTGAAGGCTCAACAAATCTGTGTAAATGCCCAGGTGCAAAACAGAGTCTCTTTATTTCTTCATTGTTGCAATGTGGCCTGGCAAATTTTGGCGATTCTAGACATAACGGATGCATGTTTACACAGTTTGATTTATGGACATTAGGGGTTTCTCAGGTTTGCTATTCGTAACAATAACTCCAATTCACAACGCTGCACTGTGGCTTGGTGACAGCAGCAAGGGTTTTCATTAAGGCAGGGATGTCCAAGTTCAGTCCTCAAGGGCCAACAATAGGCCAGGATTTAAGGATTCCCTGATTAAACACAGGTGGGCCAATTAAAATGAATGAGCCACTGATTAATTCACCTGTGCTTAACTCAATGCGTTGCTTACCGCTCTAGCACTCAATGGGTTAATCTGGGAATCCTAAAATCATGGCCTGTTGGTGGCCCTTGAGGACTGAGCCCAAAGTGGGTAAAAAAAACATAATAATTCCTGACTCAATGGCAGTCAAATATTTTCCTGGCTCAACATCCTGATTTGAAGCCAACGGTCCTAATTCTCAATATTGGTCTGTGCTAAATACGTATCCATTACTTTTTTTGAAAGCAGTAAAGTATCTGTAAGTACAACATCGCGAGGCAAAGTTTTCCATAACTTTACTGCCCTTACTGTAAAAATCCTTGCCTTTGTTTTAGTCAAAAGTTCCTTTCCTGTAGTCTTAATGGATGACCTCATGTTCTTTGGGTAAATAGTTCCTTGGAGAGTTCTTTGTATTGACCTTGAGTATATTTGTAAACGGTAATCCTATCGCCCCTTAGACATGTCTTCTTTAATGTAAACAAACCCAGTTTGGCTAGTCTCTCTTTATAAGTCAGATCCTCAGTTTTGGTGCATGTCTCTGCACTTTCCGTTATGTCTTTATTTTAAGCAATGGTGCCCAAAACTGAGGCCTTACCAATGATCTGTACCCTTTTTTATGCAGGATAGTACCCTATTTGCTCTTGCAGCAGCTGTGAGAGAGCCTGTTTATCAGTACTCCTAAATCTTTCTCTAAGGAGTATTCCCAAAGTAGGTTCCCATTTAGTGTATGAAGCATGTTTGTTTCTACAGCATTATTGCATAACCTTACATTTATCTGCATTAAATGACATCTGCCCCTTTCTGCCCATTCACTCAGTTTATCTAAATCCTTCTGCAGAGGAAAAAAAAACATCCTGCTCTGTATTTCCTTACACAGCTTAGTATCCTCACCAAAGATTGAGACATTAGTTTCAATACCCACTTTTAGATCATTAATAAACAAGTTAAAAAGCTTTGTGCCCAGGACTGAACCTTGTGGCACCCCACTTACAACTGTAGACCAACTTGAAAAAGTTCCGTTTACAACAACTCTCTGCCATCTATCATTTAACCAGTTCTCTCTCCATGATCTAGTCCTGGGGTTATGTCACCACAGTTTATCCCCTGTTTCTACGCAGTCCTGTTCCTCCCAGTTTGAGTGCAGGTGATTGGGAGAAGCTAATGAGGATGGTTCTAATTCCTCATTTACTCCTAAAGATTATCTTGACGATGACCCTGTGTCACCTGCTGAGGGTCTTATCAAAGTGATGTTTGGAGAATTGGAGGGGTACTGAGTTTCCTTTTCCATCATTCCACGGATCAGATGCTTCTGAAGGAAGGGAAATCATCTGATACAGTATTATTTATTCCCAGATTAATTTCTCTTCCATATCACTTTTCTCCTGATGCCCTACTGCAGTGGGCCACCTCCCCACAACAGTGGGCCCTCTGATTTCTAAAGTTTTCTAAGTTTAGAGCCATGCCTCTTGTGGATTCTGTGACACTTACTGATCAGGCAGATAAGCACCTGGATTATCTCCTTAAGGCAAATTTAGTGGCTTCTTTTGCTACTAAATGCCTCACCATTGCAGTTTCTTGGGTGTTTAGTGCCATTGGTGTCTGGGATGGGGGACAGCTCTTAGAGGCTGTCCATGTGGAGGAGTCTGAAGAGGAGAATGATATGGTTGCTTATATCCTTCAGGCTAATGCATATCTTACTGAACCTACCTTTGTTTCTGCCTTCGGTCTCAGTTGCTGTGTCCTACTCTTTGGCTAAAAATCTGGTTGGCGGATCAGTCTTCCAAGAAGTCCTTTGCTTCTCTCCCCTTTGTGGGCATACAGTTGTTTGAACCAAATTTGGAGAAGATTATAGCCATGCTACTGGTGTGAGTGCACATTTACCTCTGGTTATCCCCAATCTCTCCCCCCCATGGAAGATGCATGGTTTTTATTACCCCCTTTTATTATAGGTATACGCCTAGATTGTCTGCTCCTACAGCAGCCCAGACACCTCACCCCCGAAGCTCAGACAGGTTTGGACAGGCCAGTCTACCCAAAAGCCCCCTCTGACAAGGCTACCACTACATGACAGGGGTGCGATTCCCCCGTCTCAAACAATCTGCATTCGTCACTAAAAGTGTACTCCGTGGCAGACAAATGTGTTTCACAGGTGATTTCAGAAGGGTATTATGAAGACTTCAGATCCCTTCCTTCATGTTGCTTCTTCATATCCCGAGTTCCTGGCAATACATTGAGCAGCTGTCCATTTTTAGACACTGTTTTTTTGCCAACCTTGGTACCTGCTCTTCATCAAGATAGATTCATGCGTTTCTATTCCAACCTTTTCATAGTTCCAAAAAAGGACTGCAGCTGTCGTCCTATTCTGGACTTGAAACTTCTCAATCGTTTTGTTCATATTCTTTTTTTCAAGGTGAATCTGGAGCTCCATTGTAGCTGCTTTGTGTCCAGAATAGTTTCTACTATTATTTTCAGTTTACCACCCCTCATTTTAGGCTGGTGTCTCCTCCATGGGCTTTTACAAAGGTCTTGGCTGCCCATATTAATTCTTTTGTGCAGGGTTGTCAATGTGTTTTCAGTTGTGGACCTTATCAGAAAGCCATAAGCGTGAAGGCTACATTACATTTTTTTTGTAACAATGGTGAAATTTAGCATGTCAGCTATTCATAAATAGAGAATTGTTTATCTATTCTTGAACTATACAGTACTGGCAAGCAGGAGAATAGGTCTTACTAGCCTACTAGTTCACGTGTGCTTGTAAATTAGGTATAAATGAGTTTTAAAAAATAAAATCTTGGGTGGGACGAATTTTGCCCATGGGCTGCATGTTGGTTGCCCTTGATATCGGAATTTCGCTTACTACCTTTTGTTAAAGGCTCCTTCAGAAGAGGCTCTGTGTGTTCAGATTCAGGCTTGTGTGGCCATTCCAGACAAAAATATTGAGTATTCAATTTCAAGACATCCTGTGTGGTCCATCCCAGGTCATTTTCGCTCTTTCTTGGCATGAGATTCAACACACTGCAGGGACTGGTCTTTCTGCAGGAGGACACATTTCAGTCATTGTCTCGGTGGGTGTCTCAGGCCTTATTTTGCTTGTCAGCAGTGGTGTGGGAGTACATGAAGGTGCTGGAGGGGTACTGATCTCTGCCTTGGAGTCGGTCACCTTTGCCCAGTTCCACACTTGGGAACTCCAGCTGGATAATCTCAGAAATTATCCATGGCAGCAGTATCGCCTCACCCGTGTGATGTCTTTCTCCTACTGGATGTAGTTGCATCTCCATTTGTAGATTCAGATGTTCATTGGTCATTCTGAGTTGGGTAACGTTCACAATGGGTGCTAGCCTGACTGGCTAGGGAGCCATTGTGGGCCCTATTAGATATGCAGGTGTTAATTCCAGTTCCTTCTCAGGAAAGACTTACTGGTTTCTATTCCAATCTTTTTATTGTCCCCAAAACTGATGGTGGATTCCATCCTATTCTGAACTTAAAATGCCTCAACCATTTTGTGCTCTAAACAGTTCAAGATGGAATACTTGAGCTCCATCATGGCCGTCATGTGTCTAGGGGAATTTTTGGCTTCCCTAGACATAAAGGACGCTTATCTGCATATCCCTATCCAAGCAGATTATCTGTGTTTCCTGCAGTTTTCATTCCAAGATCATTATTTTCAGTTCACTGCCCTTCCCTTTGGCTTGTCAGCCCTGGTGGCTCAGATCTGCTCTCAGATATCTCTTTGGTTCCCTATCTGGATGGCCTTTTACTATAAAGGCTCCTTTAGAGGAAATCTCCTTTTACATTCAGATTCACCCTTGAGTGTCCATTCTGGAGCAAAATAGTTGGGTTCTCAATATCAAGAAATAGTCTCCTGTTTTTTATATGAGATTCAACACGCTTTTGGGGAGGGTTTTTCTATCAGACAAGATTCTATCTTTGTCCCTTCCAGTGTCTCAGTTGGTACCTCAGCCATATGCAACAATTCAGGAATACATGAAGATACTATGCTATCTAGCCTCTGCTCTTGAGGCAGTCCTGTATACTCAGTTTCATATGCGGGAGTTGTAGCTGCAAATTCTCAGGAAGTGGTCCATACAACAGTGTCACCTCTTCCTTGCCATGTCTCTGTCCATCCGGGGTGAAGACGGGCCTTCATTGGTGGCACCAGAGGCACCATCTGTCTTTGGGATTGCCATTGGTTATTCCGAACTGGGATCAGTTATGAACCCGGATTTTTTATTGGTACTGTGATACTTGCCATTTAATACACTAATGAGATTGTTCTTGGGAACTCCCTCACCATGAATTAAGTATGAACATATTGGGATGGAATCCACTGGGTAAAGGGGAGTTACAGGGGTGCTAGAGGAGGTACTGTTTATGGTAAGAAAATAAAACAAGCTATATTCCTAAACTAATTTTTTTAATTACATATGACTAACACAACAGACAGGCAATTATGAACATTTTCAAAATTACCTAGGTTGATATATAGTGATTGGTCCTTACAGTGTTAAGCACATGTGGATTAATCAGTGGCTTGTTCATTATGACTAACCCATATGTGTTCTAGAATTGATATCTTTTAAAATGATAGCTTGTCTATAGCCATTAAGGACAGGTTGGAGACCCTTGTTCTATATCCATTTTTTCATGTTTATTTTCTGGATTATTGAACAGACTAGAAAAGATTCCTCACGCAAAGTGCGCATCCACGATACAAGGGAATCCAAACCAGCACTGGCGCTTGAATACATAGAATATATTATGACACATACCATGAATCGGGACAGTCTGCTGTCACTCCCAACAAAGAAACTCAATCAGCTTTTGAAAGTGCTTGGACTAGTGAAGGTAAGTAGTGGGTTCAGATGTTTCATTGGCAGCATCGTGTAATAGACCAGTGGTGGGCAACAGCAGCCATGAAGCCCACATAAGATCCTTAGTAGCTTTCCTTGTGGCTTCCATGCTGCCCAGAAGGGCAATCACACACGGGTACACATATTAATGCATTTGCTGACTCACACACTCACTCGCACCACTTCCTGTTACACTTACTATTACACCATAAGCCCCTTGGGTGCTTTAGAGGTTTCCATTGCATGTGTTGGAGAAATCTACCATCCATAAGGGTTATTCTCCTTTTTTTTTCCCATTATAATTATAACAATGTGCTTAGGTGAGCACGAGTGCCACATATGCAGCCCTTGGGGTGAATCTGGTTACCTGTCAATGGAATAAACATTGTAATTGTCCTAATTAAGTATCATATCTGATGTACATTGGTCAGAAAAAAATGCCTAGTGTAGGAACCCTGTAAAAGGGAGCTATACTCTTGAAATAATAGGATTTTAGTGTTACCTGTTAAATCCTTTTCACTTAGTCCATACAGGTTACTGGTACACTGGGAGGCGATCCGCCCCTTTAAGTAGGCAGGAACATTCTCTAAATGTATGCAGGGGGCGGAGCCTCCCCTCCCTCTTAGGCTGCACCTCAGTCAGAACAAGCCAGAATGATTTGAGACACTAACACTGACCAGAGATAGGAGAGAAAAAGGAGACTCCTGTGAGCATGCCCCAAAGGACTCCCACAGAATGCCACAGGAGAGCCAAGCATGGTCTCTTGACAGGGTGGGAGACCAGTAACCTGTATGGACTAAGTGAAAAGGATTTAACAGGTAACACTAAAATCCTATTTTCACTGTCGTCCAATACAGGTTACTGGTACACTGGGATGTCCAAACATTGAGTTTCCCAGAGGCGGGAAGAAGGCAAGGACCAGGAGCAAGGCCCCCAAAGTCACCAGAACCTCTATGAACCAACCGGTCAGAGATCCCAACAATCAGAAGTGTCAACGGACACCAACTAGGGGTAAGAACAGACCCCAAAAAACAAAACACAGCACACTGAACCAGAGCCAACAGGGCTCAACAGTAAGGAAGCACTGAGAATCTCAGAAGAAGAAGATCCTAGACAGGCAAAACTGCCTCCAGGACCTTTCTCCCAAAGCTGGCATCAGCCTAGGCCAGCACATCCACACAGTAGTGCTTTGAAAATGTGTGCACAGAGGACCAAGTGGCCGCCCGGCACAGCTGATCAGCAGACGCTTGATTCTTATAGGCCCAGGAGGCCCCAATTGATCTGGTAGAATGAGCAGTGACCCAAAAGGGCACATGTTTATTCCGCAATTTGTAAGCCTTACGAATAGTAGATTTTATCCAAGATGCAATGGTCACCTTGGATGCCGGTCTCCCTGCCCTAGGCCCCTCAGGAATGACAAACAGAGCGTCAGACTTCCTGATAGACTCAGTGCGATGAACATAAAATTTGAGACAACGCACGACATCCAACAAATGAAGATCCCTTTCCTTGCCAGAGGAAGGGTTAGGACAGAAAGAGGGCACCACAATCTCCTGATTGATGTGAAATTCGGAGACAACCTTAGGCAAAAATTCCTTGGAAGTGCGAAGCACAGCCTTATCCTTGTGGAACACCAGATAAGGTGGTTTACAAGACAAGGCTTGTAATTCTGCCACCCGGCGAACTGATACAATAGCCAAAAGGAAGGCCATCTTCCAGGTCAAAAGTCGCAAAGGAATAGTAGCCAAGGACTCAAAGGGGGGTCGTTGGAGAACCCTCAGAACTAGATTAAGATCCCACTGAGGAGCCGGACTCTTGAAAGCGGGATGAACATGAGCCACACCTTGGAAGAAAACGTTGACGTCAGGAATAACGGCAATGCGCTCCTGGAAAAAGACAGAGAGCGCTGAAGTCTGAACCTTGAGAGAATTCAGACTGAGTCCCTTATCTACACCGTCCTGTAAAAAGGCCAGGACAGTAGGAAGATGAAAATCATGCGATAGATCCCTATCAGCACACCATGCAACAAAAGTCGACCAGACTCGGTGATAGATCTTAGAAGACACAGGCTTACGAGCGCGTAGCATCGTAGACACCACAGAAGAGGAAAAACCCTTTTTCTTCAAAGTTGAGGATTCAACCTCCAAGCCTTCAAATGAAGAATATGAACATCCTCCTTCCACAGGTAGCCTTGTAGCAGAAGATCTGGACAAGAGGGAAGCGGAAAGGGCTCCGCCACAGACATTGCCATCAGATCCGGATACCAGGACTGACGAGGCCAATTCGGAGCGATTAGAATAACTGGACAACGCTCCATCTTCAGCTTCTGAATGACTCTGATCAACAGTGGAAGAGAAGGGAAGATGTAGGCTAGGGAGAATTCCCAAGGGACTGACAAGGCGTCCACTGCCAGGGCCAGTGGATCCCTCCACCGAGAGCAGAACACTGAAACCTTCCTGTTGTGTCTGGTTGCCATCAGATCCACCACAGGAACCCCCCACATCTGGGTTAGAAGGTGAAACGCCTCTGGATGAAGAGCCCACTCTCCGCTGTCGACTGTGTGACGACTGAGAAAGTCTGCCATGAAGTTGTCTACGCCTGGAATGTGTACCGCTGAAATGACGGGGACATGAGCTTCCGCCCAAGACAAAATGGCCTTGACCTCTAACCAGGCGGCGAGACTTCTTGTTCCGCCTTGCTTGTTGATGTAAGCCACTGCTGTGGCGTTGTCGGGCACTACTCTGACTGGACAACCCTCCAGTTGAGATTCCCAATGTCTCAGGGCAAGGAAGATGGCACGTAGTTCCAGGATGTTGATGGAGAGGAGAGATTCCTCCAATCCCCACTTCCCTTGGGCACTGAAGCGACCCAACACTGCCCCCCATCCCAGGAGGCCGGCATCCGTCGTGACCGTGGTCCAATAAGGGATCTGGAAGGATCTCCCTTTCAGGAGATGAGACAGATCCAACCACCATTCCAAGCTCAACTCGACATGAGGTAGAGAGACTGATAGCTGCAGATGGTCTGGATGATTCCTGCACGTCTGGATCAAGAACCTCTGAAGTTCCCTGGTGTGTGCCATAGCAAACGGCACCGCCTCTATCGTGGAAATGAATTTCCCCACCAGAGAAATCAATTTCGAGAGCCAGAATCTTTGATACCCGGAGAGCAATCTGATGAGCCACCTCCTCCGGCAGAAACACCATACACCGCTGGGTGTCGAACAGGAGAACCAGGAAGATTATCTGCTGAGATGGAACCAAGTCTGACTTGTCCAGATTCACAATCCATCCATGGCGAGTGAGTGTCTGAATGCAAGCCTGAACCTGCTGATGAAGGATCTCCGCTGATGAAGCTTTCAAGAGTAAATCGTCCATGTAGGGAGTCACTCTGATGCCATCCCGATGGATTACTGCTATCAAATCTCCCAAGACTCACTGAAAAACCTGCGGCGCTGTTGTCAGTCTAAAGGGAAGAGCCGAAAACTGAAAAAGACCTCTGTGGCAGGCAAACCTGAGATACCGCCTGCTCTCTAGATGGATAGGGATGTGCAGATATGCATCCTGAAGATCCAGGGAGGCAAGGAATTCCCCCGGAGACATAGCAGCTATCACAGTGCGCAGAGATTCCTGTCGATTAGTGGGTACTCACAACAAAGGAATTGAGATCTTCGAGGTGCAAAATAGGACGAGCTCCACCGTACTTTTTGGCCACAACGAACAGGTTGGAATAAAATCCTGAACCTGTGTCCTCTGGAGAAACTGGTTCCAGGACTTCTTTGTCCAAAAGATCCTGAATAGCGTTGTCGAATAGACGCCTTTTTGTGGGGTCCTGAGAAGGACGAGTAAAATGGAATCGAAAGGGAGGAAGAGAAAAGAAAGGGATCCTGTATCCCTCTGACACCACCTGAAGAACCCAAGGGTCCGCCACTGAATCCTCCCAAACCCGGCGAAAGAGGTGAAGTCGCCCACCTACAGCCGGATGCGGACCCGGGTTCGGCGAGTCATGCCGAAGCAGTCTTGGGGGCAACTTTGGGCTTCCAGGACTGTTTGGGCTTGGAGGAGGTGCGCGGAGCAGGTGGAACCGCCTGGGACGTGGGGCGTGTCTCAGTTTGGAAGGAACAAAAGGACCGATAGCGTTTAGCTGGGAATTTCTTCTTAAAGACTGAGGGTAGAAGAGTACCTTTACCTCCAGTAGCTTCGCTAATCAATTCCTTTAGCTCAGATCCAAACAGGGAAGTCCCTTGGAAGGGCAAAGAAAGCAAAACTTTCTTGGAAGCAGTGTCAGCAGACCAAATTTTTAGCCAAAGAGCGTGTCTAGCCACCACAGAAGAAGTGGAGGCCCTCGCCATCATGCAAACTGTGTCAAAAGCAGCATCAGAAACATAATTCTGAGCTTCAGAAATATTAGCAAGGAGTTGTAACTGCTCTGACACTGGCGCATCTTGGCGAACCGCCACAGTAAGCTGTTCAGTCCAGACTGCAATGGGCCGGTTAACCCACGCCACAGCAAAGGTTGGACGCATGGCAGTACCAATAGAGGCAAAAATAGACTTGAGACAAGTCTCTAACTTTTTGTCAGTCCAATCCTGTAAAGCAGAAGCATCAGATACAGCCAAAGCAGTAGATTTAGACAACCTAGAAACTGGAGCATCCACCTTAGGAGGATGAACCCATTTAGCCAATTCAGTCTCCGGAAAAGGATAAAGTTTGGCAAACTTTTTTGAGACTGAAGAGGACTTATCAGGATTTTTCCACGCATCAGAGACTAAGCGTTCAAGAGTAGGATTAGTAGGAAAACCGGTAACAGCCTTTGAAGGTTTCTGAAACGCGTCCGTTGGGTCAAGAGTAGATTCCTGACACAAGGGAAGATTGAGGGTGGTCAGCACAGCCCTTATCAAACCCTCAGCAGAGAGTTCAGGAACACATTCAAAAGGGTCCCCAACCGATCTGGTAGACTCAATAACTGTACCATCCTCAACATCAGAATCCTGCAACAATTCTTCCTCAGAAGAATCAGAGACGTCAGGAGCTCCCTGTGGCTTGGGCAGGGAGGTTCTGACAGTGGAAGGGGTCTGCCATACTTGAAGAGCCCCCTGAACCTGAGAGGGAAAGAGCTGAAGAGTGGATCTGAGATCCCTAGTTGCAGCCTTGAACTCTTTCACCCATGTTGGCTCAATAGTGTGACTGGAAGGCCCTGGGTTGCTGCCATGACCTTCTGCACAAGTTGGGCATAAATGACCAGAAGATTCTCTAGGTAGCCCTGAGTGACAGGAGGAACAAAACGCAATGGGGGAGACAGATACCCCAGCCTCCTTCGTCTTAGGTCTAGTCCCAGGCTCAAGTGGAGTAGACATGCTCACAGCGTCAGATATACCACACAGATAGGAATCACCCAATTAAAGTGTGAAAGATTAAATATTCACTCCAGAAACGTTTAAAACTAAACTTATCTGGCAAGCAAAGGGTTAATCAGCAGAGGGGAGAGAGAGAAGGTCCGGTCCCTGCGTAGTATACTCGATGAGAAGAACTCACAAAATGGCTGCCGCGACGGGAGCCAATCAGAAAAAGGGCGCAAACCGAGCGCTCATGGGAAGCGTAGTTTTCCTCACCAAGTACCCCAAAACAGTGCCCGAAGCCCCCCGAGTCCCCCAACACACTCAAATGTACAACCGGATGATAGAGCAAGGGAAGACAAATAAAATGAGCCCTCTCTGAAGTCGCTATGTGAAGCGATTCCAGAGATGCGTCCCACACAGTGTAAGCCCTTAGAGAGTAAAGGAGCAATGGCGTCTATGCGGGAAAAGCGCGCTTAAAGGCGCGGAACATTATTTCTAATAAAATTTTATCTTAAAGTAAAAGTTCCATAACACACAGCAAACACACGTTCTATGTAAGCAAACATTACCCAACCAAGGCAAAAGTTGAAAATGCCCATAAAATTGGAAAACCCAGCAGAGAAAGGGTTAAATCCCACATAAACTGCTCCAAAACTCAGACATACAAATATACATTGCACTAGCAATGTGGGACGGTGTTGCCCGTCTGTATTTTTGTTGGATCCTTGAATGCAGTTATGTAAAGTGTAATATTTGGACTCGGCGTTGAGCATATCGCACACTGACATATAGAGAGGCATAGTGTGTGTGCTCTTGTGTCACGCATACAGATGTGTTAGACAGACACACTTGTGTTACACAGAAAACAGTGCACGTTAGATTAAACAAGATGAAAGTTTATTACTGTAAACACACAATGAAGTGTAACCAAACATTAAAGTGAGTTTTATCACTCAGTATTTAGTGTAGATGGGAACGTGATCCCTGATAATCGTACTTTATGTATACACTCCAGGCAGCTGTATAGAGAAAGTGGGAGCAATTCCAAGGGAGAAGAACTGCACCATAGGAGTAATGTTGCTGTAGGTTTAAATGGGTATTTTAACCCCTTGAATGCTTGAGAGGTCTCCCGTATATTGCATGGGAATCAGAGTGGCCTACCAATCATGGGGTTAACCCTTTGAGTAGCAGTGGTGTATGTAATGCATTGCAAAGCATTGTGTTGGTTACCCCTCTGGCAGTGAAAGGGTTATAAACCAGTTTAAATCACTGTGAATCTTTGTGTTCCATAGATGCAGATATCCTGTGCCCCATCATGCTTATATGGCCTGTGATGTGGTGTATAGGATTCTGTGTCAAACCTCCCTTCCGCTAGACTGTAATATATCACCAGCAGGGGGCCTTCTGATACGTCTCTTCTCCACAATTGATTGTACTAATATCTGTGTATGTCTATTCCCTATTGTACAGCGCTGTGGAATTAGTTGGTGCTATATAAATAAAGATTAATAATAATCATAATAAGTATAGTGTGTGTGTGTGTGTGTGTGTGTGTGTGTATATGTATGTGAGATGTGTGTGTGTATATCTGTGTGTGTGTGTGTGTGTGTGTGTGTGTGTGTGTGTGTGTGTGTGTGTGTCTACAAGACATGTGTTTGGGTTGTTACTGGGAGGTTCCAGTCTGTGTTTATATTCAGCCCCTGAACAGGATGAGGGAGAGGCGGACATGGTAATGAGTGAGATCCACGCTTCCCCCTAGTGTTGCACTGAATGAGTTGCGTGCCGTATGGCGCTGGGTTTTCATATTGGTCATAATGTCCCCAATATTGTACTGTATGGTCAGTGTTGTTATGTCTGGATAGTTTTATGTATGTGAGAAACCACTGGCTCGCAGAGTGGTGCACAACGCATTGCAAAGCAACGCAATGTTGTGTATCCCTGTGGCGCTCAAAGGGTTAATGGAGGAAACTATCAATGAAGGCTCACAGAGGCAATGGCAGTAATCTATGGTTGGGAGTCTTACACAGATACACACACATACAGACACACACAAAGACATACAGACACACACATACACACACGTACACAAACACAAATACATACAGAAAGACACACACACATACACGCACTCATACACGTACACACAGACACACACATACAGACACACAAACACATACAGACACACACACATTCATATACACGTACACACACACACATACATAGACAGACACACACACCCTTGAGCATTAACCCTTTGAATGGCACAGTGGTACACAACACATTGGTCCACAATGCTATGCACACCCCTCTGGCATTCAAAGGGTTAACCCCCACAGACCTACAAAGCCAGTTGTAAAACCCCTCAGTCCATAGAGTGCCCAGGCTTGCAGTTCACCTCTCGTAGTGACGTCCCACAGAGCTTGTTGCAATAAAACATTCCTTTAGTTGTTGCTGCAAAGAAGGTAAAATATATCACTGTAGAGTGACAATGTTTGCAAAGTTAACCCTTTGAGTGGTAGAGGGGTAGACAACACGTTGCTTTGCATCTGTGGCACTCAAAGGTTTAACAGTTGTGGAACAGTTTGTGAGGCACACATTTCAAAGCAATGCGTTACACATCTTTCTGGTCTTTAAAGGGTTACAGGGGATCCACCTGTCGCCATGTTCAAATGACCGAAAATAACAAGATCGCATTAAACATGCCGCCGCATAAGTGAGCCACAGGAGGCAGTGCAGAGCGGAGTGAACTCATAGCTTACTTTACATAATGTTTATATTTACTACAAGACATGTTACAAGTGCCAGAGCGGAGGGATAACCCTATGAGTGCCGGAGCGGAGTGATAACCCTATGAGTGCCAGAGCGGAGGGATAACCCTATGAGTGCCGGAGCAGAGGGATAACCCTATGAGTACCGGAGCAGAGGGATAACCCTATGAGTGCCGGAGCAGAGGGATAACCCTATGAGTGCCGGAGCAGAGGGATAACCCTATGAGTGCCGGAGCAGAGGGATAACCCTATGAGTGCCAGAGCAGAGGGATAACCCTATGAGTGACAGAGCAGATGGATAACCCTATGAGTGCCAGAGCAGAGGGATAACCCTATGAGTGCCAGAGCGGAGGGCTAACCCTATGAGTGCCACAGTGGAGGGATAACCCTATGAGTGCCAGAGCAGAGGGATAAACTAATCAATGACTATCATTAGGCCTGTAACGAATAACACTTTTTTGTACTGCTTTTGTATTCATGCTAAAAACAATATATATATTTTTGAATAGCTGACAGTCTGTAAATCGCCATAGCTATCAATAAAGGAATCAATATGGCCCTTACACATGTGGATCTCTGATCATGGGAATATATAGGATTCAGTGTAGTGGTATAAAGGAGATAACTGAGGACACACAGTGCAAGCTTTCAGGACACTGAATCCTATCTACTCTACTGGCTAACACGGTGCCATCTTGTCCTCTGATCATGGGAATGAGAGAGGCCAGAGGTCAGCCTATCTTCTTCCATTTCCACACAGAGCAGCAATGGATGACTACTGTATAGGATACACAGCATTCCGTTCCTATAGGGTACTGCTGTATGGGATACACAGCATTCCGTTCCTATAGGGTACTGCTGTATAGGATACACAGCATTCCGTTCCTATAGGGTACTGCTGTATAGGATACACAGCATTCCGTTCCTTTAGGGTACTGCTGTATGGGATACACAGCATTCAGTTCTTATAGGGTACTACTGTATAGGATACACAGCATTCCGTTCCTATAGGGTACTGCTGTATAGGATACACAGCATTCCGTTCCTATAGGGTACTACTGTATGGGATACACAGCATTCAGTTCCTATAGGGTACTGCTGTATGGGATACACAGCATTAAGTTCCTATAGGGTACTGCTGTATGGGATACACAGCATTCCGTTCCTATAGGGTACTTCTGTATGGGATACACAGCATTCCGTTCCTATAGGGTACTTCTGTATGGGATACACAGCATTCCGTTCCTATAGGGTACGACTGTATAGGATACACAGCATTCCGTTCCTATAGGGTACGACTGTATAGGATACACAGCATTCCGTTCCTATAGGGTACTGCTGTATGGGATACACAGCATTCCGTTCCTATAGGGTACTGCTGTATAGGATACACAGCATTCAGTTCCTATAGGGTTTTGCTGTATTGGGATACACAGCATTCCGTTCCTATAGGGTACTGCTGTATAGGATACACAGCATTCAGTTCCTATAGGGTATTGCTGTATTGGGATACACAGCATTCCGTTCCTATAGGGTACGACTGTATAGGATACACAGCATTCCGTTCCTATAGGGTACTGCTGTATGGGATACACAGCATTCCATTCCTATAGGGTACTGCTGTATGGGATACACAGCATTCAGTTCCTATAGGGTATTGCTGTATGGGATACACAGCGTTCCGTTCCTATAGGGTACTGCTGTATCATATCTACTGTGTGCATTACTCTGTGGTATCACTAATGTAGCTCCACGTCAGTTGTAAGCTTTGAGGTATCACAGCATTCCGTTCCTATAGGGTACTGCTGTATGGGATACACAGCATTCCGTTCCTATAGGGTACTGCTGTATAGGATACACAGCATTCAGTTCCTATAGGGTATTGCTGTATTGGGATACACAGCATTCCGTTCCTATAGGGTACTGCTGTATAGGATACACAGCATTCAGTTCCTATAGGGTATTGCTGTATTGGGATACACAGCATTCCGTTCCTATAGGGTACGACTGTATAGGATACACAGCATTCCGTTCCTATAGGGTACTGCTGTATGGGATACACAGCATTCCGTTCCTATAGGGTACTGCTGTATGGGATACACAGCATTCCGTTCCTATAGGGTACTGCTGTATCATATCTACTGTGTGCATTACTCTGTGGTATCACTAATGTAGCTCCACGTCAGTTGTAAGCTTTGAGGTATCACTTGTGCACCCCATATCAATTCTAAGTTCTGGGGTGTCACTTATGTAGCCTCATTTAACTTGGAAGCTCTGGTATCTCTTATGCAGCCCCATTTCATTTAAACTGGAGAACGGTTCATAAGACACCTTACTACAGGCAAATAACAGTAATATAACAAACTTAACCCTTTGAGTACCAGTGGGGTACATAAAGCATTGCAGAGCAATGTGGTTACATTAAGCCATTGCAAGTTAGAGGGATGTCTCGTTAGTCTTTGGCACATGACCATGCCAGCCAGTAGCATCTAACGTGTATAAACCGACATATAAATAAAGCGAAATAAGTCATAAACTGTCATTTTAAATAAAAAGGATGGCTAAAGTAACATGTAGGTGAGTCTGAAAGCGGTTTCAGATCAACCTAAGTTGCCATAAAGTGTTACTTCCACTTTAAACTGGACCTGTGTGATAACGGAATCCTGCGTTATTGCTGTCTCTAAGCTGCACTGTGATGTCACAGTCAGAATCACTGATCAAACTCTTTAACCCCTTAGGGACCCTTGACGTACCAGGACCGTCAAGGGTAAACTTGCTTGAAAGACCCTTGACGGTCCTGGTACGTCACGTACTTTTTACTTACAGCGCTCTACCGGGAGCGCTGTAAGTAAAAATGTGGCATGAAATAGACCGCTCCAAGATCGGAGCGATCTGTTTCAAGCCCCATAGTGACGCGCCGATACACGTGACAGGTCACGTGTACCGGCTCGTCAATGTGCCCCTATGCGGACGTTATGGGACGGAAATGTCCCATAATGTCCGGTCCTTAAGGGGTTAAATAAAGTCTGTTAGGTGTTACAGCCAACATTTCTCTGTTTTGTGTCTGGCTAGTGATTTCATTGCTAAAATGTCTGCAGACAAAGAGGAAAAGCTTGGAGCGTGCATTATTATTTTATTATTACTATCATTATTTAAGAACCCGCTGGAGGAAGGGGCTCCTTTCTCAAATGCTAACAGACTGGATTTCCATCAGGACTGGTCTGAACAAGCGCCAAAATCATCGGACGATGAGATGAAGAAACTGGATAGCGCTACTGGTTACACTCATCAGGACTGGCCTCCACCATCACAGTCCTATTACGATGAGTATGAAAATATTCCTACTTGTTACTACGATCAGGTATACCAAGAGTACCGCTACCAACCTGAACATCAACATACATGGTACAATCAGTATGAAAATGAGTATATTCCTACTGGTTACTACAATCAGGTGTACCAAGAGTACCGCTACCCACCTGAATATCAATACACATGGTACAATCAGTATGAAAACGAGTATATTCCTACTGGTTACTACGATCAGGTGTACCAAGAGTACCGCTACCCACCTGAATATCAGCACACATGGTACAATCTGTATGAAAACCAGTATATTCCTACTCGATACTACGATCAGGTGTACCAAGAGTACTGCTACCCACCTGAATATCAACACACATGGTACAATCCATATGAAAACCAGTATATTCATACTCATTACTACGATCAGGTGTACCAAGAGTACCAGTACCCACCTGAATATCAACACACGTGGTACAATCAGTATGAAAATCAGTATATTCCTACTGGTTACTACGATCAGGTGTACCAAGAGTACCGCTACCCACCTGAATATCAACACACATGGTACAATCAGTATGAAAACGAGTATATTCCTACTCGTTACTACGATCAGGTGTACCAAGAGTACCGCTACCCACCTGAATATCAACACACGTGGTACAATCCATATGAAAACCAGCATATTCCTACTGGTTACTACGATCAGGTGTACCAAGAGTACCAGTACCAACCTGAATATCAGCACACATGGTACAATCAGTATGAAGATGAGGATATTCCTTCTTGGTACTACAATCAGGAGGACATAGAGTACCAGTACCCATCTGAAGATCAACACACATGGTACAATCAGTATGAAGATGAGGATATTCCTTCTAATTACACCCATCAGGAGGACATAGAGTACTGCTGCCAACCTGAATATCCACACACATGGTGCAATCAGTATAAAGATGAGGATATTCCTTCTGATTACACCCATCAGAAGATGATATATGAGTTGGAACCTCCACAGCCGTCGGACGATGAGCTGGTAGGGAGGAATTTTGCATCTCGTTTCCTCCACCTAGAGATGTTACAGAACTGGCCTCTATACTATGTAAGGCAACCTCCTCCATCACCGTACACTGAAATAGAAAAGTCTACCTATTACGCCGATCAGGAGGACTGGCCGTCATCACTGGACAGTCAGAACGAAGAAAACCCTCCTGAGAGAAAAGTGACGTTCTATATTGGTGACTCTGAAACAACAGACAATGAGGAGGAGTCACGTGAGCAGCATATGTTTTACGTCACAAAGGTAAAATCCCCGGTAGACAAGGAAGATGCTGCAAAGGAGGAGGTGATAATAGAGGTGGAAGAGGAGGTGATAATAGAGGTGGAAGAGGAGGTGATAATAGAGGAGGAAGAGGAGGTGATAATAGAGGAGGAAGAGGAGGTGGAAGTGAAGGAAAAAAAACCTAAGAAAATGGGGGGGATCTGGCGATTTTTGAGATGGTTTTACTTCTGATATACAAAATAAAGATTCTGTAGATACAGAACATTCTAGTTGTGTTTGAGTCTTGATTAAAACAAAGTAAATACAATGGGTTAAAGACGTTTAGATAATCCATAATGCAGGTACTGGCACCCTGAGGCCCTTCAATGCCCTCCAACTGTAGTAGACTATAACTGGCATTGTACTCTACAACAGCTGGTGAGCCTCAGGTTGCCTGGTATGCTGGATGATATGCTATTTTAGAGAGTCTAAGTTCTACTTTAGGGAAAGATGTGAAAAAAGTGGGACCTGAACTCTTTGTAGCTGCAATGCACTAGACACCCTTCTGGGGCCCAAAGGGTTAAGTTCTCTGTGTATTCAAAACTGTATCTACGGTCTGCCTGTTCCGTTCCGTATTGCGCCTGCTGCCCTCAGGCTGCCCTGTGATAGGGTAGTGATACAGCGCCGCTAGAATACCCTGTTTACTTAACCCATTGGGTGCCAGTGGGGTACACAACACATTGCTTTGCAGCATGTTCCGTACCCCTCTGGCAATCAAAGGGTGAAATGCATTGTCCCAGCATTCCATTGGCAATCCCATCTCTAAAGAGTCGCGGTTGCGTTATGACAGGTAGGCTGGCAACCATACGCCATTGGCTGACACCCACCAGGGTGGGGGCCATTCATTGGCTGATGAGATACACACGTCAACACGCACATCAATATTTAGAACAGATATCAGTTCATACATATTGCCAGCGGTTTTTGTCCATCTGTGAATTAGAAATGGTGGTACTTATAAAGAAATTCACACCTCCAATAATAACACCCACTTACATTACTATGGCAAGAAAATTCTGATGGCCCTATGAATTTTGCCTTTCTTCAAGAAATAGCAGTTTTATTAGGAGGTGTAAGATCTCCTTTAATGAATAGACATGTATGAATAAGTGGCTCTTAATTTGTTGTCCCCTCATCAGGAGTAAAAACCCTGAATATGTACAGCTTGGACAATAGAAGGGAGAGGGTGGATATAACGACACCTTCAAATATATTAAAGGATTTACTAAAGTTGAGGCGGGATCTATTTTTCAGAATAGAAAGATTAAGCAGTGGCGTACTAAGGGGCCGGTCCGCCCCGGGTGCCACTCATTAGAGGGGTACAGGTCAGAGCAGGAGGATTTGATTCTCTTGCCCTTAAGTTCACTTCCAAAGAGAATCATCACCAGCTGCTGCCTGGAAGGAAAGTCTCGTAATGAACTCAGTGGCCGTCACGGAACTCAGTCAGCAGCACTGGCAGAGCTGCGGCTGCCTTGTCACCACTCACAAGGCCCCTGTGTGCACTGAGCTGGAGGGTCACCTGCGTGTAGACGAGGAGTCGACTTGGAGATTGGATGCCTCATGAGTCATCTGATGATGGCCATATTATATGGCCCATAAATAAGACCATCTGTCTCAGGGAGGGGAGGGAGCACCACTGAGCAGTTTTGTGGTCACGCATTCTGTGGAGGTGGAGAGCGCTGTTGCACGCAAAAAGTTGGTGGGATGCCATGACGCGTTGCAAGCACCGCTGAGTGAGAGAGGCTGAGGCCTACAACGCACCCACACCACCACCAGGCTGCCATAGGCTGTTGCCTGTTGTCAAGCCCTACCCCTGCCTTCATACTCTGCTCAGCAGACAGCAGCTGAGACGAGGCGGGTGGCCCGCGAGCACTCTGTGTGACAGATTTAAATGGAGCTTTAACTCCATTGTTGCAAAGGTCTGCGGTCTCTCCAAATCATTACCTTGCAATTCACTGGATAACTTTCTAGCATTCAATGGGTATGGCTGGGTTAAAAAGGACAGACAGGGGGATTATATATTATATATATACACACACTAGCAATGTGGGCCGGGGTTGCCCGTCATATTATTTACACAGAGAGACATTGTAAAAAATGTTTTAATTGCAGCTCTTCAGCTTGATGAATAAGGCCCTGTATCCTTACAGTTGAAGTCAGTGTGCTGTGTTACTTGATGAATAAGGCCCTGTATCCTTACAGTCGAAGTCAGTGTGCTGTGTTACTTGATGAATAAGGCCCTGTATCTTTACAGTCGAAGTGAGTGTGCTGTTACATGTTGAATAAGGCCCTGCATCCTTACAGTTTAAGTCATTGTGCTGTGTTACTTGTAGAAGGTCACAGTAAGAAGATGTTTGTGAGTAAAGGAATAATTTAGATTACAGCAGTGGATACTGCAGTACATTTGAAGAAATAGGTTGGCAGACAGAGGGTTAAGTGACAGATGCAGTGATAGATAATGTAATAGCCATGTGGGAGTAAAATGGCGAGATTGGGACTATGGATGAATGGCAAGGGGATAGGTGAGTGGGGGTGACAAGGGAGGAGGAGATGAGAGATTGGGGAGAGGAGGGACAGTGAAGTGTTACAGTAAAGTAATGGGTGAGGGGGAGAAATGACTATACATAGACAGTGAAGCAGACAGGAAATACAGGGCTGTAGGGTTACTGCATTATACAGACCTAGTTAGCAGTTGGTTGGAGTGAAGTACTTTAACTTTGAGTGTGAGAGAGGTACACAACACATTGCTGTGTAATGAGTTGTATAGTCCTCTGGCAGTGAAAGGAATATGTGACACATGTTGGGCGCTCCTTGCATTAGTGGGCTGTGGTGGTCGGCTGGGACAGAACCGGATTATTTGTCCATAGGCTGTAGGCAAGGGATCAATAGAGGGACCCCTAACAGCTAATAGGCTTCAAAACAGGAAGGCTCATATACTAAGGAAAGTGGTGGAATTTTGTGGAAAAGTAACAGCAGCACAGGGAACAATACCCATTTATTTAAATGGGCGTTTTAACGTCTTCAACACTAGAGAGGTCAGCAAAGCATTGTATTTGTTCTGTATGGTACAGATGAATTGTTCCACTTTGTGTTAGTACATCAGCCTCACAGATCACAGTGCGCAGTCAGCTGCTGCAAGAGCCAAAAGTATAAATGGGTTTAGATTAATGGGATAAGAGTATAACTGTATGGGCCTTATGTATCAAGATAAAAGGTGCAAGTAAAAAAAAACTGACACCATAGGGTTGAATTGAAAATTCAGGAAAATCATGTTGACATAAATGGGGCTTTAACCCCTTGAATGCTACAATGGTCCGCAACGCGTTGCTTTGGCAATGTGTTTGCATTGTCTGTAGCATTCATGGAATTAATAGTCTCATTGAAATCAATGGACATTTTCAAAGAAATCAGTTTAACCCTGTGGGCGCTTGTGAGGAAAGAGTGGGCTGCACAATACCCAAATGTGGAAGCTTTCCAAACAGATATTAACCCTTTGAGTGACAGAGGTACGCAGAGCAATGTGCTGCATAGCATCTCTGGTACTCCAAGGGTTAATGGGCTTAACCCTTTGAGTGCCAGAGAGGTATCCAAGGCATTGCAACAGCACTCAAAGGGTTAAATTGAAACAAAGTGAGTCCATCAGCCTGTAAAATAGAAAAGAAGAAAAGGGCGCAGAACCCTCTAAGAGCACCAGCTGTAACAGAAGTACAATAGTGACCCCCAATAATCCAAAATGCTTACCAGATAAAAGCGAATATTAACTCCATAATCCACCTCTCATCAACCACAATTCTTTAAATTCTCAAGTCCGCCAGAATTTCCAAGATAATTTATTAGAAGAGTGAAGTACAATTTAAAAATTCAATATAAAAGCAATAGTTCATAGTAAAAAATCCCCAACGCGTTTCGTGTTGAATCAACACTTTTTCAAGGGTACAAATATTAAATACAATCAAATTTGAACTTAAAATTGCCAAGTTTATATATACCTTTCGTGTAGGATGTACAGCACGCACGGATGCTTCTCCATTAGGGTCTCTATGATGACGTTTTTCTCATTCAGATAGTTCCGTCTCGTCTCACCGGAAATGACGCAATGCGTTCCAAATTTGGAACGCATGCGTTTCCTATAGATGGAACGTCTCGATATCAATACGAGACTATCCACCAGGAGACAAAAAGTATCAGAAAATATTCCCTGGGTAGAGCACAATATCCTATTCTATACTTCCTTGTTATTTCTGCCTAAAGCAAATCTCTTCCAGAGTTAATAAATTAAGTATACGAAAGGCATAAAGAACGTTGGCAAGTAAAAGTTCCCTACAAATACACACAATGTTGATACAATATTTAAAAATGTTTATAAAGGACACATGTTGCTTGACACTAAAATTATACATATATATAATTTGTATGAGGGGTAGAGCACATAGGATATACACACATGCACATATACATACATGTGCACATGCATGTGCGTGGTCAGAAATAGCGTGACACAACTCGTGTGTACATGCCCACATTGCACACACTCACGTGCTGCAAAATACCACAATGCCACAAAAATATTTCTTTTAATGTTCAAAAAATGCCCTTAAAAACCCAGACATGGACACTACAAATTCTATCCAAAAAGAATCAATAGGAAATTAGGTTAGATGACATAGGTCTATTTCTTCATTTAGACCGCCTGGTGATAAAGTTCCCAATTTATAAATCCAAAAAGACTCCTTCCTACAAAGGACACTAAATCTGTCCTTATCTGTACGAAGTCAATTCCCATGACTTTAAAATTTTCTATTCCTCCTTGTGAACAATTATTAAAATGTTTAGGTACACTATGCATATTCAGTTTTTGTAATATAGATCTCCTATGTTCCCCTAGTCTCTCTCTAAGGGTTCTAGTCGTCCTACCTACGTAGAATTTTTTACATCCACATTGGATTAAATATACCACGTAGGACGTCCCACAGTTGATAAAATATTGTACCATATATTTTGTTGAAAAATCAAAATTATGAAAGAGACTCTCATTATGCTTCATATACCTACAATTTAAGCACCTACTAAGATTACATCTAAAATTACCATTAATGTTCTTGAATGGTGCAATTTCCAATATTTGATTGTTCTTGTCTTTATTATTTAATTTCTTAAAGTCCTTCGGTTTACTCGGTGCTATTATCCCTCTGATGTTATTAGCTTTTCTATAAATAACTTTTCCCTTTTCTGGGAGTTCTTCTGATAATAAAGGGTCCTCTTTCAGTATATTCCAGTTCTTTTCGATAATTGATGAAATAGTAGGGGCTAGGGAACTGTATTGGGTTATAAAAGCTGATGACATTTTCTTATTATTCCGATTTTTTCGATTCTTTGGAATCAATAAGGTCTCCCTATCTAGCTCACGTGCCTTTCTAATGGCCTCATTTAAGAGGTTCTCTGGATAGCCTCTTTCTCGAAACTTATCCTTCATTTTTATACATTCTTCATCAAAATCTCGTATATCACTACAGTTTCTTCTCAGTCTATTGAATTGGCCATATGGTATATTCATCTTCCATCTTTTATGATGGCAACTGGAAGAATGTAGATACGTGTTGTTTGTTACTGGTTTAATATATACTGTACTTTCAATTTGGCCTTCTCTGGCTATTAATTTCAGATCTAGAAAGTGAATTTGTTTAGCATCAATTTCTGACGTAAATTCTATACCTTTTTTGTTTCTGTTGAAGGATTCAATCATCAGCATTAATTCTTCCTTTCCTCCTTTCCAGATGATGATAATATCATCTATAAACCTACCATAGTAGACCAGGTTCGCCCGCCAGGGATTGTTGCTCCACACCTGTTCCTCCTCCCACAATCCCATAAACAAGTTAGCATAGCTAGGGGCGAACCTGGTCCCCATAGCTGTCCCTTTGATCTGTAGGTAGTATTGACCTTGATATAGGAAGAAATTATGAAACAATATGAATCTAATACTCTTCAATAGAAATTCTTTTTGTAAAACTGGTAATTCCTGATCTTTGTCTAGAAAATGTGCAACTGCCAGTAATCCCAGATGATGTTGTATCGAAGTGTATAATGCTGTAACATCTAGGGTAACCCATAGGTATTCTTCATGGTCCCAAGTAATCTTATGAAATAGTTGTAAAACATATTGAGAGTCCCTAATATATGATGGTAAGGTTTTTACATATTTCTGCAGAAAATGATCTACAAATGCTGAAAGGCTGCAAGGCATATTGTTCATACCCGAAATGATCGGGCGTCCAGGAGGATTAATAATTCTTTTGTGGACCTTCGGAAGATGGTAAAAGAAGGCCACATCCGGTATCGGAATAAAAATAAAGTCATGTTCCTCTCGACTTATGATGTTTTTCAGTAGAGTCTCACTCAAGAGTTCCTTGAGCTGTTTTAGAAATTTAGAACTAGGGTTACAGTCTAGCTTTTGATATGAATCTATATCTGACAGAAGTCTATACCCTTCCTCAAGATATTCATTGGTGTTTTGTATAATCAAAGCTCCTCCTTTATCTGCTTCCCTAATTGTTATCCTAGGGTTCTCTCTTAATTCTTGGAGCGCTAGACGTTCACCTTTAGTTAAATTATCTTTCTTAATATTTTCTTTTGTTACTACTTTGTAATATTCCCTCATTACCACACTATAAAAGGCCTCAATATATGGTCCCTTGTAATTGGAAGGAAAAAAGTTGGATTTCTTTTTGAAATCTGTCCGAATGAATGGTGGGGAATAAGGATCAGAGGGTGCTATTGATGTTAAAAATGCACCTTGACTATCTGGAATACTTTCCTTTCTAAGTTCTTCAAGAGTATCAAGAGAAGTGGGTTGTGATTCTAGTACTAAATGCTCACAAGTTTGTAGATCTCTTAAACTTTCTTCTGCTTTGCTCTTAAAATATCTTTTAAGAGTCAGCTTTCTAATAAACTTATTCAAATCAATAAAGAAATGAAAGTGATTGGGTTTTTGACTTGGAGCAAAAGATAAACCTTTTCTTAAAATAGAAACTTGATTTTTCGTAAGCATTTCATCAGATTGATTAATTATTCCATTACAGCTAGTTCTTGGTTCAATTGCTGTATCCTTGCATTTTTGGTTTTTGGATTTTCCTCCTCTACATCCTCTAAATTTTCTTCCTCTCTTTTCCTTCGGGGGGTCACATTCTCCCAAAGTTGTTGAATTGGGTTCTTCATTTTGACTCCCTTTCCCATTCTCTCTAAAAAAGGAGAGGATGATGGAAGCAAATTGCTATTGGATGAAGTAGTGGAAGAATGAGCAGATACATAGTTATCTATAATAACTGGTTGTCTCAACATTTCGTTGGATTGTAGAGTCTGTAGATCATTTCTTTTCTCTTCAATATTTTTCTTTTTATCCTTATGTTTCTTTGTTCCCTTATCTTCTTTCTCATTGGGAATTGAGTTAACATCTAAATGCTCATTCTCCAAAACTTGATACGGATTTGTACATCTTATAGTTTGTCCAGACGTTAAATCAGTTTCTCTTGATGTTTTAGAAGTACTAGTTTCTCCTGTTCTCTCTCTTTCGGATTGAATTCCAAAAGTCTGAGGGGCCCTGGGGTTAAAATATCCCCTTTGGTTATGAGTCCCTCTATTTTTCCCATAATATCTCCTTCCTTGATAACCCCTGGGGTTCCTATTCTGAGTTCCATCATGCTCCACCCCTTCCCTATAGTCGCCTTCATCTCTTATGAACTTATTTTGTTTACGCTCTTTCAATTCTCTCTCTAATTTATTAATATTATTGTTTGTATATGTGTCTAGTTCCTTGAAACTCTGATGCCCGATATATTGATTTATCTCCTCATACAGTTTGGCAATTTCTCCCTCCAATCTTTTCAAAATAGTCTCCCTATGTTGGATAATGTGGCTAATTAGATTAAAAGAACAGGCTTCTAAGATCTGGTTCCATTTTTCATTGAAAACCTGATCTTGAAAAGAAGATTGTTTTTGAATCCTTAAACCACGTGGGATTATCTTCTTATCCATATAATTTTGCAATAAAATGATATCCCACCAATGTCTTAACTCATCTTTTAGAAGTTTCTCCAATTTATGGAACTTCTGTTTTAATTGTACTCCCTCTGTAGTAGGATTTATGTCAACCACAATAGGAGTTTTGGTACCTGTAATGAATTTTTTTCTCTTATCTCCACCAGAACTTTTTTTCTACTTTGATTGGCACAAGTCGTTTATTGTTTGTTCTTTGCACTGACAAGCCCATTTGATTGAAGGTTTTTTAGGTTGTTATTGTAATATATGCAGCCTTTGTTTTATCTTGTTTTTATTTATACACATATAATTTTTTGATATATTATTCTATAGTGTACATTAAACCCAAGCGCTAAGAGAAGAGGGGGTTTTCCTGTGGTTATCACGGTTGCCCCCCCTATTCTCTGTTCCATTTATTTTTGTGTATTGGTTGAGTCCATCAGCCCCAGTTCTTAGTATAGAAACTGAAGATCTGTGTGTTCTAACCTATTCCCCAGCTGACTCTGAGTGTCCCAGTGTGTCTTTGAAAGAATTGATCAATGTGTGGCTCCCCAGCAAAATGGGAGCTGCTGGTTGGTGGGTTATAGTATTGTGCCATGAGTTGTTTGCAGTAGGAGTTGTAAGTCGAGAGAAGTGATGTAGCAGTAGGTGAGCTGTGGAGGAGAGGGCTAACCCTCTGACTGCCAGAGAGGTACGCAACGCATTGCAATGTATGCATACCCCTCTGACACAGGGTTAAGGTAGGCTGACCAGATCTCACCTTTAACCGGGGACACATAGGAAATAGCCATTTTGCAGTACTTCACTGAAATGAAAGCAGTCCTGCAGTATGCATTTTTCCTATGCGTCCCCGGGTTAAAGGTGAGGTCTGGTCAGCCTAGGTTAAGACTGATGTTGGGGGGCAGGCTAACTGTTCCTTACAGCCGCCCCTGGGTGTGTGTGGCAGGGGACGCAGGTTTTCTCTCTTATATATATATACACTACCAATGTGGGATGGTGTTGGGCGCACGTGTGTGAAATGTAGACACACTGATAAACACAGACGTATGCAACACACAGGCAGACACATACACACAGTGAGCGGCAGAGACATGCACACACATACCGGAGATGCACACAAATATGTAACAGAGATGTACACACACACACACACAACATATATGCGCAGAAATACATGCCTGCATGAGTTGTGCACCCCTCTGGCACTCAAATGGTTAAGGTATAGAGAGGCATGTCAGAGTTAAAGGGATAGTAATACTTCGTTTTAACTTTATTTTATTTTGTAGGCATTAAAAAAACATGAAAAATGATATAAGTCTTATCTCTCAAACCTTTATGGTTTAAGAGATATTCACAAACAAAGTATCCCCCCCCCCCCCCCGTTCAACCAGATCAGAAGGGAGGTGCCCAGGTAGACTGCAGAGAGGGACAATCTTCAATTAAGATAAGGGAAAAAGCTGAAAAACTTGTCAAGGGGGGAAGGGCTTTCATTGTTTTCATACAAAGAAAATTGTCCCTTTCTGTTATCTGTCTGGTCATACAACCAGATTCACATCTGAGAAGAGATGGCTTACACTAGGTAAAAGGGGCGGGGAGGGGAAACTTTGCTTGTGAATATCTCATAAACCATAAAGGTTTGAGAGATAAGACTTATATCATTCTTCATGTTTTTTTAATGCCTACAAAATAAAGTTAAAAAGAAATGTGTTACTATCCCTTTAAATAGCAGTGGGAAGTGTATTCATACCTGGGAACTTTGACTTGTGGAGTCCCTGGAAGGGAGTCATGTGGTGCTGATGTGGAGAGACAAATGGGGCAATCTGGGTTAAAAGTGGGCGGGGCTTAATCACGAGTAGGGGGCAGGGTTTAACATAAATGTGGAAAAGTGTTAGTAATAGGCTGGGGAAGGAGGAGAAGTGGGAGGGAAATGCAAGTTTACAGTGTAAGGGGTTTGAACACACTCCCTGAGGGGTAAAACTTGATACACAACCTTGTGGCAGTCAGTGGGTTAAGTGTGTACCTGATGGCTGTCTGTTCTGTGTCTTGCATGACAAATGATGACAGTGAAGAAGTAATTCAGCAATGAGGGCCTATCTTAACCCTCTGAGTGCCATTTTGTTCCCCTGGTGCTGCACTACAGGTCCTGCTGAGGCCACTGGGAGTCAGGGTGAGTGACTGTGTGTGTGTGCGTGCGTGCGCGCCATATTTCTTTCTGGCTTTGTGTGTGTAATACCTGGGAACTTTTACTTGTGGAGTCCCTGATGTGGAGAGAGCAATGGGGCAATTTGGGTTAAAAGTGGGCGGGGCTTAATCGCAAGTAGGGGGCAGGGCTTAACATAAATGTGGGAAAAGTGTTAGTAATAGGCTGGGGAAGGAGGAGAAGTGGGAGGGAAATACAAGTTTACAGTGTGAGGGGTTTGAACACACTCACTGAGGGGTAAAATTTGATACATAACCCTGTGGCAGTCAGTGAGTTAAGTGTGTACCTGATGGCTGCCTGTCCTCTGTGTTGTATGGCAAATTATTTATTTAGAAAATGTTTTACCAGGAAGAATACATTGAGATTTCTCTCGTTTTCAAGTATGTCCTGAACAGTTTTCAGTAGAGGGTTGCTTATTTATACAAATTGAGAAACACTATATATTACATGTTATTAAATATATATACAAATATTCATATGGAAATTTTAGAATTATAAACAGTTACACTCTGTTTTTAGATATAGAGAAGCATTTACTTTTAAGGATTTTAGACTGGGAGCAGATCTGGTTATTTCAGGCAGATAGTTCCAGGCCATTGGCGCTCTGTAGGAGAAGGCGGCTCTTCCTGCTTCTTTCTTGTATTGTGGTATACGTAGCGAGTTGTTTGCGGTGGAGCGGAGGTTATACTTCGTATGTAGAGCAGGAGTGAGCATACTGCTCAGGTAGTCTGGTAGTTTTCCAGAGAAGTGGTTGTGTACTAAGCAAGAAAGGTGAAGGGCACGTCTAGATTTGAGTGTTAACCAATTTAGTTCTTTTAACATATCACAGCGATGAGTAGTGTAATTACATTGAAGGCTAAAGCAGCATATTGAATTATACAGGGTGTCAAGTTTACTAAGATGGATTTCTGGCGCTGGAGCATAAACTACATCACCATAGTCTATGACAGGCAGCAACATCTGTTGCACAATTCGTTTTCTAACCAGGGGACTTAAACATGATTTGTGTCTAAAAAGAGCACCGATTTTGGGATAAAGCTTGGAAGTTAACTTGTCAATATGATGTCCAAAAGTGAGGCTGGGGTCAAGCCACATACCAAGATATTTGTAGGAGTCCACTGGGGCCAAATTACGATTAGACTCCGTTACAATGGATATGTGGGTATTGCCGAGATTACGCAGTTTGTGTTTTGTGCCAAATATCATTGTGACAGTTTTGTCTGTGTTTAAGAACAGTTTGTTCCTTGCTATCCATCTTTCAACCTCGCAGAAATCATGTTGTAATATGGCCTCAAGGTGTGATATGTTTGAGTTTTTAGTATAGAGAATGATGACAGTGAAGAAATAATTGAGCAATGAGGACCTACCTTAACCCTTTGAGTGCCATTTTGTTTCTCAGTGGCTGTAGTACAGGTCCTGCTGAGGCCACTGGGAGTCAGGGTGAGTGACTGTGTGTCAGCCATATTTCTTTCTGGCTTTTCTGTGTGTGGTGCTGTGTGTGTGAGTGGGGTGTGTGTGTGTGAGTGGGGTGTGTGTGTGTGAGTGGGGTGTGTGTGTGTGAGTGGGGTGTGTGTGTGTGTGAGTGGGGTGTGTGTGTGTGTGTGAGTGGGGTGTGTGTGTGTGTGTGAGTGGGGTGTGTGTGTGTGTGAGTGGGGTGTGTGAGTGGGGTGTGTGAGTGGGGTGTGTGAGTGGGGTGTGTGAGTGGGGTGTGTGAGTGGGGTGTGTGAGTGGGGGGTGTGTGAGTGGGGGGTGTGTGAGTGGGGTGTGTGTGAGTGGGGTGTGTGTGAGTGGGGTGTGTGAGTGGGGGGTGTGTGAGTGGGGTGTGTGTGTGTGTGAGTGGGGTGTGTGTGTGTGTGAGTGGGGTGTGTGTGTGTGTGAGTGGGGTGTGTGTGAGTGGGGTGTGTGTGAGTGGGGTGTGTGTGAGTGGGGTGTGTGTGAGTGGGGTGTGTGTGTGTGAGTGGGGTGTGTGTGTGTGAGTGGAGTGTGTGTGTGTGGTGTGTGTGTGAGTGGGGTGTGTGTGTGTGTGTGTGTGTGTGTGTGTGGCATGTGTGTAAGTTTGGTGCTGTGTGAGTGGGGCGTGTGTGTGTTTGTCTGTGGTGTAGGAGCAAGTGGCGGCCATATTGTTTTTTTTCTGACTTTGATAGTGGTGGGCGGGCCAACTCCCTGCATGATTTTCACACCAATAGATATATAGATTATAATATAGATTAGCAAGATATATAAAAACACCAAATGAGTGCTGGAGTGCACAATGAGAACTCCCAAGTACAAGCCCAATGAAGGGACACTGAGGGACAAGTGGACCTTCGGCACTCAAAGGGTGGCTCACCTTTCTGCAGGACTTCTGTCTTTAGGTTACCAAGATAAGAAAAGAATTACCACAGAGGATAATCCCCAGGGAAATACTTGAAATCAAGTTATTCCCTCATCAGGGCAAAAGGTCCACCAGAAGTACCCTGGAAGCTGTGCTATCCACTTTAAAGAGGGCATTTGACAGCCTTGGTAACCCAGCTAATGGTGGTATTCCATATTTGTAAAAATAACAAAGAAACTAAAACTTGAAGAGAGCTGTTCTCTGCCTGGTGTGAACACACCGAGGAACAAATCATTCTGGCTTGTTCTGACTGAGGTGCAGCCTAAGAGGGAGGGGAGGCTCCACCCCTGCATACATTTAGAGAATGTTCCTGCCTACTTAAAGGGGCGGATCGCCTCCCAGTGTACCAGTAACCTGTATTGGACGACAGTGAAAAGTGGTTCTTACTTGTTTAGAAATGTCTTTCAAACAACAGTCTTATTTACTGTTTTTGTTGAACTCTGCTATAGTCTACTTTGGGAAGGTTTTCTGTCATAATTCTCAATATTGTTCTGTGCTAGATGGGTATCCATTGTTTTATTTAATTAAAGCAGTTACAGTATCTGCAAGCACAACATTCTGAGACAAAGAATTCCATAGCTTTACCACTCTTGCTATAATAAAATACCTGCCTTTGTTTTAGTCGCAATCACCTTTCCTTTAGTCTTAATGAATGACCTCATGTTCTAAGCTCAGCTCTTTGAGTAAACCGTTATTGGAGGGTTCTTTGTACTGATCTTGGATATATTGGTAAATGGTAATCATACCACCTCTTAGATGTCTCTTATCCAATGTAAACAAACCCAGTTTGTTTTGTTTTTGTGTTTAGTACTTTTTATTGGATTTTATACAAAACAGTATAACAAACAGTACATAGAAATTGGCTATGAGACATGCAAAGGAAGGTCGCCAATCAAGAACATATAAAATCATACGAATAGTGAAATGCACAATATTCGGAACCTGACTTTGTCACGTCATAAAAGCAGGTAAAGGAAGGTAGCCAGCATGATCAGAGTGGGTCCATGGACACACGCAAACATACATACTGCGACAGACATATAGTCAATCATTCAAACACACGCAAAAAAAAAAAAAATATATATATATATATTATGTCCTTTTCTCTTCTTTTGCTCATTCTCACGTCTTTCTGTTTTTACTTTCTCTCTTTTCCCCCAAATCACCTCTCTCCGCTGGCAGCACATGGAAATTCCAAAAGATAAGGCAGGGCACCAAAAGGGGACTAAAGGGGTGGTCAGGGAGCTTTGGACACACTGAGTAGGTATATAGATGATCAAAGTTCAGGCAGAACCAAGGATTCATTTTAGTGCCAGATCCCAAATGCCCCAGATTGCTAGATTGTTATCCATGGAGCCTCTGAGTTTGGTGGTCAGATATTCCATAGACTTAATATGAGCTATACGGAACAAACCCAGTTTGCCTAGTCTCTTTTTAGAACTCAGATCCTCCAATCCCTTTATCATAGAGGTAGAATAATATTGGCATCCCATACATCAACACCTCTTTTTATGCAGGCTAGTACCCTATTTGCTCTTGCAGCAGCTGAGTGACTCTGCATACTGTTGTGAAGTCTATCATCTATCTGTACTCCTAAATCTTTCTCTAATGAGGATTCCACGAGTTGTTTCGCATTTAGAATATATGTATCATGTTTATTTCTACAGCCCAAATGCATAACCTTACATTTCTCTACATTAAATGTCATCTGCCACTTTTCTGCCCATTCACTCAGTTTATCTAAATCCTTCTACAGGGAAAAAATATCAGCTTTGTATGCATTTCCCTACATAGCTTAGTGTCATCAGCAAAGATTGAGACACTACTTTCAATTCCTACTTCTAGATCATTAATAAACAAATTAAAAAGAGTTGGGCCCAGGACTGAACCCTGTGGCACCCCACTTATAACTTTAGACCAACCTGAAAAGGTTCTTTTCATAACAAATCTCTGCCATCTATCATTTAACCCCTTAAGGACCCAATGATGTGCCAGGACCATCATGGGTAAACTTCCAAAATAACCCGTGATGGTCCTAGCATGTCAAGGGTTAAATGATAGCAGTGCGCCTCAGTGCATGCTGCTGTTGTGCTGCAGAGGCTGAAACTGAGAGCTCCAGGACTGGAGCACTCAGTTTCAGTAATTCTCTGCTTTACCGTTACATGTGACTGCTACTACTGCGGTCTCGTGCACCGGCATTTTCATTCACAAAGGCAATGTAAGTAAGTTAGTCTGACATGATCTATTCTTTATAAAACCATGCTGACTGCTACTAATAATAATGTTTGTCTTCACATAGTTCTGAATACGGTCAGTTAGTAACCGTTCTAGTATCTTACCAACTATGGCAGTCAAGCTCACAGGTCTATAATTTCCTGGTTTGTATCTTGTCTCTCTTTGAACAATGGAACTACATCAACTTTCCTCCAGTCACAGGGCACTATGCACTGATGAGTCTGTCAATAAAGTACGATGGTCTTGCTATTACTGAACTAAGTTCCTTAAGTATCCCTGGATGTATACTATCAGGTTCAGGTGCTTTATTCACCATAACCTTTTCCAGTGTCTCTTGGAGTTTATCCTTAGTAAGCCATGTACCTGATGGAGGCAATTCTGTGATTTTGTCTATTTGCCCATAGCCTGTCATTGCTGCCTCATTTGTATATAATGAAGCAAAGGATGTATTTTGGGTGTCAGACATAACCTTATCCTCCTCAAAGGGATAGTAATGTCAGAAAAAAAATATTAACTATATGGTAAATACAATTAAAAGACAGTACTTGCACTTATTCATCACTCTCAAACCGTTATGGTTTGAGAGATATAGGAAAATAAAGTTCTCCACTCCCTCCCCTTTCTGCTTGACGAGATGTAAAGCTGTCAGAAGCAGAGTCTGGTCCCTTGACCAGACGAAGCTCTTCAGCAGCGCCGATACGGCGATATTTAAAGATAAATACTACATCGGAATGGTCTATAACGTGTGCTTGCACACCAGGCACGCTTTGTTATACCGTTCCGATGAGGTATTTATTTTTATATATCGTTATGTCAGCGCTGCTGAAGAGCCGCCGTCTGATCCAGGAACCAGAATCTGCTTCTGACAGCTTTACAGCTCGTCATGCAGAAAGGTGGGGGAGTGGAGAACTTTATTTTCCTATATCTCTCAGACCATAACGGTTTGAGAGTGATGAATAAGTGCAAGTACTCTTTTAATTTTATCTACCATATAGTTAATACTTTTTTTCTGACATCACTATCCCTTTAATCAGTTCTGGTTCCATTAGAATTATGGGGTTGGTATTTCTCTGTCTAATCTCATTCCAGCTGCTAACAGCTGTTTATCCTGAGGAGGTGAAAGCTAAATACAGACCTAAATTGGTGCACAGCAAATACAGATAGCTGCAGTTGTGTATGAATGGCACCTACAGAGGCAAATACTTTAACTAAACACGAGAAACAATGAGTTGGATGCCCCTCTTGCATTCATAAATATAATAATAACGTTATGAATATATTGAAATGAGAGAGCATTTTGACACCTTCTGATTCATTCCTTTAGGAGGTGTTGATATCCTATATGAAGCCAACAGAAGCTGTAACGCATAAAATCAATCAAGAAATCGCACTGAGAGCGTTTAGTCTTTATTGCAGACTCAGTATCCATCTACAACACAAGGTAAGATTTTGTTTTATTTAAAAATATAGCATTTTGCAGTGAGATCCAAATCTGCATTTTACAACACAGAGAATTTTCAGACCAAGTGTTCTGAGGGGTTTATTAGTATTGGTAGCATAAATAGTACAGGATAAGTGCTGTAAAGTTAGACTTTAAAGTTAAAGGCCTCATAGAAATCAATGGTGAGTTGTATCTGTTACCTATGGTGCATGTTGTATTCTCCAGAATTGTTCAATTTTTTTGCATAAACACTATTGGGGTTTTCACAGGAGAACATGACACAGGAAAGCCCCTGAAAGTCACTACAGGAAGCAAATAAGGCCACACGTTTTCTAGAAACAGAACAATCCTTTTCAACCACTGCAGCATGTTGTTGAAGTAAAAACTACTTGTAACAGAAGAGTTTAACCCTTTGAGTGCCAGAGGGTTTAGCAGCTTCCCAAAGGGAACAGATATTTCCGACATGTTAAATCCAGGAGTCTGCTTCCTGCTGGAGCCTTAGAGCTAAGAGTAAAGTGCAACAATTCAGACCCACACCAATTGCACCATAAGAAATCACATTTTCCATTGATTTATAAGGGGCTTTTAACGCCTTGAATGCTAGGGACATCTCCAGCATATTGCTTCTCAATATTTTGGAGACCTCTCTAACATTCAAGAGGTTCAAAGCTCTTTTAACCGTTTGCATGCCAATTAGGTATCCAGCACATTGCAATGCATTGAATACTTGTCTGGCAACTCACCCATTGAGTGCCAGAGAGGTATGCCATGGTTAACTCTCTGGCGCTCGAATGTTTAAACCAACGGTTCTTTTTATTTGTATCCTTTGGTGAAGTTAGTTGGCCCGATCATTGTCCCACTTTTGTCCTTTGTGCATATTAACCCTTGAAGGACCAGACGGGTGACTTTCTGGTCCTTAAAGGGTTAACGGTGAATGTGACCATGTATATTTCTGTCTCTGCACAACAACTGAATATTTTAGGCTACAGATGGTTTTCTAAGCGGAAGTATAACCTTCTAAATGGAACATCATGCTCTGAAACTTCACCATCTGTTTATTAGCCAGTGGGAGGGAGGTGCTATAATGGTCCATCAATGCTACATGAATTCATTGATACTAAAAAACTCTCTCCATGGAAAATGTTCTGTTCTCTCCTGTGTAATAGTTCAGCTCTGAAGGGAGGGCATATTTGTCGGTTCTGGAAGACACAGGAGGATGGATCGAAAGCCAAGTTCTTTCAAATCTTGAAAGTACTCAAGACATCTCAGACGAGCAATGTGACATGTGCCAACAAATCCTTAAGGTCAGATAGCTTGGAACAAACTACTACACAGATGTGCAAGGCTTTTGGATAGGTACCTGCTAGCTTCAGTGAATGAAAACCTAGTTATTTATGTTGAATGCTAGAGAGGTTGACAATATATTGCCTAGCAATGTGTTGTAGACTCTATAGCATTGTGTGTGTGTGTGTGTGTGTCTGTCTGTCTTATAATTTTAAGTCCTTTGCTACTAGCCAGACCTGAAAAGTTACTCGCCACTACAAGCCAAAACATACCCACCAGGGCTAAATTTCTACTCACCATTGGCGAGTGGAAATTTTGAGCCGGGGGGGGGCGGAGGGTAAATATTACCTGTGCCAGTTTCCTTTCCTTGCAATGCAGTAGAATGTGAGAACTAAAAGGCATGGGACTTGACGCCACATGTATTACTATAAATTAATGCTAAGCAGATGAGCACAGTACATTGGCAAGTACAATTACAACATTGTTGAAACTGAAAGTTAAGTTGCTTGAAGTTTGAGCTATTCAAGCCATGTGCCAGTACACTCTTTATCTGTGTGTGTGCCACTAGTTGCATATTCTTTGAGAACTCCTCTGTTGATCATGACAAAGGCAAGCAAATGGATTCCTTCCTGAATCCCACACACAGATGTTGTCTTCTGGATATCCTCTTAGAAGAGTGTCATTCCTTTACGGTTCTTGGGTGGTACAATCTTTCCAGTTTCCCAAAACTCTCCATTTGAAGCTTTTTCATTTCTTCTCTGAATAAGGCTGTTACATTACAGACACCTGTAAGGTTGTTGCATTCAGAGAAAAAAAATTATGCTGCATACCTCCAGTGTTTTTGGAACTGTAGAGTGACTCTGTGACGTCTGAACTCTAGTGGATAAAGTACTGTGTAATTGGTTGACATGTTACTTGTGAAGTAAACAACCAGGTCTAGGGTTATTGGTGCTGCACACACCGTTAATGTTTGTTAATACGGAGACAAATGAAAACACCCATAGATTTAAATTGGCCTTTTAACATCTTGAATGTTTGAGTGCAAGAGTGTCCTCTTGCACTCAAAAGGTTAATGGGTTAAACCTATGGGTATTTTTTTAATTTTGTCCTCTGTGGTATGGATGCTTTACTCCAAAATTACTCAATTTCTACTTAACTTGAGTGGGCTTATGTTATTATATCCTCACTGATATCTCAAGCTCTGCTTTCCACTGCAGTGTGTTTTGCCTGCCTTTGTCAGCAGAAGTTACATTCAAACTCTTTCCCTTGTAAACAGGCATATCTGAGCGTTTGTAGAGATGTATTAATGGTTGGCCTTGGTGACTCAGAATTTCAAGCACAACTTCTTCAAATTGCTTTTTCTATAATACAAACAGGTAGGTCCTAAAGCCTTGCATGTGGATGCCATGTGAAACTATCTGCCTTTGTCTTTGTACGTGTTTAGCTGTATAAAGGACTCTGAGAGAAAGTGAGATTAATGTACAAATAATAACTCTATCAATTCTGGAGCAAATTAACTGCATCATTATGAACTAATAAAGGTCCCCAAATTCTCATTGATCTGAATGGAGCTTTTAACCCCTTAAAGACAGGTGACGTGCCAGGACTATAACCAGCAGATGTGCATTAAGGACCAGTGACTGTTTTGGCATGTCATGGAATTCTCGGCTTGCACTCTGCTCTGCCTTCCCAGAATTCATTGCAAAATGTTTTTATTTATTTATTTATTTTTAAAGAAGTGCTGTGGTCCTTAATGCCCAACCTTCCCTGGATCCGGGTGGTCGTTAAGCAATTAATACCTTGGGCCTTATGTATAGAATTGGAGCGGTTCCGTTCTGGGCTAAACCAGCACCATATGGCGCAAATAAAAATTCTATTGATTTAAGTGCCAGAGAAGTTTCCTATGTTTTTTTTCTCTGATTCTAGGGTCACGTGCACAAAATGAGGAGTAATTCTAAGGGCAAACCAGCTTGATGATAGAAGAAAGTTAAAGTTCCCATTTATTAACATGGAGCTCTTTAGCCTCTGACTGCTTTGCAATTCATTGATAAGTCTCTTACTTTTAGGGGATTTCCAGTCCCATTCATATCAATGGGAATGCTTATTCATTGCGATGGTGCTGTAGTTCTCCCCTAGAATGGCTACAGTGCATCAGGCTCCATGAATTCATCTACAGCAGATGCAACACATCTTAATAATAATAATCTTCCCCATTTGATGGAGACACATGACTTTTATGAGCAGGACCACAGGACTCTAACTCCACCCATTGCGCAAAGTAGTGTTAACCCTTAAAAGGATAGTAATGTTTCTCAAAAAACAGCAGCTTCAATTAATCTTCATAGTATTTGGGCTGTGGAGAATGTTATTTCAGTATTATCAGAGTAATTGAATGATAAAATATCCTCCTCCCAACACTGCTCACCTCAGAGCAGCAAGACAGTGGATCGCAGAGAGGGACAATCTTCAGTGAGCATAAGGAAAAACCTGTCAAGGGGGCAGGGCTTTCATTGTTCTCACAGTAAGAAGATTGTCCCTTGCTGTCTGGTCCCAGGACCAGATTCCACATCTGAGGGGAGGTGGCTTACATTAGGTAAAAGGGGAGGGAGGGGGATACTTCATCATTCAATTACTCCTGAACTACAGCTCTGACAATACTGAAATAACACTCCATAGCCCAAATACTATGAAGATTAACTGGAGCTGCTTTTATTTTGAAACATTACGGTCACTTTAAGGACCAGAGGAGTGAGCCTACTTAACAATTTAAGGACCAGTTGGGTGTATGGGGAATTGCAAAGTTTCTCTCTTGTGGTCCTGCTGAGTATCCGGGACTGACTGAAGAGGATTTCTTTTAACCCTTTGAGTACCAGATGGGTATCCAACGAGATACCCCTCTGGCACTCAGTGGGTTAAAAGCACAAAATACCAATTCATAGGGATCATTAGGATTTTCTTGCCATAGAAAGGTAAGTGGGGGAGGCATTATTAATATGAGCTGTTACTTCTCCTTTTGGAATGTTCACCATTAAAATGTCAAGTATCAGGGAAATAATGTAAGTGAGGTCCATGACAGGAGGCCAGCTATCGGGTCTTCTTTCTCCCCTAACATCTGATGACATGAAAGGACAGTCACGGCTGTCCGTGCTTTAGGGTTCGGTGACTGTCCTAGCACGTCACAGAAGTTTGTGATTGCAGCGCATCTGCACGGCACGCTGTGATCACAGATCACATTGGTGAAAAAAACTGCCTTGTGCTACTGAGTGCCCTATCCATGGGCCGAGCGGTTGTTAAGGGGTTAAAAAGATTATTATTGTTGCTGTGTTATCACCTCCTGCTTACCTGCCGGTTAATCAGTTAGTGTTTGCCTACTAGATGGACTTAAACATGCAAAGAACTTCATTTGACTCTCAAAAGATGGGTCCTGTTAATAAGTGTGAATAGTATTTAACCCCTTAAAGTCGCCCTTAAATTATTAAACAAATGGCGACTAGCTTGATAATACTTGTATTACCTATCAAAAGTGGCAAGTGATCAGGGCAGAACTAGAAGAATTTGTCCTTCATACAGAAGAGGTATGTATAGATTTTTTTTTTTTTTTTTTTTTTCTCTGTCATCCAGTACAGATTACTGGTAACCTTGGGTAGGTGATCCGCCCCTTTAACTAGGCAGGAACAATTCTAGAAGTGAATGCAGGGGGTGGAGCCTACCTTGCCTCCTTGGCTGCAGATAGCCAGTAAGATTTGTTCCTTGGTGAAGACACAAGCAATGGTTACCTAGAGAGTTCTCAGGTCATTTATGCCCAGCATGTTCTGATGTCCCTGAGTCTCTCCCAGGGACCTCCAGCCATGCATTAGAGCCAGTTTGGGTGCAAGAGTTCAAAGCTGCTACTGGAGACCTCCGCTCTGCTTTGCAACTCTTTGCATGCCAGTTTCAGGGGGATCTTCCACTCCTGGCAGACCCCTTCTTCAGTCAGATCTTTCCTGCCGAAACCGCAGGGAGTACCTGACGTATCAGATTCCTCTGAGGAGGAACTGTTGGTGGATTCGGATGTTGAGGAATGTTCTGCTGTGGGCTGCTCTCAGTTTTTTGGGGACCCCTTTGAGGCTGATCCTGTTCCCTCGGCTGGGGGCTTGATCAGAGCCGTCTTAACTACCCTAAACATTCCCTTAGTTCAGTAGGTTTCTTCGGATCCCTCTGATGTATTTCAGGATCCTAAAAGTCCCTATACTTGTTTTCCACCTAACCCAGCTCTTGACCACCTCGTGTCTGATGAGTTGAAGTCTCTGAACAGGAAACCTTCTGTTACCAAGAAGTTTGCCAAGCTTTACCCCTTCTCTAAGGCGGCGCTTGGTCAGTGGGTTCATCCCCCCAAAGTCGATGCTCCTGTCTCCAGGCTATCCAAGTCCACTGCCTGGCCATTTGCTGATGCTTCCTCTCTGAAAGATTGGACTGACAAGAATCTTGAGGTCTCCCTCAAGTCCATTTTTGCCACTGCTGGTACTGCCATGCGTCCAGCGTTCGCTGCGGCATGGGTGAACTGGGCCATTGCGGTCTGGACTGAACAGCTCACCCTGGCTGTCCTGTCCGTCAGGGTGCTCCTACTTCGGATATGTTGCGGCTTCTTGCCAACATTTCTGAGGCACAAGACTATGTTTCTGCTGCCTTATTTGATGCCATCCGTTTGGTGGCAAGGGTTTCCACCATGTCTGTGGTTGCCAGACGAGCTCTTTGACACTGCTTCCAACAAAGCTTTGCTTTCATTGTCTTTTCAAGGCACCTCTTTGTTTGGACCAGATCTTAAGGATCTGATTAGTGAGGCCACAGAGGGCAAGAGTACCCTTCTGCCTATTGTCCCCAGGAAGAAGATGCCTATCAAGCGTAATCTGCTTTTTTTGCTCCTTCCAGAGACACGTCCTGTGAACCAGGAGGTTCCTTCAGCTCTGTGTTCCTCCTCCAAGCCCAAACAGCAATGGAAGGCCAAGGTCTCTTCCAAGCCTCCTTCGGCATGAATCACCAAACCCAGGTCCCCACTCGGCTGTGGGTGGCCATCTGCGTCACTACCACAGCGTCTGTGAGGATTCAGTGGCGGACCCGTGAGTTTTACATGTGGTGGCGGAAGGGTACAGGATCACTTTACCTCCCTTTCATTTTTTTTCCCTTTTGTATGCCCCAGGGCGTAGAGAAATGCCGTCTGTTCAGTGGCGCTATCCAGGCCCTTCTGGACAAGGATGTTCTGGAGCCTGTTCCAGTTCGGGACAGAGGTATGGGTTCAATCAAACCTCTTTGTGGTCTCCAAGCAGGACAGCGGCTGTCGTCCCATTTTGGATTTAAAGGATCTCAATTCCTTTGTGATCAAGACTCATTATCACCAGGAGTCCCAAAGGACGGTGATTGCTGCTATGTTCCCAGGGGAATTCCTTGCCTCTCTGGATCTTCAGGACGCGTAGCTACACATCGCCATTCATCCAGAGAGTCGGCAGTTCAGCAGTATCTCAGATTTGCCTGCGAACAAGGGCATTTTCATTTTTCAGCTCTTCCCTTTGGTCTGACTACAGCTCTTCAAGTCTTCAACCGTGTCCTGGGAGCTTTAGTATCCGTCCTGCATCAGGACGGCATCAGAGTTACTCCATACATAGACGACCTGCTTCTGAAAGCCCCTTCTGTGGAACTTCTTCATCAGCAGGTTCAGGACTGCATTCATGCTGTTGCCCATCATGGGTAGATCATCAACATGGACAAGTCAGATCTTGTCCCATCCCAGCTTCGGGTCTTCCTGGGCCTTCTCTTCGACACTCAGTAGCGCATGGTGTTTCTCACGGACGAGTTGGCTCATCAGAACACCCACAGGGTTTCTGTTGTTCTGGCTCACAATCCAGTTCCAGCCAAGAAGCTGTCTTCTCTGGTGGGGAAATTCATCTCCACCATAGAAGCGGTCCCATTTGCCATGGCTCACTCCATGAGGAAGGTCCTCTCTGGACCGAAAACATTTGGCATGGATGCAGTAAAGTGATAAAATTTTATCAGAGACTACTGGATTCGTGTGCTGTCTGAGTATATTGATATATCTGATTATACTTTACTAGCTGAACAGCCCGTTACATGGGCCACAGTGCCTCAGGCAGCCGGTGGCAGGGCAGTCACACGCAGTGGAGACTGCCCGCGCCTCGGCTGATACAGAGCCTCTGGCAGCCGGTCGCGGGGCAGTCACACGCAGTGGAGACTGCCCGCGCCTCGGCTGATACAGAGCTGGACGCTCCTTCGGAGCGCCCAGCTCTGTATCAGCCGCGGCGCGGGCAGTCTCCACTGCGTGTGACTGCCGCACGCGCAGCAGTGTGTACTGCGCATGTCGGGCGTTACACACAACTTGGCGAATTATTATATAGGATGGGACGTGCACCTTAATTATTTTTTAAGGTATTTAACCTTGTGAGTGCCACTGCCTAAACTGATACATATATATGTGTGTATATATAATATAATATAAAACCATTCACTTGGTTTAAAAGAAAATTAAAATTTTCTTCAAAAATCAATGTTTCAATCTCAAAACAAGACCTTCCTCATGCACATATTGAGATTGAAATGTTGATTTTTGACTACAGGTTTTTTTTGTTTGTTTTTTTTTAATCGGTGAGTGCAATCCTTTCATTTGGTTGTTTCTATGTTGATTTGCACCCAGCTTTTGACATGACATGTGAATGCGCCCATTGGACTGTGTATACCTGGGGAGATGGCTCAGTTGGTTAATGCACCAGCTGTACGGAATCTGCTCAGACCGCAAGGTCACAGGTGTAGTCAGGAGTGAATAAATATCAAAATCACTTAAGAGCCAGGCAGAATTTTTAGCAACCAATTAGGAATCTCTATAGTCTTAAGAGACAGAAGTAACATTTTAAGAGCTTAGGCTGCTGTGTATTTTCCACCCCTGCTTTAAATGGAGTAATTGTATACACAGACGTGCAAATATAAAGATATATATGGGCAGAATTGTTCCTGTTAACCCTTTTGTAGAGCAATGTGTTGAAATCATTTGTAGCATACAGTGAAGACAATGTGGAGCGATTCTGAGACAGACTAAAAAATTCCCCAAATTCCTGATGATTTAAATAAAATGTTTAACTCTTTGAATGCAAGAGGTCTCCAGTGTATTGAAAAGCAACGTGTTGGAGACATCACTTGCATTTAGTAGTTTAAAAGCCTCTCAACCCTTTGAGAGCCAGAAACGTGTCCAAATGCGTTGCATTGCAATGCATTGGATACCTCTCTGGCACAGAGGGTTAAAGCAATGTTCATATGTTCCACTTTGCTTTTATACATAAGTATGTGCTTTAATTATAATGTATCTTTAAAAATAAAAAGGGAAAATGTCATGATGGCTTCTGTGTAAATTATATATCCGGTTTTATTGCAAGAAAATCTGCAGAAATGTCTCAACATGTTATACCATCTGCTCCCTTCCTTATTTCAAGAATAACTTGAAAACTGCTGTTTTCCTCTCTTGTATGGTTCTCAAATAAACAAGTTACAAATGTAATGCACTTTACATTAATTCTTCCCTTTTAGCCTAATGTGCAGTTAGTGTAACTACCCTTTGTGGCTCTGCAAAACAAAGCGAACAAAAACAAACTACTATTTATATAAAAATACATCCCATTGTTTTCCTATACTCCTCGGATATTGGAGATGTTCCCAGTACATTGCTGTCGTGCCCCCCCCCCCCCCAAAAAAAAAAGACATTCATCAAGTACAATCCATGCTAAAACACCCCCTCCTGTTGATCCAGAGGAGGGGGGGGGGGCATTGAAGCCATTTCCAATTAAGCCCCCAAGTGGGGTAAAAACATAATCCTTCTTTACTCAAAATGTCAGTCAGATATTTCCATGGATCGACATCCTATCTGCTTTGAAGCAATATGTCATAATTCTAAATATTATTCTGTGCTAGATCGGCATCCATTACATTTTTTTAAAAGCAGTTACAGCATCCAAAGGCAAAGATTTCCATAACTTTACTGCCCTTACTGAAAAAAAATCCCAGCCTTTTGTTTGTTGAAATCACCTTTCCTCTAGTCTTAATGGATGGCCTCTCTTCCTTATCTTTAGGTCTTTGAATGGATAGTTCTTTGTATTGACTGTGAATATAATTTTAAATGGCTCACAATTTTCTATAACAGAGGTTCTTACTTTGGTAAGTGCGCTTCATAAAACAGTCGTTATATCCATCTGTAATAAAATGTTATCTTTAGTTGCATGTATTTCATGAGCTCTGCTTTAGTCTGTCTTAACATTTGACGCAATGTGTTAACCTGTCAGCAATCAAATAGTTTGTGCTACAGCTGAAACTTTAGGTGAGTGAAGTTACCATTATGCTAAATGTAATTCCTAATCTGATGTTTCCTTCTAGAGAAGTGTCATGATTGCCTGCCAATGCTGCTATCTGTATTGAAAGAAATAACAGACGTCTCTATGGCTAGCAAGATGAGCAATGCCAATGTCAACACAGATGACCTGCTCGATGCTATCCAGAAAGTGTTCCATAAGTCTATAGAGACCACGGCACGTAGACTGAGAAAGCAACGAGAAGAAGCACTTCAGGTATAAATCTACATGTCAGTTTGTCTTGCCTTTGTGCAGGCAGTCTTGGCTTTGCTACCTTTTTAGTGAATTAGCGCTTTGAGTGCCAGATGTGTACTCATTGCTTTGCAAAAAAAAAAACAGAAAAAACAGAAAAATTCCAGAGCAAAACAACTGCACCAATGGGGGGGTGGGTCAAAATTGTGTTTTACACTGCATTAGAGGCCTCTCTATATTTGAAGGGATTAAAATCCCGTCATGAAATCAGTGGGAATTTTGAATGCTGTCTTATGGTGTAGTTGGTTTGCCTAGAATTGCTTCCTTATTCTTTATTTCAGAACCTATATAATGCCCGTTTGTACATGTCTAAAAGAACGGCAAAGAACTTGGAGCGTACAGTGTTTCCATTGCATTCCCAGAATTACATGCAACAGGGCAGTCGCTTTTTTTTTTTTTTTTTTTAAGCCAAACCCACTTAAATATTAGTCTCTTAGCACATGCTTCCTGTTTTAATAGGTTATATAGCAAAGCACAGTTTGTAAATGCATGAGCCAATCCACCTACCCACAGGTTCTGGGTCTCATCAGTGTGGGGATAACTGATAAACTTGAGTTAGTAAATTTGGTTAGCGCCTTAGTGACAAAATCTTTTTTTTACACCAGAGGACGTGCAATTTTGGCCTTCTTAGTATGCCTTTGTTCAACCATATTTTGCCTCTAATTTATTTAGTCCATCCACAAAAATGTAAACACAGTTTTTTAAGGATAAGTAGGGCTTTCGTTCGATGCCACATTTATGTGAATAACCCACAATGTAAATTTATAATAGTATAAATAAAATGGTGAAATTTAAAAAAAATATATTATTTTTATAGGTTTTCCTGTCTGTGATAATTTGTGCTATTTTTTTATATTTCATTTTTAACAGGAACTGTTGTTCTTACTTCCCAAGTGTCTCTTATTAGGGAGGTATTGTCCTTCTTTCCCACGTTGATGACCCTCTTTTAGGAGATCAGACTATGTGGTGTGTGTCTATAAGTGTATCACAAAGAGGGGACAAACTGCCATGCCATTTTCTTTTAAATCTTCAAGTCACGGGCAAACAGTTCTGAACAGAATGGGGTAGAAACATGCTGAGTCACTTCCTGTCCGTTAGAAGTTTCAGGAAGTAAACACATAGTGAAGTCACTGTTTATTTTAACTTTTATAACATTTGAATAAAACTGACAGCGGTGGGAGTATCCTTGTTTTACGCAGCAAGAAAAACTCTATAACACACAGGTTTTAATAAAAAAAAAGTTTAGTTCTCCTTTAACTATTCCAAACCTCTCTATGGCCTAATTCTGTTGGAGAGGTTTGGAATCTTTCTAACATAATCATGTCTGTCTTCATGGACATGAGATAATTTCAAAACCAATATTAATTACTCCACTAGCATACAAGGGGGAAACACAAGGACTGTGGGCACTTAAAGGAACTCTGTTTCTCCTTTTAGTTCACCCCCTGGGCTCCACCTTCTAACCATTTTTTTCGTACCACCAAGGAGACTGACAAGGAAGTACAGGTGATACTTAGTAAATGTTGGGCAAAACCGGTGCTAACAGTTACCACTTTTCCTGAAGACTTCCACACTATTGTGATGGGTGAGAAGAAGCATTAGGAGCAGATGAAACATGACATCTGTCCGTGTATCTCTTATGTTGGTGCAGTATGGTACTCACAGGACTTATGGAGGACACTGAGGTTCTATTTTTGTATGTTTTAGTTGTCAGCTATGTTTAAGTGATGAACTTGTCTTGCAAAACACCTTCCAGTATATATTTTCAGAGGAGGTTGAATATCTTATTTGCTGTACCTACAGGCATACAAATGCCCGAGTAGGTATACTGTCCCTAGCTACAGAAATATAACCTGAGTACCAGTTGGTGCATTTCCTTGGTAAGTCTGGAATTAAATACATTACAGTAGCATGCATTTTCTACTCCCGCACAAGATCTCAACAGACCTAGGTCCCTAGTGAATGTACAAAAGGCTACAAATCTGGATTGCATGCAGTGGTGCAGCCTTTGCTTTTCATTCTGGCACCATTTCATTCTCTTGGTTCCACTTACATCTCACACTTTTTCAGAGGTTGAACAAGAAGTCCACAACTATCAATATTGACATCTGTTATTCACCAGCAATGTAGCAGTCCCTTGTTTGCTGGCTACACCAGTACATCTTTATAGCTAGACAGCGGTTTCTCCATTCTGCACTGAACAATAATTCCCAACGACACTAGTTGTGATAACTGGTTGCCTTTTTAACTACCAAACCAGGTGCTAGATTCTAGTATACTCTATGAAGCCTTTTCATCTTTGAAAACACTCTTGAAGGACTATCCCATTTAGATCCAGTATGATAACACCACCACTGTCATGTATAAATCAAGGAGGAGCCAAAAACAAGGCAGCATGGTTGGAAACCCAGACTATTACAACTTGGACAGGGAGTAATGTTACAGCTGTGGTGGTAACTTACATCCCTTTAGAATAATAATCAACCCAGGCAAGTGGATGCTAAAACAAGCTATTTCTGAAGCGATATTAGCAATTTGAGACTTTCCAGGAGTAAATCTGATTGTGAGCAAATGAAACGCATCACTACCAGTCTTCCCACTATAGTTTCTTCTTGAATTAAACAAAACATCAAGGAAGCTATATTCTATTCTCTATGTACGTTCCTATTAAACTTACGACTCATTCTACCAGATCTCTCAGTACATCCTGGAACATCAGACGATGAACACTGGTAGAACAAATCTGCAGAGCAGACATTTTGGTATTCTGATCATACATTTTTACAGTTTTACAAGGTAATAATTTTGTCTTCAGCAGATGCTGGATTTGGATACAAAGTTTGCATTACGCGTTTGTTTATTTCACTTTAATCTGTTCTCTCCCACCCTGAGTTTTTAGGACTGCTTCGGAATATCCCACAGTGCCTGTATCCTCCGTTATCTGAGAGCTGGGGTACCCTGTGCCCCAATGTTTTTTGGCTTCTCTGTCCGGTTATCTTTGCCTTCCTATACTTTGCTAGATGTAAACTACCTGGTAGGCTGTGTCTAGAGGTGAACTAACGCTAAGGAGTAAGATGAGTTTCAGCTCTTTAGATTCTTAACTCTTTAAATGCCTGCACCCTGGTGGAGAGAAGGTTACCCACAGTCCCTGTGTTTCCCAATAGACTATATCAAAAGGATTCATTGGCAAGTATAAAAATGTCCTTTTTGGGTAACCAGTCCGCTCAGAATTGATTCATAGTGGCTATTACGATTTTCTGTCTGATTTAAGATAAGTGAGATTTTATTTTAGGACTTGTTAGTGGTGCTTTAAATTTCTTTATAGGCTGTCATTGTGATCCTTTGCAAGCCTGCTTATAAGACTAGGCCTAATCTTGTTTCCTGTACTCTTTATGTCTTACAGCTCCTGCAGTCCATTCAGGTGCCTCTAGGAGACTTTATACACACTGTGCAGTGCTGGCATACTGCCTGTAAAGAGATGCATCGCGGAATTCTCTCCACGCTACTGGCTGCAATCATTGTTGAAATAAGCCATTCATTACGTAAGGTAGGTCTTGTTTATGTAAACTGGTTAACCATTTCAGTGCCAAGGAGGTTTCAGCGTTGGATACCTCCCTTGCACTCAAATGTAAATAGCAGCTTATCTACTTAATTTGCCTATAGGCCAAAATGTTCAAAAGAAGAGTGGCGTATTTATAGGGCAAAGCAACTGTACCATAGGGTACAGATAAATTCCCATTTATTTAAAGTAGAGCTGACCTCCTAAAAGCAGAATTAAACGCTTTTATGTTATATTAGCCATTTTCTGTAAAATACTTTGTGTTGAAGAAATTGATTTTACTTTCTGACGGTACAGTGTGGCACTTGCTAATTCCCTGTACATCACACTAATTATTTATGCTTGGCGTCATCCTTAAAGGGATAGTAATACTTCGTTTTAACTTTATTTTATTTTGTAGGCATTAAAAAACATGAAGAATGATATAAGTCTTATCTCTCAAACTTTTATGGTTTGAGATATTCACAAGCAAAGTTTCCCCTCCCTCCCCTTTTACCTAGTGTAAGCCACCTCCCATCAGATGTGGAATCCAGTCCATAGACCAGACAGATAACAGAAGGGGACACTCTTATTCCTATGAAAACAATGAAATTCCTGCCCCCTTGACAAGCTTTTTCCTTTAACTTAATTGAAGGTTGTCCCTCTCTGCAGTCTGGCTGAGCAGTGTTACATCAGTAAAAGGGGCGGGAGGGGGACAATTTGTCATTGAATTACTCTTGAACTACAACTCTGACAGAATTGAAATAACACGCTCCAAAGTCCAAATAGAGCTGCTTTTATTATGAAACATTACTATCCCTTTAAAGCGGAACTATCATCCACCTTCTGTTGAGCCCCAAATTTTAATAATAGCAACATGCATCTACGTACAAGGGAATTGAGGTCTTACATGTTAAATCCTTTTCTCTTAGTCCATACAGGTTACTGATAACTTTGGGTAGGCGATCCGCCCCTTTAAGTAGGCAGGAACAATTCTAGAATTGATTGCAGGGGGTGGAGCCTACCTTCCCTCCTTGGTTGCAGCTAGCCAACCAGCTCCAGAAAGATTTGAGAAACTATTGACTAGATAGTGGAAGGGAAAAAAGACTCCTGTGAGCATGACCCCGAAGGACCCCTGCAATCTGCCACAGGAGAACCAAGCATGGTCCCTTGACAGGGTGAGAGACCAGTAACTTGTATGGACTAAGAGAAAAGGATTTAACAGGTAAAACTAAAGTCCTCTTTTCTCTGTCGTCCAATACAGGTTATTGGTAACTTTGGGATATCCAACCATTGAGTTTCCGAGAGGCGGGAAGTAAGGCAAGGCCCCCAAAGTCACCAGAGCAGATATGAACCATCAGATCAGAGAGAGCCCAAAAAACAACTGAAGTGTCAACGGACACTGAACAGGGGTAACAACAACCCAAGAACTGTTACACAGCACACAGATTAGAGCCAACAGGGCTCAAAAGTGAAGGAAGCCCCAAGAACCAAATAAGATCCTAGACAGGCAAGAGACTGCCTCCAGGCTCTTCCTCCCAAAGCTGGCGTCAACCGATGCCAGCACATCAACACGGTAGTGCTTCGAATAGGTGTGCACAAATGACCAAGCGGCAGCCTTGTACAACTTATCATCGGAGGCCTGATTCTTGTAGGCCCAAGAAGCCCCAATAGATCTGGTAGAATGAGCCGTAACCCGAAAGGGAACGGGTTTCTTCCTCAGGTCGTAAGCCTTACGTATAGTGAACTTGATCCAAGACGCAATAGTCACTTTGGATGCAGGTCTCCCTGCCCTGGGGCCCTCAGGGATGACGAACAGCGCATCAGACTGTCTAATGGACTCAGTGCGATGTACATAAAACTTGAGACAACGCACCACATCTAACAAGTGGAGATCCCTCTCCTTGTCAGAGGTAGGGTCAGGGCAGAAAGAAGGCACCACTATCTCCTGATTAATGTGGAACTAAGAGACCACCTTCGGGAGAAAATCCTGAGAAGTGTGAAGCACCGCCTTATTTTTGTGAAACTCCAGAAAGGGTGGTTTACAAGACAGAGCATGTAACTCTGCAACATGGCGAACAGTCACGATCACCAGGAGAAAGGCCAGTTTCCACGTCAGGAGGTGTAGAGGAATAGTAGGCAAGGACTCAAAGGGAGACCAAATTAACGTCCCACTGGGGAGCGAGAGTCTTGAAAACAGGACTAGTATGAGCAACACCCTGGAAGAAAACCTTGACATCAGGTAGAATAGCAATGCGCCTCTGATGAAAACAGAGAGAGCAGAAGTCTGAACCTTAAGGGAGCTCAAGCTGAGGCCCTTATCCACACTGTCCTGCAAGAAGGCCAGGACCGTAGGCAGATCAAAATCCTGAGAGGTCCCTATCAGCACACCAAGATAGGAAGGTCGACCAAACACGATGGTGGGCATTAGAAGAAACCGGTTTGCGGACACTAAGCATAGTAGCCACCACACTAGAAGGAAAAACCCTTCTTCTTCGGTATTGAGGATTCAATTTCCAAGCCGTCAAAGCCAGATGATTAACATCCTCCTTCCACTGGTAACTCTGTAGAAGAAGATCCAGACAGCAAGGGAGCTGGAACGGCTCCGCCACTGACAGATCCAGAAGCTCTGGAAACGAAGCCAGTACAGAGCAATTAGAATGACTGGACAAAGCTCCAGTCTTCATTTCCGTAACACCCTGTGCAACATGGGAATGAGAGGAATGATGTAAGCCAGAGGAAAAAAACAAGGAATGGACAAGGCATCTAGAGCTAGAGGATCCCTCCAGCAAAAGCAGAACCTCGGGACCTTTCCGGTTGTGTCTTGTCGCCATCAGGTCGATGCAAGAAGACCCCACTTCTGAACAATGAGGGAGAACACCTCTGGGTGCAGTTCCCACTCTCTGCTGTCCACCATGTGTCGACTGAGGAAGTTTGCCATGACGATGTCTACTCAGGAATGTGTACTGCGGAAATGGCAGGAACGTGGTGTTCTGCCCAGTACAAAAAAGCCTTGACCTCCTAACCAAGTGGTGAGACTTCTTGTTCTGCCCTGCTTGTTGATGTAGGCCACGGCCGTGGCATTGTTGGACTGTTCCCGGACTGGGCATTCCTTCAGCTGGGGAGTCCAGTGACGAAGAGCATGGAATATCGCCCGAATCTCCAACACGTTGATGGGAAGGAGAGATTCCTTCGGAGGCCACCAACCTTGTTACACTCAGGCGAACCAGGACCACTCCCCATCCGGAGAGGCTGGCATCCATCGTCACCGTGGTCCAGAAGGATACTGGGAAGGACTTGCCCTTCAGCAGATTGGAGAGGTCGAGCCACCAGGACAAACTTAATTCCACATGAAGGGGAAGTGACATGTCTTCAGAAGATCCGGCTGACTCCTGCACACCTGGATCACGAACCTCTGGAGTTCCCTGGTGGAGATGAACTTCCCCACTAGAGAGGACAGATTCTTGGCTGGAACTGGATTGAGAGCCAGAACAGCAGATACTCTTTAAGCAATATGGAGAGCCACTTCTTCCGTGAGAAACACCATGCTCTACTGAGTGTCGAAAAGAAGGCCCAGGAAGACCAGACGCTGGGATGGGACAAGATCCGACTTGTCCATGTTGATGATCCACCCGTGATGGGTGAGAGCATGAATGCAGTCCTGAACCTGCTGATGAAGTTCCGCAGAGGGGGCTTTCAGAAGCCGGTTGTCCATGTATGGAGTAACTCTGATGCCGTCCCAGTGGAGGACGGATACTAAAGCTACCAGGACACGGTTGAAGACTTGAGAAGCTGTAGTCAGACCAAAGGGAAGAGATGAAAACTGAATGTTCCCTCGGTCGCAGGCAAATCTGAGATACTGCCGGCTGTCTGGATGAATGGCAATGTGTAGATACGCGTCCTGAAGATCCAGAGAAGCAAGGAATTCCCCCTGGGACATAGCAGCAATCACCGTCCTTAGGGACTCCTGGTGATAATGAGTCTTGATCACAAAGGAATTGAGATCCTTTAAATCCAAAATTGGACGACAGCCGCTGTCCTGCTTGGAGACCACAAAGAGGTTTGATTGAACCCATACCTCTGTCCTGAACTGGAACAGGCTCCAGAGCATCCTTGTTCAGAAGGGCCTGGGTGGCGCCATTGAACAGACAGCGCCCTGGGGCATATGGGGGGAAAAAAACGAAAGGGAGGAAGAGATGAACGGGATCATGTACCCTTCCATCACCACCTGTAAAACCCACGGGTCCGCCACTGAAGCCTCTCAGACGCTGTGGTAGTGATGCAGGCGGCCACCCACAGCCGAGTGGGGACCCGGGTTCAGCGAGTCATGCCGAAGAATTCTTGGAAACCTTGGGCTTGGAGGAGACCTTGGGCTTCCATTGCTGTTTGGGCTTGGAGGAGGCACGTGGAGCTGATGGAACCGCCTGGTTCGCTGGACATGTCTCAGTATGGAAGAGATGAAAAAACCTGTTACTCTTGAGAGGAGTTTTCTTCCTGGTGACCAAGGGCAGATGAGTACTCTTACCCCCTGTGGCCTCACTAATCAGATCCTTAAGGTCTGGCTCAAATAAGAATGTACCCTGAAAGGGTAAGGAAAGCAAGGCTTTCTTGGAAGCAGTGTCAGCAGACCAGATCTTGAACCAAAGAGCTGGTCTCGTAACCAGGGACATGGTAGAAACCCGTGCCACCAAACGGATGGCATCAAGTAAGGCAGCAGAATCATAGTGCTGGGCCTCAAAGATGTTGGCAAGAAGCCGCAATATATCCAAAGAAGGAGCACCCTGACGTACAGCCAGGGTGAGCTGTTCAATCCAGACAGCAATGGCCCGGTTAACCCATGCCGCAACAAACGCTGGACGCATGGCAGCACCAGCAGTGGCAAACATGGACTTGAGGGAGACCTCAAGTTTCTTGTCAGTCCAGTCTTTCAGAGCGGATGCATCATAAACTGGCAAAGCAGTAGAATTAGATAGTCTGGATATAGGAGCATCCACTTTTGGGGGATGAACCCCACTGGGCAAGCGCTGCCTCAGAAAAAGGGTAAAGCTTAGAAAACTTCTTGGAAACAGAAGGCTTTCTGTCCGGAGATTTCCACTTATCAGACACAAGGCGGTCAAGAGTTGGGGTTAGGTGGAAAACAAGTAAGGGGCTTTTTAGGCTCCTGGAAAACATCAGAGGGATCTGAAGGAACCTCCTGAACTAGGGGAATGTTTAGGGTGTTCAAGACAGCACTGATCAGGCCCTCAGCTGAAGGCTCAGGATCATCCTCAAAGGGGTTCCCTAAAAAACTGAGAGGAGCCAACAGCAGAACATTCCCAACATCTGAATCCACCAACAGTTCCTCCTCAGAGGAATCTGACACATCAGGTACTCCCTGTGGTTTTAGCAGGGATGGAAAGAGTTGTAATGTAGACCGAAGGTCTCTGATAGCAGCCTTGAACTCTTGCACCCCAAACTGGCTCTATTGCATGGCTGGAGGTCCCTGGGAGAGACTCGGGGACATCAGAACATGCTAGGCATAAATGACCTGAGAATTTTCTAGGTAACCCTGAATGACATGAGGAACAGTGCGCAATAGGGGACACAGAGACCCCAGCATCCTTAGTCTTAGGCCTGGACCCAGGCTCCAACGGATTAGACATTCTCAGTGTCAAAAAAAACGTTAAGATAATGAATCACCCAGTGTGAAAGATTAAAATGTCACCCCAGAAATCGCTAAAATACACTTCTCTGGCAGGCGAAGGGTTAATCTGCAGAGGAGAGGAGTCCAAGCCCTGCGTAGGATACTCGTTCTAGAAAATGCACAAAATGGCTGCCGCAGCGGGAGCCAATCAGAAGCTAGCTCGCAAAGCAAGCGCTCATGGGAAATGTAGTTTTCCCAGAATAAGTACCCCAACAGTGCCCGAAGCCCCCTGAGCCCCTCAACACACTTGCAATGGATGATAGAGCAAGGTCAGACAATTAAAACAAGCCCTCTCTGAAGTCGCTACATTGAGCTGTTGCAGAGATATGTCCCAAACTGTACAGTCCCAAAGGAGTGAATGGAGCAATGGTGTCTATGCGGTAAAACGCACAGAACTCAAATTTTGTCAGTGAAAACTGTGAAATAAAACTACCCCCCCCCCCACACCCCACACACACACACACACACACACACACACACACACACACACACACACACACACACACACACACACACACACACACACACACACACACACACACACACACACACACATAAATAAAAAGATGCAAAACAGCAGCTAAAGGGTTAAGTTACCACATAAACCTGCTTCAAAACACCAACAGACATACAGATAGACCGAATGAGTGCAGGAGTGTGCAATAAGAACTCCCAAGCTAAAAAAAAAAAAAAAAAAAAGCCCCTGTGCACTGTGGGACATGTGGACCTGCAGCAGTCAAAGGGTTGCTCACCTGAAAGAACTTGAACCCAAGATTTCCTATGGAAATTTATGGTCAACTGACCAGAGCTGTCCATAGGATCGTGTAGCAACAGCGCCACTATACAATTTCAGGCCACTGTGATATTGCACCTAAAAAATTCAACTTTGAAAATTAATAACTTTTGAATGAAACACCTTTCAGCAGTGGGAGTTCTCTTGTTTTACTCAGGGGGATAAACCCTACAACATATTTATTTTTTACATTTTAAGTATTACTATCCCTTTAAGGTCCACAAAAAGCACCTGGATACTGAGCTAGCCACATCTAAGGGCATTGTCAGTTATGGTAATCTGCCTAATGGTGGTATTCCATTTCTAACAGAAAAATAAAACATTTCTAAAACTATAGCAGAACTGTTCTCTTGCCTGTGTCTTCACCAAGGAACAAATCTTTCTGGAGCTGGTTGACTAGCTGCAGCCAAGGAGGGAAGGTAGGCGCCATCCCCTGCAATCAATTCTAGAATTGTTCCTGCCTACTTAAAGGGGCTGATCGCCTACCCAAAGTTACTAGTAACCTGTATTGGACGACCAAGAATAATTGCGGCATTAGTGAAAAATAGACCTTTATAGTCAGACTGGCATCGGGAAACAGCGCAAACATCTTGCAGAGAAGGCATCTCTGAGTCTGTGCTGTCCGTCCCCTTCTCCTCCATGATTGCTGAGATTGAATGCCTGGTTACCTTAAGGCACCGGAATGGACTGACAGCGCAGAGAGCGTCTACGGCAAGATCCCTACCGATGCCGGTCTGCCTAAAAAGGTCTATTTTTCACTAATGCAGCAATTATTCTTAAAGTTACAAGTATGTAGATGCATATAATTAGGATCATTATTATTGTTATTATTATTATTAGGATTTGGGGATTACTATAAGGCGGATGATAGGTCTGCTTTAACACACAATGGGTTTTTTTTAGCAGTGTCTCCGGCGTGTAGGCCCTGCCTAGATGCAATCATAGCTTGTTGGGAGGTAATGTTAACCCTTCACATTACCCAAGTACCATAAAATGCCACACTGTGCCACAAAAGCTAGATTCTCAAAAACTAATTATATTATCAACAAATGGGTAGCACTACATATAGCTCGTTTTTAGTGCTCTTTAAAATGAACCAAATATATGTAAAAGAGGTGAGTGCACTTTAAATTTGGCTTTAACCCCTGACATGACAGGTTTGTAATGCATTAGATATCTTTTTAGCATGTCAAATTCCCATATATATCAATTTGAATTTTTATTTTGTCCTTTGAACTAGAGTTGCTTTGTACCAGAACTGCTCCACATTTGACTTTCTCCAAATGTCTAACGGACTTGTAAGTGAACAAGACTCAGAATGGTTAGCATTGTTTACTCTTTTGAGTACCAGATAGGTATCCATGCATTGGATAACTCTCTGGCATTCAGATTGTTAAAGGGGAACATTCACCTCTTAAAAAGTTTTTATTATATGTTTAGTTATTAAAGTAGTATTAGGAAACATGTCTGTTTGTTTTTAATGTACATACTTTTAAAGATATTTAATCTTCAAGCTGTGCACTTCCTCATAATGCGGCACGCTGAATCTTCGGCACAGCTCTTCATGACTTCCCAATTCTACTTAATTCTCCTGCCACCGCTCTCCCAGCTGCCTCAGGGAGAGCGCATTCATGCTTCCCTTCGGTGTGATCTCAATCACTTCTATCGTTACAGCAAGCTCCGGTTATCATTATACTGAGGTTGTAAGAGGTTAATGTTCCCCTTTAATATACCTATCTTATAATGTAAGGTACTGAAGGACAGTAGTCTGGGTTGTAAAATAATTTTCTGATAATGACCTGAGCACTCACCATGCTGCACTTTTTCACTTTATGTAATAAGAATTTAAGGGTGACTTGGCATTTAGAGGGGTAGATATTTTGGAACACGCTGATGGAACATTTTATTTGAAGATTTAAATGGACCTGTAGAGGAGTGGGGTTGGAGGCAATAAAGATGCAGCTTGCCCCTTTTCTCTTTAAAGCAGAACTATCACTCAAATGAAAGTGCCTCCCAAATCAGTATGGATATAACCATACAGATATCCATACTAGCATTATCCTGAGCAAGTCCGGCGTTATTTGAGAAATCAAACTCGCGTATAAATCTGTCCATCCGTCCCTGTCTCCTCTGGAATTGGTGAGGAGGAGTTGCATTGTACTTTAAGGTACAGGAAGGGACTGACAGCACAGGTGCCTCTACAGCAAGATGCCTGCCGGTGAGTCTCGGAACAAGTTGGATTTCTCAATAATGCCGAACTTATTCAGGATAATACTAGTATGGGTATGCATATCGCTATATGTATAGTTATTTGGGGGGCACTTTAATTTGAGTGATAATTCCGCTTTAAAGGGATAGTAATGTTTCACAAAAACAGCATCTCCAATTAATCTTCATGGTATTTGGGCCATGGAGAATGTTATTTCAATACTGTCAGAGTTGTAGTTCAAGAGTAATTGAATGTTAAAGTGTCCCCCTCCCACCCCTTTTTACCTAGTGTAACACTGCTCACCTCAGATGTGGAATCTGTTCCCTTGTCCAGACAAATCACAGCAATGGACAATCTTCTTCTGTGAGTATAAGGAAAACCCTGCCCCCCTTGACAGGTATTTCGGGTTTTCCCTTGTGATCACTGAAGATTGTCCCTCTCTGCGATCCATCCGGACAGTCTTGTTGCTCTGAGGTGAGCAGTGTTACAACAGTAAAGGGGGTGGGGGTGGATACTTTATCATTCAATTACTCTTGAACTACACCTCTGACAGTATTGAAATAAGTCTCCATGGCCCAAATACTATGATGATTAATCGGAACGGATTTTATTTTGATACATTATTACCGGTATCCCTTTAAGTGCCGAGGCTTGTACAATAGATAGAAAAGTAATGTGTTACACACCCTTCTCACATTTACAGGGTTACTGCAAGTACTTGTTTCAGTTCTTTACTATCAGAAAAACTGCATAGAATTCTACTGTAATATTTTAGCACAGATTGCTTCTTGCTGCAGATATCTTTTAAAGAGAGAGGTGTTTCTCTGTTTAATCAAACTGCGATCAACAGAGCCACCAGACTGCAGAAGTGCAGTTTGATTCATCACTACAAGTTTAAGCTGAACTGAACATTCCCCAGCAGTGGAAAATACCCTTGTTTTATTCTGTGTGAAAAGTACAGTATGTTTTCATAATGAAACATTTACGTTTAATTGGGAAATAAATATGCAGTACTTTTTAGTAATAATTGCATGCTTAGATTACAGATGCAGATGAATTTACCCCTCCAACATCTACGTCGGACCTACCACCACTTTCAAAATGTATAATGTCAATTATCGTTAAATCATCCAGTGTTTTGAGGTGAGTTGCTTTCTGGGTGTTTTTTCATTCCTTTGTGGATCATGAGCAATTATTCATCAAGCCGTAGCGGTCTACAGCAGACCTGTGCCATCGTGGAACGTTTACGTTGATTTAACCCTTTGAGTCCTTGAGGGGTATGCAACTCATTGTAAAAAAGTGCGTTGCATACCCCTCTGGCACTTAAAGAATGAAATATGACTTAAAGTGATAGAAATGGCTGCTTTTAACGAAGTTTAATATTGTAGATGTTGAAAAATAAATTGATATAGCTCCGGTCTCTCAAACATGTATAGTTTGAGAGATATAACCTGCTAAAGTTCCCCCCTCCTGTCCCTTTGACAGATGTCAGAGATCTAGCTGACCACACAAGATCTTGGTCCTGGGACCGGCCGGTGGCTCTCCAGCAGAGCTGAAATAGCTGTATCTAAGAAGGAAATACTTAATTGGAATGGTCTACAAAGTGTGCTTGCAAACCAGGCACACTTTGTAGACCATTCCAATTAAGTATTTCTTTCTAGACAGAGCTATTTTGGCTCTGCTGAAGAGCCGCCATCGGGTTGTACGACCAGAATGTCATGCGGTCAGCTAGAGTGCTGACGTCTGTCAAAGGGGCGGGAGGGGGGAGCTTTATAAGCGTACATGTTTGAGAGATTGGACTTTTATCAATAAATGGTTTTTTTTTGTTTTGTTTTGTTTTTTTTATATCTACAATATTTAATCTTCGTTAAAAGTAGCCATTACTATCCCTTTAACACCTTGGATGCCAGTGATGTCACCAGCATTCTGTGAATTTGCAGAATCTTCATTTCAGTCTTGTGGTTCAGTTGGTTTGCTTGGAAATAGCTGAACCTCAGCCTGATTAATAACTCCCATAATGTCAGTGAGCAGAATGAGTGATCACACCGCCAAGATAAACATGACGGGCTGTATGTATAAAGAAACGGAGGAGCAATTCTGGAGAAAACCAGCAAAATCCTTAAGTGCCTTTTGTTCTAAATTAGTGTTGCCCCTTTGCGAGCACAAGAGGTGCACAAAACATTGCAAAGAAATGCGTCACACACCCCTCTGGCACTCGGAGTGTTAACATTTTAAATGTTAGAAAGGTCTACCAAAGCAATTTATTTTAGTATAAAATTAGGAGGGATAAATTAAAAATTCCCAGTTAGTTAAATTGGATCTTTGAACACCTTTAACCCTTTGAGTGCCAGAGGGGTACGCAACGCATTGCTTTGCAATGCGTTGCGTACCCCTCTGGCACTCAAAGGGTTATAGCATTCAGAATATTAAAAACTAATTTTAAGTCATTGGTTAATCTGGCTCTTTAATTTGTGCTTACCACAATTGTTCCACTTTTCTTCACATATGACCCTGAATCTAGATGGTTTTGATATTGTGAACAGAATGAGTGTATTAATGGGGAAATACACCCAAGTAATAAGTGGCTCTTAACTTGTATAACTGATTCTCAGTTGGCTGTAGAATTCACTTTACCTCTTCCTGGTTATTTTTACTTACAGCTGAGAGTTCAGGTCTCACAAAACCCTTCTTTCCAGTCACTGAACAGATTGTGGCAAATAATTACAGCGTACAAGTAAAATTAAAGAAATATAGCACATCTGAGGTATCTAGTCTATAGTGCAAAAGATGAAATTAGCAGCAAGTATGTTAGTTTACAATCTCTTTGTCCTCTGCCCGTCTACAATTTGGCATTATTATTTTATACCATATTATGACTTAATCTAATGTCATGCACAGTAGAGACTGCCTGCGTTCGGCCAGTCTCTACTGCGCATGATTGAATTGCATGGAGCAGTGAGGTAACAGCAGTATGCAGAGCAGGTCTGGGTAATGTTAACCCTTTGAGTGCCAGAGGGGTACACAACGCATTGCTTTGCAATGCGTTGTGTACCACTCTGGCACTCAAAGGGTTAAAGTGGGTTTCTCACATAGATATAAGTAATGCTCATTCGTTAGAGCATTTAGGGAATACATTTTAAACGTTGTTCGTTTAAAAAAAAAAAAAAAAACTTATCTGCACAAAAATTAATGTTTAAAAAGTGTCCGGCAGCCTACTTCCGGCTTTCCAAAGCTTGCCAAACTGCCCCTGCTCCCCTCCCTCCTCCGATGACGGAGGCTGTCTGTCTCTAAGCTGGAGCGATCTCATTGGCTAGATACCGATCTCTGCCAATGAGATCGCTCCAGCTTAGAGAAAGAAAGCACCCGTCATCGGAGGATGCTGGGTAGTGGGACGGGAGCAGAGGCAGTGCTGCAAGACGGAAGTAGGCTGCTGGGCATGTTTTACACATTAAGTTTTGCGCAGATAACGTTTTTTGTTTTTGTTTTTTTTTTTTATGAACGTTTTAAATGTTTTCACTAAATGTTCTAACGAATGAGCATTACTTTTATCTATGTGAGAGATCCCCTTTAAGAGGCCGGTCCTGCTCTGCAGACTGCCGTTACCTCAATGCTCGACGCACACGGGCTTTTACACTAGTATAACATAACAACCCATCTGAGTTACTAAACGTTCCACACGTTTTATTCTGTTAAGAATGATATTGTGCAGTCTCCCATTATGTGGGCTCCAGTCCCCTCCTGGGTGATGACAGCACTTCACTGACAAGTTCTGGGAGGTTTCGCAGACATCTGGCATAAACGTAGAGGAGATCATCTCCCCAAAGTGCTGACGTCACCCAGTGCAGCAGAGAAATGGGGGAAAGTTTTGCAGAGTTTCAGAATCCCACTAAATAAATGTCTTATTCTTCCATCTGTGGTAACACCCTATGTGTGGGCATTTTCTGTATTTTTGACATTAAGGGTTTACATTCTTATAACTTTATTTTAATAGAAAACTCTTATTTTAAACTATAGTTTTATGAGGGGTATAGGCTGTTTGTTTACCTGTCCCTTTAAATGTATAACCTGTGCTTTTTAGCACAGGGTACTCACAGAGGTTGGCCCATTCACTAATTTTTGCTGTAGAAAACTGAATGTCTGTCTATAGCAAGAATGATCCCATGCTGTCTTGTACAACCAGGGATTATGCATGTGAGCGCACAGGCTGCCCTGTTAGTATTGACAACAGGTCTCTGCTTTGCTCTTCATGATCTCCAGATAACAGTGAGTAACCATGGAAGCGAGGAGAGACCGTTTGATGCTTTCTCCTCTCTACCAGGAGACTCTGACTGTGATACACAGGCCAGTGTCCTGGATGGGAAATGGGAGCTCTGTCAGCATTTTCGGGCTGCTGAAAGGACTAATACAATATCAATATGACATCCAGGACATGTGTGTCCAAAAATTACTATTATAAAAGGAGTTAAGCTATGGGAAACCTATTTAAACAGCTTTCAGGAAACATCCATTACTTTTAAAGCCCCTTTATGGCTTTTGCATTGCACTTTATATTAGTGGACTGCAGTAAAATGCCATGTATATAAATGTAACAATTTGGAACAGGGAAAAATAAATATCTTTTTCTAAAGTTCATTTTTAGTTGAATTAACCGAATGCATCATGCTGGAAGAAGTTGAAGGAATTGTAAGCTTGACAGCATCTTTATATGTAGCTGTTGTCAGCAACAAAGGTAAGACACATAAATTATCTATTTTTTTTGTTTGGTTTGGATTTTTTTTTTTTTTTTGAAAAATGATTCATTGAAACAGTCTTCTCCGTGTGCTTGGTAACCAAGCACACGTAGAAGACTGTTTCAATGAATCATTTTTCCTTCCATAACGAGATATCGGCTCTGCTGAAGAGCCTCCGCCTGTCCCGGGACCAGATTCCCCTGCTGGCAGCAGAACTCTGACAGCAGGGGAGAGGAAACTTTGAAAGCAGCTATCTCTTAAACCATAAAGGTTTGAGAGATGCTGCTGGTGTCATTTAACTCAGTTTATTAAGGGCTACAATATGAGGGATAGTAATTTTGAAGTAATACTATCCCTTTAATCTAAGTTTCCACTGGGAACTTGTCTCTAAATCCATTACATAGAATACACATGCACTGATGGATGACCCCATAATAAGGGATAAAAAGAGAGTGGACCAATGGATGGCATTACACAGACTGAATGCAGTGCAAAAATAAAATAGTGGAGATTGGCGGGTTGGAGACTAGTGCCGGACTGGCCAGGAATGAGAGAACAGTAGCTGGATTTTTTCAGGGCTTGAGGGCCTGGAGACAGGAGCTTGTGATTCTGCAGATGGGTGGCAGGAACGGGTGGAGCTGCGGGTGACAGTAGGCATAAGTTGTCTGGCATACCTAATGCCATTAACTGCCCCAATATAGAGGTAGTATTCTCTTATACTTGGTCCATGATTTTGCCCACCAAAAATGGGTAGATGCTGAATTTAAAATGTAATTTTACCTGCACCTTTGCCAATCAGCATTAAACTGTTATTTCTAACTGGGTTTTAAACTGTGTCATAACTATGGATTTACATTTTTGCCAGGTAAACATACTTCTGCTGTAAAAAATATTGCTTCGACAATTTATAGAAAACTGAAAAACTACGGTGAAGTAACAATGGACGATGCTGGAAGTATTGAAAGGTAAAGTTTTACCACTTTTTGCCTTTTTGTTTGATTAATAAAGAATTCAATTCAAACAGTTAAGGAGTGCCAAATGTTGTTAACCACATTGTTTCAGATGCTTAAAGTTGTAATAAGTAGCAAAAAAAAAAAAATAATAACTGGTTTACAGGAACTAGTAAGTCATTAGTAGTTAATGACATGGTAGTTCCTGAAAACCAGTTATTATTTTTTATGCTAATTATTAACACTTTAAGCATCTGATACAAGGTGGTTAACATTTGGCACTCTCTGCTAACTGTTTGAATGCCAGTGGGTGCTTAACAAATTGCTTTGCAATGCTTTGTGTACCCCCTGGCACTCAAAGGGTTAAAGAGCAGAATTGTGGAATGGCGTACATGAAGGAAGAACTTTACGACGCTTCAGAGGATATAAGAGTTTTAGGGCCTTATGTTCAAATGAGAAGTGGGATAATTTGGGGTCAAACTAACTGCATCACAGAGAAGAAATAAAAAAAAACCTATACCTGAAGGGGGTTGGGGTTTTTAAAACCTTAAATGCTAGAATGGAATGATTTTGAACACATTGCTTTATTGGTAATGGCCATGAATACTTATTTCTTCCTTGTGGTGCCGTTAGCTTATCCCAGAATTTTTTTTTTTTTTTTTTTTAACATAAGGCCCATAGTTGCTTTACTTTCCAGGTAGCCCCATCTCCCTGATGACATCTTCATCAGGCGCACTAAGCTGATCACAATTCAAAGTTTACAATGAGTATTTATGGCAGGAACACAAGTAGCTGTGTGCACAACCATAAATATGTCTTCCCAAAGAACCTTAATGGCTCCTGTGAATTCTGCCCTTTCATTCAGGATATGACCTGTTCAGTCAATCCTGGTTGTTATGTTCATGGAGGCGGACATGTTGCTATCAAGACCTCAAACTCTGCTCTCTGCACATGGTAATCTTAACCCTTTAAGGATAACAGAGTAGTGTGCAATCTATTGCTTCACAATACGTTGTGTGCCCCTCTGCTTCAGTTTAGGGGGTGGAACTTCCTGCAACTGTCATGTCTGCCTCTATGGACATGACATCCAGGTGCAATTGAAGATTTTGTCCTTTGGACAACAGGGAACATTTTTAGCAGCTTGTGCGATTTTTGTTCTATTAAGACAATTGGGGGTCTAGTATCAGTAGGTGTTAGTTGTCCTTGAACATTCCAGTTATAAGATCAACATTACAAATAAGGGCCAAACACTCAAGACAATCTGATTTCACCCGCAGCTCTAATAAATCAGAACCAATATAAAGACACATGCATAAGGGAGTTTCACTTACTCATCCAGGTTCATAGAGCACTTGTCTGGTACATCCTTTGTGTGAGATCATAAAGCTGGTGCTGGAACCCTGAGGGTTCCTACCTTTTGAGTATGAACACAGCAACAGATTCACATAGATAACATAAAGACTTTATTTTCTCATGGTTAAAAACAGTAGCACACAGATGTAGAAATTAATAATCCCATGGGGAAGCCTGATGCTTTTTAGACTGTATTTATAGGACTTGGCCTCAAACCATAGCCTGTGACTAAGGGTTTTAATGGTGAGAAATGTGTCAGGAGTCCACCTGGGGTCATTACTTTGTGATTTTAACTATTAGACAGTAACGTTTTGCTTTTAATGATCTGTGTGAATATATTGCTGTATTGTGGGCATCTGTTTCTCCAGTAAGCTGTACAGTAGTCTTCTCTAGCTGCAGTCAGATTGAATTGTTCCTATAAACAGTGTAAATGTAGGATTTTTCATGTTACCACAACTTGTTCTTTATTCTGCATCATTGGGGAGTAAATGTACTTGTGATATTTTATTTAACGAAATGCAAATCGCTGTTAAAGGATGCAACAGTTAAAAGGGAAATGCATGTATTGGGTACAAACATTTTTTTTTTTTTTTTAAACAAAGGAGCAATTTCTTAGAGACAAATTTTACATATTTGTTAAGGCAAAAAGGAGGTTGACCGTCACATTCTAGTCCTATGCATATATAAAATATGTATATATATATATATATTCATCTTTTCAGATGCATTTATGAATCATCCATGAAGATTTTAGAAGACCTGCAAGTGCTGTCATGAAAGCAAAAATGGACCCAAGACCTCATTAACCCTTACAATGCCTAAGGGGTGTCCAGCGCATAGTTTTGGAATACGTGGAACATCGCTTTGCTATTCAAAGTTTATTTAAAAAAAAAAAAAAGTTTGTAAAATGTTTTATATTGCAGAAAAAATTTACATATTTGGAATTTCTAAATACATCAAACCAGATGGAGTGCTTTTTTTTTTTTTATAAAGTCAGTTTTATATAATTGCTGAAAATCCGGAATCAGATGTATCATGTATAACTAATATTTTCTCATGTATAAAGGCTGTGATTGAATTATTCTAACAAAGAAAATTGTATTCTTTTCATAAAACATCCTAAATTCTGATAGTCTGGTCAGAGATCATGAATTCTAGGACGTTCAGTTGTTGGAGGACTGATGGTTGACAATAATGGAAGTGTTAGTACCCAGCAATTGATTAGATGTGGTTTAGATATAAAAATGTTACTTTACAAGGAATACCTATTCCGTACAGTAACCAGAATGGTGGCAGAAGGATTTAACCCCGGCCGTTCGGCACGGTCAGTTAAGGACCACGGAGCATTTTTTATTTTTTTTTATTTTTTTTTTTTTTCCTTCCTCCCCTGTTCCGGACTCCCAGAACGGCGTACAGCCGCGGGGGGGGGGGGGGGGAGCCCAGAATTCCATGACGGTCATAGTATGTCATGGGTCGTTAACTCAGATTGACCCATGACGTACTATGACTGTTAAGGGGAGGAGTTCTGGAGCAAGCTAACTGCACCATTGAGGCCAAATGAAAATTGGGCTTTTGACCCATGATATGCTGGAGAGGTCTTCAGTGCATTGTTTCACTATGAGCTGAGAAAACTCTGTAGCATTCCTTAAAGAGATAGAAATGCTTAATATATAAAAAATATATATTGTAGTATTTATCCCAGAGTAAAACAAAGGAACGTCCACTGCTGAGATGTGTTTTAATGTGTTTTATTCAAAAGTTATTACAACCCAAAAGTGAATTTTTTAGGTGCAGTATGTCAATGGTGTAAAATTGTACAGTGGCGCTGTTGCTACAACATCCTATAGAGATTTATCGTCAACTGACCAGAGCTGCATCTAAAAAAAAATTGTTTGAGCTGTAATAACTTTTGAATAAAACCTCTCAGCAGTTGGAGTTCCTTTGTGTTACTCAGTGGGATAAACACTACAACATATATATTTTTATATATTAATCATTACTATCCCTTTAAGTTAAAAGCCCCTTTTCATCAAATCCCATATAAATCAGTGAAGATTTTATGGCTTAACAAAGCAATGTTGATTTTGTGACTGTGTGTGTGTGTGTGTGTGTGTGTGTGTGTGTGTATATATATATATATATATATATATATATATATATATATATATATATATATATATATAATAATCACAGAAGCACTCAAAAGACTGAATCCTCATGGGTAACGCAGTGACCTTTTTGCTAGTGTATATATAATATAATATCTGGGCAAAAACATGGGGTGGGAGGTTACAGCTCATTGTGGTGAATGGAAACGATGAATTTCCCACTGCTGTGAGAACTGTCACAACAAGGCCAACTAATGTCCTAAAGGCAATTTTTATAGTCCTAACTATGGGAGTAATTAAGTATTTGATTATGGCTTTTTATGGTAAATGATCAGAAAAGCTCCATCTGGTGGCAACTATAGAACATTGTTATTTAAAGTGGACCTATCACTTTTTTTCAGTTTGTGCAAACATAGTGCAAATGAAGCCAAAGTCACAATTTTTTAGGCCTCAAACATGTTTCCCCACACAAATTTATAACCTTGGTTCATCTCAGATTTGCACAGGATGAGGGCTGCCATCTTGGTCATGTTATAATGATTGGCAGTGCTCTCTTTCTACAGAGCTACCAATCTACTATTTTATCCCTCCCACTTTTCCCTTGTTGCATGTATATCCAGCTCTCACATGAGAGTCAACAGCAGAATTAAGTGCAGGACATTGCAGCAAAATTCTGAGTCAGTGCAGCTCCAGGTTATTAGCAGACTTTTTTTTATTTGTGCCATTATACTGAATAGGCAGGCTGAGTAAGAGAGAGGATCACATTCTAAACATATTAAACCTTTGATCATCAGAGGGATGTACAATGCACTGTACACCCCTCTTGTTCTTAAAGGATTAAACTTCAAGATCAGAGAGCAAAGACCTTCTCCCTGTGCAACTTGAGATTACAGTGCAGGGAAAGCTCCATGTATGGGAACATCTAGAGGACAAAGGGTGGTGCACAACAGAGGGGGCAGCTAGAAAAGTCAGCTTGATGTACAGCTGCAACATCAGTGATGTCAGCAAGTAGGTTTCTACTTGGGAATTTCTTGAAAAGTAGAAATGCTACTGAAAAACTGTTAACACAATGTATAGGTCGTTTGAAGTAATCTTTCATTTGAGCAAAAGTTGTTTGGAGGTGATAGGGCCACTTGTCACCTTTCAAAATTTCCCCTCAGTGGAGCCTCAATTTTGAAAGTATTTACATGATTATGTCTCTCCATTAATTTATTCCACCCCTCTGATGGAAACAGATATGTTCTAGTAGTGTAAACGGGTTGGGAGTGGTGATTTTGGACATGTGGGTAAGAAATTATGCATCTTAATCAGACAGTTCAGAGAACATTATTTCTCTGTTGTCCAATACAGGTTACTGGTAACTTTGGCTAGGCGATCCACCCCTTTAACTAGGCAGGAACAATTCTAGAAGTGAATGCAGGGGGTGGAGCCTACCTTCCCTCCTTGCCTGCAGCTAGCCAGTCAGCTCCATTAAGATTTGTTCCTTGGTGAAGACACAGGCAAGAGAACAGTTCTACTATAGTTTTAGCTAGTTTTTTTTTTTTATTTTTCTGTTAAATATGGAATACCACCATTAGGAAGATTACCATAACTGACAATGCCCTTAGATGTGACTAGCTCAGTATCCAGGTGCTTTTTGTGGACCTTGGGGGGGGGGGGGGAATCTGGGGTCCAAGTTCTTTCCTCAGGAGTTGCCCACTGAGGCTTCTTCTTAATACATGGTAATCTGAAGACAGAAGATCTGCAGGAAAGGTGAGCAACCCTTTGAGTGCTGCAGGTCCACATGTCCCACAGTGCCCCTCCGCACAGGGGTTTTTCCTTTGGGGTTCATATTGCACACTCCTGCACTCATTGGGTTTATCTTTAGGTCTGTTGGGTGTTTTGGAGCAAGTTTCTGTGGTAACTTAACCCTTTAGCTGCTGGTTTTGCATCTTTGGGTGGTTTGTTGGCACTTTCCCTACTGGGTTCAGTGTTTTTTGGGTCTGCTAACATGTTCTAGTGATATTTAATATAATTTTAATTCACAGTTTCAATTTGGCAAAATTTACAGGCATAGATGCCATTGCTCCATTCACTTCTATGGGACTGTACAGTTTGGGACATATCTCTCAATGTAGTGACTTCAGAAATGGCTCCGTTTAATTGTCTGCCCTTGCTCTGTCATCCGGTTAATGTTTTGTGTGTGTTGGGGGGGCTCAGGGGGCTTCTGGCACTGTTGATGTACTTTTTCTGGGAAAACATTTCCCATGAGCGCTTGCTTTGCACATTTGTTTCTGATTGGCTCCCGCCGCGGCAGCCATTCCCTTACTTCAGGAGCCTAAAAGGCCCTATACTTGTTTTCCACCTAACCCCATTCTTGACCGCCTTGTGTCTGAAAAGTGGAAGTCTCTGGACAGGAAACCTTCTGTTTCCAAGAAATTTGCCAAGCTTTACCCCTTCTCTGACGTAGCGCTTGCTCAGTGGGTTCATCCCCCCCATGGTGGATGCTCCTGTTTCCACTGCCTTGCCAGTTGCTGATGCTTCCGCTCTGAAAGACTGGACTGACAAGAAACTTGAGGTCTCCCTGAAGTCCATTTTTGCCAATGCTGGTACTGCCATGTGCCCAGCGTTCGCTGTGGCATGGGTGAACTGGGCCATTGTGTTCTGAACTGAACAGCTCACCCTGGCTGTCCATCAGGGTTCTCCTACTTTGGATATGTTGCAGCTTCTTGCCAACATTTCTGAGGCCCAGCACTATGTTTCTGCTTCCTTATTTGATGCCATCTGTTTGGTGGCAAGGGTTCCACCATGTCTGTGGTTGCCAGACGAGTTATTTTGCTCAAGATCTGGTCTGCTGACACTGCTTCCAAGAAAGCTTTGCTCTCATTGCCATTACAAGGCACCTCTTTGTTTGGGTCAGATCTTAAAGGGATACTAATGTTCATAATAAAAGCAGCTCTAATTAATCATCATAGTATTTGGACTTTGGAGAGTGTTATTTCAATTCTCTCAGAGTTGTAGTTCAAGAGTAATTCAATGACAAAGTATTCCCCTCCTGTCCCTTTTACTGATGTAACACTGCTCAACCAGAGTAGAAGGGAGGTTCCCAGGTAGATTGCAGAGAGGGACAATCTTCAATTAAGATGAGGGAAAAAACGTGTCAAGGGGGGCAGGGCTTTCATTGTTCTTATAGGAAGAAGATTGTCCCCTTCTGTTATCTGTCTGGTCTATGGACTGGATTCCACATCTGAGAAGAGATCGCTTACACTAAGTAAAAGGGGCGGGAGGGGAAACTTTGCTTTTGAATAAGACTTATATCATTCTTCATTTTTTTTTTTTTTTTTAATGCCTACAAAATAAAGATAAAACGAAGTATTACTATCCCTTTAAGGATCTGATTAGTGAGGCCACAGGAGTTAAGAGTACCCTTCTGCCTATTGGCACCAGGAGGAAGATTCCTCTCAAGCGTAATCTGCTTTTTCGTTCCTTCCAGACTGAGACACATCCAGAGAACCAGGCGGTTCCCTCAGCTCCGCATTCCTCCTCCAAGCCCAAACAACAATGGAAGCCCAAGGTCTCCTCCAAGCCTTCTTCGGCATGACTTGCCAAACCCAGGTACCCACTTGGCTGTAGGTGGACATCTGCGTCACTACCACAGCATCTGGGAGGATTCAGTGGTGGACCCATAGGTTGTACGGGTGGTGGCGGAAGGGTACAGGATCCCTTTCGCATCTTCCTCTCTTTTAGTTTTCCCCTCTCATACGCCTCAGAGCATAGAGATACACCGTCTGTTCAATGGCTCTATCCAGGTCCTTCTGATCAACGATGTTCTGGAACCTGTTCCAAATTCGGGACAGAGGTATGGGTTTTTACACAAACCTGTTTGTGGTCGCCAAGAAGGATGGCGACTGTCATCCCATTTTGGATTTGAAGGATCTCAATTCCTTTGTGATCAAGACTCATTATCACCAGGAGTCCCTAAGGACAGTGATTGCTGCTATATCCCTGGGGGAATTCCTTGTCTCTCTGGAACTTCAGGATGCATATCTACACATCGCCATTCATCCAGAGAGTCATCAGTATCTCAGATTTGCCTGCGATGCGACCAAGGGTGTTTTCAATTTTCAGCTCTTCCCTTTGGTCTGACTACAGCTTCTCAAGTCTTCAACCATGTCCTGGGAGCTTTAGTATCCGTCCTCCATCGGGATGGCATCAGAGGTACTCCATACATGGACGACTAGGTTCAGGACTGTTTTCATACTCTTACCCATCATGGGTGGATCATCAACATGGACAAGTCAGATCTTGTCCCATCGCAGCATCTGGTCTTCCTGGGCCTTCTCTTCGACATTCAGCAGAGCATGGTGTTTCTCACGGACAAGGTGGCTCGCCAGATCGCCCACAGGGTTTCTGCTGTTCTGGCTCACGATCCAGTTCAAGTCAAGAAGCTGTCCTCTCTAGTGGGGAAATTCATATCCACCATAGAAGCGGGCCTATTTGCCATGGCTTACACCAGGGAACTCCAGAGGTTTGTGATCCAGGTGTGCAGGGGTCAGCCAGACCTTCTGAAGACATCTATATCCCTCCCTCTTCATGTGGAGTTTGTCGTGGTGGCTCAACTTCTGGACCACGGTGATGACGGATACCAGCCTATCAGGCTGGGGAGCGGTCCTGGGTCCCCTGAGTGCTCAGGGTCGGTGGTCTCCGGAGGAATCTCTCCTTCCCATCCAAATGTTGGAGCTCGGGCGATGTTTCATGCCCTTCGTCATTGGACACCCCAGGTGGAAGAATGTCCAGTCTGGGTCCAGTCTGATAACGCCACGGCTGTGGCTTACATCAATAAGCAGGCCAGAAACAAGACGTCTTGCCACTTGGTTAGAGGTCAGGGCTATTTTGTCCTGGGCAGAAGAACATGTTCCTGCCATATCAGCAGTGCACATTCCTGGTGTACACAACGTCATGGCAGACTTCCTCCGTCAACGGAGGACAGCTGAGACTGGGAACTGCACCCAGAGGTGTTCTCCCTCATTGTTCAGAAGTTCGGTCTTCCTTGCATCGACCTGATGGCGACAAGACACAACCGGAAGGTTCAGAGGTTCTGCTTTCGCTGGAGGGATCCTCTAGCGGTGGATGCCATGTCCATTCCTTGGTTATTTCCTTTGGCTTACATCTTTCCTCCCCTTCCCATTTTGCACAGGGTGTTGCGGAAATTGAGACTGGAGCACTGTCCAGTCATTCTGATCGCTCTGTACTGGCCTCGACAGGCTTGGTTTCCGGAGCTTCTGGATCTGTCAGTGGCGGAGCCATTCTGACTCCCTTGCCGTCCAGATCTTCTTCTACAGGGTTACCTGTGGAAGGCGAATGTTTATCATCTAGCTTGACAGCTTGGAAATTGATTCCTCAAAATTGAAGACGAAAGTATTTTCTTCTGGTGTGGTGGCTACTATGCTCAGTGACCGCAAACCTGTTTCTTCTAAGGCCTAACATCGTGTCTAGTCGACCTTCCTATCTTGTGCTGACAGGGACCTTTCTCAGGAATTTGACTTGCCTACGGTCCTGGCTTTCTAACAGGACAGTGTGGATAAGGGCCTCAGTTTGAGTTCCCTTAAGTTTCAGACTTCTGCTGTTTTCTTTCAGAGGTGCATTTCTATTCTTCCTGATGTCAATGTTTTCTTCCAGGGAGTTGCTCATACTCATCCTGCTTTTAAGACTCCCGCTCCTCAGTGGGATCTTAACTTGGTTTTGAGCTTCCTTCAGCACCCTCCCTTTGAGTCCTTGGCTACTTTCCTGTATGCCTGCTGAGGTAGAAAATGGCCTTTCCCCTTGCGATCGTGTCTGTTCACCTTGTCGCAGAGTTACATGCTCTGTCTTGTAGACCACCCTTTTTGGTGTTTCACAAAGACAAAGTGGTGCTTCTTACTTTTCTGGAGTTTCTCCCGAAGGTGGTCTCAGAGTTCCACATTAATCAGGAGATTGTGGTGCCTTCTTTCTGCCCTGACCCAACCTCTGACAAGGAGAGGAATCTCCACTTTAGATGTGGTGCGTTGTCTCAAGTTATATGTACATCTCACTGAATCCATTAGACAGTCTGATGCGCTGTTTGTCATTCCTGAGGGCCCCAAGGCAGGGAGACCTGCATCCAAAGTGAATATTGCATCTTGGATCAAGTCCACTATTCGTAAGGCTTACGAGCTAAGGAAGAAGCCTGTTCCCTTTCCTGTAATGGCTCATTCTACTAGATCTATTGGGGCTTCTTGGGCTTACAAGAATCAGGCCTCCACTGATCAGTTGTGCAAGGCTGCCACTTGGTCATCTGTGCACACCTTTTTGAAGCACTACCATGTTGATGTGCTGGCATCGGCTGAGGCAGTCTTGCCTGTCTAGGATCTTCTTTGGTGCTTCCTTCACCCTTGAGCCCTGTTGGCTCTAGTTCAGTGTGCTGTGTAACAATTCCTGAGGTGGTGTTACCCCTGTTCAGTGTCCGTTGACACTTCATTTGTTATTGTTGGGCTGTCTCTGATCTGATGGTTCATATCTGCTCTGGTGCCTTTGGGGGCCTTGTGCCTGGTCCTTGCCTTTCTTCCCGCCTCTGGGAAACTCAGTGGTTGGACATCCCAAAGTGACCAGTAACCTGTATTTGACAACAGAGAAAAGAGGATTTTAGTCTTGCCTGTTAAATCCATTTCTCTTTGTCCATACAGGTTACTGGTCTCCCACCCTGTCAAGGGACCATGCTTTGCTCTCCTGTGGCAGACCGTGTGGGTCCTTCGGAGTCATGCTCACAGGAGTCTTCTTTCCCTTCCACTATCTAGTCCAGTGATTCTCAACCAGGATGCCGTGGCACTTTGGTGTGCCACGGATATCATCTTAGTGTGCCCCACATTTTCTATGAGGACTAACAAAAATGGGCTTTTAAATAAAGATTAATAGAAACTGTTCTGCACAGTGTGTTTAGTTTTGTTACTATGATTGTAAGACCTAATAATAACTGTGTATTTATGTATTGTACCCTTCATTATGCCCTTGATACAGTACATTAAATATGTTAGGGGTGCCCCGAATGTTCTCGATGTGTCTCAAATCTCACTGGAGCTGATTGGCTAGCTGCAGCCAAGGAGGGAAGGTAGGCTCCATTCCCTGCATTCACTTCTAGAGTTGTTCCTGCCTAGTTAAAGGGGTGGATTGCCTACCCAAAGTTACCAGTAACCTGTATGGACTAAGAGAAAAGAATTTAACAGGTAACACTAAAATCCTCTTTTTGCCTTTGTACAAATCATTGGTAAGACCTCACCTTGAGTATGCAGTGCAGTTTTGGGCACCAGTTCTGAAAAAGGATATACTAGAACTAGAGAGGGTACAGAGAAGAGCAACAAATGTAAGGACTTGACGTATGAGGAACGACTAGACAAACTTTGTTTATTTACTCTAGAGAAAAGACGACTAATAGAAGTCCTTATCACATTGTACAAGTATATGAGAGGTCAATACAAGGATTTCTGTGGACACGCCTTGAGATTACAGGAAAGGAGGTTTAGACTTCAGCAGTAAGTTCTGTTAAACTATGGAATTCTTTGCCCAATGAGGTGGTTATGGCAGATACAATGGATACATTTAAGAGAAGATTATATACATTTCTTTCAAAAGGGAACATACTGGGTTATACTGTTTATTCGTAGGTAAATCAGGAAGGTCTGATAAGGACTAACTTATTTGGTAACAGGAAAGCTATATAATTCTCAGTCACTGGGGTATGATGCAAAGGTTGAACTTGATGGACTTGTGTCTTTATTCAGCCTAATTTACAATGTAGAACAAAGCCCTGCTAACTCCCCAACTGCTAACCAAAACGTGTAAAGCTATTAACGTGATAGAAAAACAAAAAAGCACAACGTTGTTGTAGTTTAAATGGATACATGTATCCTATTCAGGACCAGAGAGGTGTGCCAAGTCTTAATGGGACTAAAAGTTCATAGTTGACAGGTTAGAAGCAAGTATGAGTTGTAATAATTTTTATATGAAAAATCTCATAGCCTTCAGATTTGATTTTGGGATTGTGTTAGAAGGCTCTTCATGAGCCTCTGTTTTCTCCTTCAGTCCTTGACTCTTAAAACCACTTTCCTTCTTCTGACTGTGTGTCTGTTTGGCCTGTGGCTTTCCCTTTCTGATCTTTGTTCTTTCAGGGTGGTTTGCATGGTGTTCCCCCTAAGACTCATTAACCAGGAGTTTGTTTTTCTGTCTCTTTATCTGGTTCTATCTTAACAGATAGGAGCAGTAGCTTCATAATTTGGACATGTCCATCAACACTGTTTTTCATCAAATTATCTTCTTGTCATTCTTGAGGACCCTCGTATGGGCTGAGTTGCGTCTCAGGTGACAGGTTTCCTGGGTTAAAGTGACCATTTGTCAGGCTTACTCCCTCAGGAAAAAAAACAAAACAAAAAAACATGAGCTCTTTACTGTCTTAACACATTCCACCACATCAGCTGTAGGAGCTGTGTAAGGTGACAATGTGGTCTTCTCGTCACATCTTTATGAAGCTCTACCGTGTCCAAGTTCTGGATATGGGTGAAGCCAGTTTTGGACAGAACGTCCTACAGGCTGTTGGACCTGAGTTGGTATCTTTCCTCAAGTAACTTGTCTTTTTCCTGTTACTTGGTTTGGTGGGTAGGTGTCTGACACCTGTTGCAGTTACTCCTTCTTAGAACTGTTCTGTGTTTTGAGTGGCTTTTCACTCCCTTCTTGGAATCCTGGTGGTTAGCTTTGGTATGTGGTTATGGTTTCTGTTTACCGCATTTGATGAAAGCGAAGAGGGAATTTTTGTGTACTTCTCAAATAATTTTCTCTTAGTCCCTGTGTGACACAGCATTTACATCCAGGTGAAAAACAAGTTGGTTGTGTTCTGGGCAGGGAGAGGTTATTTGTGTTCTCTGGTTCATTTGGTCCCTTTCCTGCCTTGCTTCTATTCTCTGTCCTTACCTCCAGAGAACCTTTTAAGGCAAGTGCCCTGTCCTTGCCGGTGGGTACTTTAGCCATGATTTTTTTGTGTTCCATGTAATCTGAGAGAAAAGGCTTTATCTGTAAGTATACAAAAATCCCTTATATACTGAAATAATTAGGTGATAAGAATCCTTGTCTGGGGATAGACTTGGTGCAGTTTGGGAGAAGGAAGCAAGGGAAAGAATGCGTTGTGTACCCCTCTGGCACTCAAAGGGTTAAGATTGTCATTTTTCCACATTGTTCCATAATTGTTCTCCTCCAGTGTGTGATTCTGTGATGGGGCATTGCTATGTACTGACTGAGGGGACTAAATTCCTAGATATTATGCTTAAGCCCCCAGGACTTTTTGACAGCTTGTAGCATGTAGTGCTAATCTCCCTACTACTGATGTTGCAGATGGGCTGCTCGGCACGCTGATAATGCAACCGGTTGGCCACAGGTATTTTGGGAATCTAACAGCTGCCCTGCTACCAATGGGCATGTGGAAGATTGGAAAGATTCATATACTGTAATTTTGTTTTCTGTTAGATTTGTCTTGAAATAAATGCTATAAAATATTCCTTAATTATTGATAACATTTAGGCTAATTTAGGACCTTAAAGTGATAGTAAAGTCTGGTTTTAGATAAGTGTTATATTGTAGATATTTCAAAAATAAGTTCATTGATGTTAGTCTGGTCTCTCGAACCTTTATAGTTTGAGAGATATATATGATTATAAACTCTCCCCTTACACAGAGGTCAGCCTCTAGCTGACATCATGAGATCCTGGTCCTGGGACAGGCAGGTGTCTCTTCAGCAGAGCCAAAATAGCATTATATATAGAGAAATACTTCATTGGAACAGTCTACAAAGTGTGCTTGCAAACCAGGTACACTTTGTAGACTGTTCCAATTAATTAATTATTTTTACACAAGACTCTGCTGAAGAGCCACTTTGAGTTGCATGACGCAAATCTCATGCTGAGAGCTTGACTGCTGACATCTGTGGAAGGGGAGGGGGGTTATAATTGTATATCTCTCAAACTATAAAGGTTTGAGATACCAGACTAACATCAATGAACTTATTTTTTTAAATACCTACAACATAACACTTACATAAAACCAGGCATTACTATCACTTTAAGAATAACACTAGACAGGGCTCAAAATTTTCACTAGCCAATGGCGAGTGAAAATTTAGTCCTGACGAGTAGAAATTCAGTCCTGGTGAGTATGCTATGGCTTGCAGTGGCGAGTAACTTTTCAGGTCTGGCTAGTAGCAAAGGACTTAAACTTTTAAGGCCTGACACTAGAGATGGAATACTAGGGGAAATGAACATTCCCTTTTGTTCCTGGGAATGCTATAGAGGTCTCCAGTCTTTGCTCTGGAGACCTCTTGGGTGGGTGGGATTGTGGGTGTTAAAAGCCCCGTTTAAATCAATTGGAATGTTTATATGATGCAGTCAGCTTTCTTTAGCTTTTCTTTTAGTCCTGAGTTACTGGAACCAACTTGTGCTTAACTACATGCAATTCTGATACTATACTACACCTTGGATGCATTCAAGTGAGTGATTGCTGGTGTTCAAAATGAAAGGTTCCAACAGGGTCAAAAGTGTCAGAACCATTGATCTACACAGATATTTGATACTGATCAGGCTGTAACACAAAAAAATTATAGCAGTCTCGGTTGCTACAAACTATCAGGTTAAATACAAATGTAACAATCTCACTCACCTGGCCAAGAAGGCCGTGCGGATCCGGTGCAGTAACTTCATTTGCCATGCATGCTCTCTGAATTCCATTGTTTTGGTGTGCTATTTTATTATTTTTTTCAAATAAAATTTATGATGTTTTAATCAACACTTTTTGCTGGATGCTACTGATGCACGGCAGATCTGTTGAGCGCTCCCCTTTAGTTGTCTTCCCGACTGATCAGGCTGTAGCCTGGTACAAATGAAACTTTTTAAAACTGTTCATATATGGGTTTTTCTTTCCTACTGTGGCATAATGACACTAAATTATTTTGCCCTCTGTTTTAATTCACTAATTTGCGGTAAAGAAAAGTGTTCTAGATTAACAATGGCCTTTTAGCTGTGCAATGCAAACAATGATTTATCTGTAGTTGAAAGGATGTTTTTATGTATTTGGGACAACGTTGGTTTTGAAAGGTAGAGGAGACTTTAATAGAGCAATTTCTGTTCAGGTTTGGAACACACTCAACAGGGTTTATGATGGATATTGTATTCTTTTGTAGAGATGAAATACTAGCCAGGCAGAATACAAAAAATGCAATTATTGGGAGCAGAGTGTTTAATCTCCAAAGCACTGATTTATCAAGCTTTTAAAAATCTAGGTCAGAAGCCTGGATCCAGCATGTGATTTGTCATGTAAAAACAGTTTGATTATAATGGCTCGGTTTCATTGTGATTTATAGGTAAGGTAGCACAAGTCTCGCAGTTGCTGTGAAATCCCCTACAGGGAGGCGCACATCTAACACTGTCACATCTGATTGTTCAGGTAAACTTGGATGCTTTCTGAATCCTTCAGAGTGGGAGTGTGAAACTCAATTATACTTGCGGAAAATCAACATTTGTCTCTAAGGAGGTCCACAGCGATTAGGACTATAACCATAAGATATTTTAAAATGCAAAAAATATGTTACAAAAAACATTTATTTAATTTGGCCTTAGGCCTGGAAAGGCCCTCCCTCGAGAGCAAGTGTAGTCAATTGGTGGACCATCAGCTATTTGGGACTACAACTCCTATCCCTTTCAAATAAGGGAATTCTTGTACCCATTGGTGGGGTGATGTTATAGTAGCTCCTTTGTATCCCAACCCCCTACATCTACCCTATAAAAAAAAATACCTACCAGGTACCCCCTCAAATTATCCCCTATCCAGTGATACCAAGTTTATCCAAATCCTACAGCTGTTCCTTTACTGGCTAGAGGAAGGGGTCATGTGTTGCACATGTATGACCCCTTCTCCTTATTCCTGATTGGCTAGGAGATGAGGTTATTCCAGGTCTTGTTCTGTGTCCTCTATTACCCCATCTCTCAGCCAATGAGAGTGTGGGAAAAATGTAAACCTGGATTGGTCATATAAAAAGCCAATCCCTGCATTTTGTTCCAGGAAGGATGAGGAGTGATTAAACATATGTCTGGAATAGGGTGGTTGGGGGTGGGAGGGCTGATTTTATTTTATTAAAATGGAGGCAATCTGGCAATGGAATGGTTAACCTTGGATCGCAGAGATGTAGGGAGGGTGCTCTGACAAATGGTGACTCAGATAGGGGTGCTACTGTGCCACTTAGTTTCCCCTGCCTGATCCCGCCCAAGGTAACCAGCTGATATTCAGCCTCTCTTTGGGCTCCGCTATCCTTGCTTTGGGGTCATTTAGGAGAATTTTTGTTTTCTACAAACTGATTCCCAAGGAGTGTTTTTGGGTACTTAGAATTTTTTTGCCCCAAAAATTCAGCTATGACCCATGGTCAAAATATAAGTGCAGGATTGACAAGCGGGAAATATCCGCCGAATAGAAAAATATCCAAATTGGCAAATCTTTCCAACTGGTATGGAATCCAGCCTAGTATGGCCCTTGCAACCATTAACACAACCATATGGCTGATATTGTGGCTTAGTATTTAGCAGCAAACATGCTTAAACTGGAATGATAGATGAATGCAGAAAAATTAAAAGCTATGTCTGACAGAGAACAATGAGGTCATTGATTTTCATCTCCAGTCCTTAGGACATATCAACAGGTCATGTTTTATGCTTCACCCTAATTAAACAAAGATACATAAATCACCTGTGATCAAGCATGGATAATATGAAAACCTGATCTGTTGGTTTGTCCCAAGCACTAGACTGAAAAACATAGAAGTAGAAGATACTTATTTTGGAATTTGTTGTCCGCCCTGGAAAGGTTAGTGTTTTGTTCAAAGGCTGCAAAAATTAGATGTCCAACCTGTTAGTCAAGTTACTGTCTACTTAGTGCCCAAAGTTGGCAAGGATTTAATTTATGTTTACATTGTCCTGCCCTCTCTCCACTTAATAAAGCTGACCACAGCCATCACAACTGAAAGATTGCTACAAATGACTTCCTTCCTACCATAAAGTGTATTAATCCTGAGCTGGGGCATCTGCACTAGCCTTGTTCACCAAGGAGAATAATAACTCTTCCACAACACACACATACACGTGTTTCTTATCAGGGATTTATGTTACAATGAATGTAAATATTTTGACTAACCACTGTAGCCTTTAACCCCTTAAGGACTAGCGATCCTGGAGTTGGAAAACCCTTAAGGACCACGTAGACTATGCTCGGCGCACTGGCAAGGGTGACTGATCACATGTGCCAGAGTGCCGAACGGGATAGTGACCACTCCGGTCTTGGAACAGTCCGTTTCAGACTCCGGTAGCACTCATAGCACTCGCGCAGGAGCGATGTGAGAACAAAATAGGTGATGTGCCAGGACTGTCATCGGTGCTTTAAGCAAGCACACCGGTGATGATCCTGACAAGTCACCGGTCCTTAAGGGGTTAAATAAGGAGCAAAAAAAACACACATTTTACAATGTATTCTATGAACAGTTTCTGTATTCATTAGTTAGAATGGTTCAATCTGTCACAAAGTGGTGGAGCAGTTACTGTCACATACTTTGTAGACCTGTAGTCAGTGGCTCACCTCTCCCATAGCATGCAATAGACACTAGATAAACTGTATGGGCACTGGATGGGCCTTTTTCTCTCCTGTTAATGTAAAAAATAAAACTTTGAAATGCTATAACGTTGGAACATAGCATCTCCCAAGAGTGGGTTTAGTCTTGGTGTATTCAGCAGGAAAAGCATTGCAGAAAATATTTTTTCTCATAGTAAAGCTTTACTACTCATTTAAAAATGTTGTGTGTGTGTGTCTACATTTGACTCTAGTTTTTGGAGATTACAACTCGCATCATCCTGTTGGCTGCTTGGGGTTGATGGCAGCTGTAATCCCCGGGGGCTGCAGAACCAAAAGTTGCCGACAACTGGATAATTAGCGATAGGAATAAAGTTGTTCATAACTTAACAGAAGAAATGTCCTAGAGAAGTGACCTTCATGCAGCATCTTGAGATATAGGAATATGTTTACAGAGCACCACAAGTGTATGCAGTGTACAGGTTAACTCAAATGCTTTCCAGAGTAAGGCAGATGGGAGCTGGCTCCCTGCTCAAATCTGATGCCACAATCTAAATTTAATTAGGAAGGCATTCCTAATTAAATTTAGGATGAAATGGATCAATTCACAAGCAAGCCAACTGCTCTGTAGGGCACAAATAAAAATGGCCATTTATTTAAATGGGGATTTTAATCCCTTAAATACTAGGGAGGCTTATACCACATTGCAAATCACTGTCCTGACCTTGATGGGTTTGGTGCAACATTATAATGGAATGGAGGACTTGACGGATGAGGAACAACTAGGCAAACTTGGTTTATTTACTATAGAGAAAAGAGGACTAAGAGGAGATCTTATCACATTGTACAAGTATATGAGAGCTCAGCACAAGGATCTCTGTGGTGAGCTATTCATTCCAAGGTTTGATCAGGGAACGCCCCTTGAGATTAGAGGAAGGGAGGTTTAGACTTCAGCAGAGGTAGGGTTTTTTTACAGTAAGGTCTGTTAAATTGTGGAATTCCTAGCCCAAGGAGGTGGTTATGGCAGATAAAATAGACACATTTAAGAGAAGATTAGATAAATTTCTTTCAATGTGGAACATACAGGCTTATATATTGTGTATTATTAGGCAAGTCAGGAAGGTCTGATAAATTACTAACTTATTTGGTAGCAGGAAAGCTATACAGTTCTCAGTCACTGGGGTATGAGGCAAAGGTTGAACTTGATGGACTTGTATCTTTATTCAACTTAATTTACTATGCTATTATGATATTATTGTGTCACATTGGTCCTGTTGAAGTCAGGATGGGGCAATATTAATAACAAAAGAAGTTTTAGGATTTGAGGAAACCCAACAGCAAAGTATGTTAAGTGAAAAACCCACAAGCCAGATCAAGTTGGGCTGTGCTTTGCCCACCCCTGATGTAGTTGTAAATCAGAGGTGCCCAGTGGGTAGATTATGATCTACCAGTAGGACGTGAGAAGATTCATGCTTGCCAAATCCTTCCAAAGCTGAAGGCGTTAATATGGTCACAGTCTTGCTATTTAATAGTTGCACCCTAGAGGGCAACTAAAATGGCCATTGAGTTAAATGGGGATTTTAAACTCTTAAATGCTAGAGGTGTCCAACACATTGCCTCACATTGCATGGATAGCTTTCTAGTAAAAGCCAAATTTAAATGAATAGTAACATAGTAAATTTGGTTGAAAAAAGACACAAGTCCATCAAGTTCAACCTTCGCCTCATACCTCAGTAACTGAGATTTTATAGCTTTCCTGCTACCAATTAAGTTAGTCTTTATCAGACATTCCTGATCAACCTACTGATACAGTATAACTGTATGTAACCCTGTATTTTGTCAGCACATTCTGCAAATGTATAATATGCACGATCAAATGGCACATACTTTTTTTTTTTTATTCTCATCTTCACATATTTTTCCACATTTACATCCCTGACATTGAGCTTCTGGATCTGTCAGCTGAGAGGGTTCTGTCAGGGAACATGAAAACAGGGAGAGTGATATAGTGTAAAAAGATACAATATAAAGAAGAGAGCCCACAAAATTAAGGGGTACTGTGTGTCAATTTAAAATTTGGAAAGTTTTACTTGTTTCCTATACTACAGTTGGTTTGCCCCAGATTTATTTGTTTTTAACAGATTTACTTTTTTTTTTTATACAATATTGTTCGTGTTCTTTTGGTTCATGTTTAGCCATCCTGTAGACAGGCACTATAAGCACAAATGTTACTCTTAAAATTACTCTTGTACCTCTACCACATATGAATACATTGCTTCTCTTCTGAAAACCAATCCTAATTGCTGGCATCTACTGACCACCTAATACCCTGGCACAGTCCCTCTCAGATATAGCCTACCTCTTCCGAAATTTCCACTCAAAACAATAACAGTGAGCTATTAGATATTGGGGACTTTAATGTTAATTGGCTATACCCCAAATATGAAATATTCTGTTAATTTCTTAAAGGGATAGTAATGTTTCACAATAAAAGCAGCTCAAATTAATCTTCATAGTAATTGTGCCATTGAGAGTGTTATTTCAATACTGTCAGAGTTGTAGTTCAAGAGTAAATGAATGATAAAGTATCCCTCTCCCGCCCCTTTTACTGATGTAACACTGTTCATAGGGTTTTCCTTATGCTCACAGTAAGAAGATTGTCCCTTGCTGTGAGCTGTCTGGTCCCAGAACCAGATTCCACATCTGAGGGGAGGTGACATACACTAGGTAAAAGGGGTGAGAGGGGGATATTTTATCATTCAATTACTCTTGAACTACAACTCTGACAGTATGAAATAACACTATCCATGGCCAAAATACTATGAAGATTATTTGGAGTGGCTGTTTTTGTGAAACATTAATATCCCTTTAAGCCACTGAAATTTATACAATAATCTCCTTCCATACTCGTATGAATCAAAAAACATGCAGCCATACACTTCTGCATTGGATCCTTTCATCCTGCTCATGTAGAATACAAGATTCAGAAGTACTAGCAAATTTATTTAGCGAACATGGAAAATGAAGTCAATAAAATCACATCCCAAAGTAATAGTTACTAGATACTTTAGGTAATGTTAATCATCAATATTTCCTAAATGATCTAAACAATTGCTTGTGGTATAGAATAAATGTAATACCCGACCTTGACTATGGAATTGACTATTTTCATTCAGATTACTTGCAGGGCTGTTATATCCATGCCCAACTAAGGAATGTCACGGTAAGGGGGTTCCAAATACTCTGGGCGTCAGCTGACCTTGAGTTATACCATTTTGGAGATGCCCTATGGACAAAATTTAAATGTTGATGCTCACACAGTACACAGATAATTGTGGAATACCTATACAAAACTAAACAAAGCTTAATATTTTATTGACAACTTGAATAGTAACTTATCAAAACCAACCAACTTTTGGAAGGTTATTCAAAATATTTCACAACCCCTCTAACACCACAACTACATATATATGCATTGAAACAGTACAATGCCCCATATCAATAGCTAATGCATTCAACAACTACTGTACTTCACTGTGTGCCACCTCTCACGTGCATTGAGCAGCCTGGTCCAACAGAATCATGCCACTATCTGACAGTGAAGTATCTGACCACCTCCACAACCAAAAAAATGAAATCACAGTCTGGGCCTGCCAACTGCCAGTAATGTACTAACTCTCAGTGCCTTAGTCACTGTCCACCCCATTGCATACATAATTAATGATTCCTTGTCATCCAGGTATGTGCCCAAAGCCTAGAGTTGTATAAAAGTGATGATAGAAATGTGGTATCGATATCCTATCATTTATGTTCCCGGAAAAAAATGAGTCCACACACAACTATGCCAGTGTGACTGACTGTCCAGCTTTTTCACCCCACTTCTATCCAGCTTTCACCCAAATCACTCAACAGTCATGGCCCTCTTAAAATTAAGCAGTGAGTGGCCTTGAACATGGTGAACTTATTGGAGTGATTTTCCTAGATTTTGCAAAGGCCTTTGGTACAGTAGACCATAATATTCTGCTCAAAGTTACATGTGGGGTTCCCCAAGGCTTCGTATCCCTCTTCTATTTTCCCTATTTATATATGATCTTCCCATGGTTTGCAGAACATTTTCTGTGCGAATGTATGCAGATGACACCATAATCTACATTAAAACGCCAAACATATCACAACTTGAGAGTATTATAAGATTCTTTCTCTGAAGCATAATGATGGATTGCTCAAAACATACTGTTACTAAACACTGAAAAATGGTCACATTGCTATTCCGCAGGAATCCCAAATTAATTAAACTCCACAATACCCATTTAATTATTGTAACAAAGCCTAATCATAACTTAGCCCCAGTTGACTCCAAAAAATCTCTCTGCAACTGGCTTGACCCCAGCCTCACTTTTGTCCTTCATATTGATACATTATCATCCAAACTTCATCCTAAAGTAGGTGCTCTATTTGGTAACATGGGGATGTATTATATGCTTTTGCATTACAAATCCATGTTTGATTGCTGTATAATTCATTATGCCACTTTGTCCAATGTAATTATACTACCTATCATTGTGATATGTTTAAAGTATTAAAATGGCTAACACTCAAATCCACCCTTCACCTTTTCTGTCTAGTTTGACCAATTCACTGGCAAGCTACCAGACTACCTGAGAAGTATGCTCACTCCAGCTCTCCATACTAACTATAATCTCTGCTCCTCATTTAAGAACTCTCTGGGGGTTATGCACTAAGGAGTGATAAAAAAGTGGAGATGACTTCTCCAGTGATATAACTTCTCCAACTCCTATGTTATTCTATAGAGCCTATGCACTAAGATTTCTCCCACTGGATAAATGTTAGTGCATAGGCTCCATAGATAACATAGGAACTGGAGAAGTGATATCAATGGAGAAGTTATCTCCACTTTATCACAGCTTTATCACGACTTAGTGAATAACCCCCAAAGTACAACATTGAGTCAATCTGCCTACTCTGAAAGACTGGAAAAACCTATCTAAAAAAATCAGATATTCCATTCTAAAATCCCTAAAAATAAATTTTTTTTTTGCATTTAAAGCAACATGTAACTGTATAGGAAATTGTATGTGTTATTCTACTTTATTATTAATCTATATATTATCTATGTTTTTGTTTCTCTATTTTGTGTAAATGTATGACATTATTCTGTAAGTGCTCTCAAACACATTCAACATAAAATAAATAAACAAACAAACATCTGTTGTGCCACATGTTTTGGATGTGATGGCAAGGGACCACTGACGTGCTGGTAAAGCAGAAGAAAAAAACAAGATTACTGTGCACCTCTGCTGTGAATGGTTCATTGACTGCAGTTTTAGGAAGGAGCAGATTACTTTTTAACCCCTTAACACCATGTGACCTACTATGACCATCACGGTCCTTGAAATACTTAAAGACAGATGACGGTCATAGTATGTCACGTACTTTTTACTTACAGCGCTCTACCTGGAACGCTGTAAGTAAAAATAGGGCCTGAAATTGACCGCTCCAAGATCGGAGCGATCTCTATCAGGCCCAAAAGTGACGCGCCGATACACGCAACAGGCCACGTGTACCGGCGCGTCTGCGTGCATCAACGCGGTCCTTATGGGACGGAAACGTCCCAGGACCGCCGGTTGCTAAGGGGTTAATGAAATATATATGGACATGGAGAAGCTCTAATGATAATATAAGTGAAATTGACTTCATACTTGCAAATAATAAAATGATATTGACTGACTGCTCACTTTTAAATCAATTTAACTTTGGAACTGACCATCATCTAGTGAGAGCCAAAATCAAAATTAACTATAAAAAAGAAAGAAAATTATCAAGTCAACAAACGTGAAGAGCGACACTAGCCAGCTATTAATAAATCATAAAAATTATGAGATAGCACTGTCTAATCGCTTCAGTGTGCTGCAAGACTGTCCAGACACAGACATTTCAACCCAAAATGAAAACGTTATTGAGATACTGTATACCGTAAAATCTCAGGTATAATACGCAGGTGTATATTATGCCTAAGATTTTAGGGGAAAACAAGAGTGCCTCTGTATAATATGCACCCTTGTTTTCCCCGTTAATTAAATCTTTTTTTAACCCTTTGAGTGCCTCAAAGGGTTAAGGCTGGTAGATGGCTTCCCTCCTTCCCCTGGCGATATCCGCTTTGAAAATAAGACTTACTAGTTTAAATGCAAGTCCCCGCTGAAGTCCTCATCTTTGGAAGAGCAGGCATGCTTCCATTTGCCGCCCGCTTCCTTCAATGGGCTTTCAGGTCCTTCCACCAGCAGCCAATGCCCTGTGAGAATCTCAAGGTCCTCACAGGGCAATTCCATAGGTGGAAGGTCCTGAAAGCCCACTGAAGGAAGAGGGTGGCAAATGGAAGCATGCCGCCCGCACTGAAGCTTTACATACCGGTATGCCTGCTCTTTTCAGCGGGGACTTACATTTAAACTAGTAAGTCTTGTTTTCAGAGCGGATATCGCCGGGGGAGGGAGGGAAGCTATCTACCAGCTTAAATTTTTTACATTATTTAAAAACCCTTGTGTATAATACGCACCCCCCACTTCACATAAGGTGAAGTGGGGTAAAATTGTGCGTATTATACCCGAGATTTTACTGTATCCTGCCCATGCCCTTGACCTTCTGTAAAACAAGAAAAACAAAACCAAATATGAAAAGAAACAGTTGCCATGATGAAAAAGTGAGAGAAATAAAGCAAAACTATATTAGGAAGAGGGTAGAATGTGTAGAAATGTGCAAAACCATAAAGAAGAGCATTAAGGAAGAAACACGCAAGTTCAATGTTGAGTTCATCACAAGGACACTGGAAGAAAATCAAGGGCTAAAGACAGCAAAACTAAAGATGACCACACATAGGAGCCAAATCTTGGCATTAAAGTTTGAAGATGGTACAAAAGCAAAACTCAACAAACAAATACTAAAACGGGTGGAAGAATTTTTTTCAAATCTTTATAAGGATGAAAGACAATAACTGAATGCAGTGTCAGAGGCTGTGCCAGACATTTTGTTACAGGAAGCAGAAGCATCAAAATAATCAAAGTAAAATGGCAAAACAGCTGGACCTCATAAAGTTACTATTGAAATGTTGAAAGTTTGAGGTCAACAATTCAAAACCCTATCTACACTACTTTAAAAATTCCTACTACTCATTAAAGTGCCTGAACCATGGAAAAATGCAGAAGTTATCCTACTGCACAAAAAAGGTGATAAGATGGATCTAAAAAAACTACAGATCAATAAGCCTATTGCCAGTAGTCTGCAAGATTTTCACAAAGGTATTATCAAGAAGAATGGACACAATATTAACGAGGCACAATCTAAGGAACAAGCAGGCTTCAGGAGTGGTTTCAGTACAATGGACCATATATAGACAGTGCGACAAGCTATAGAGCGGCATAATGAATACAACCTTCCATTATGCACAGCATTCAATGACTACAAAAAGGCCTTTGACTCAGTGAAAAAACAAGCAATAATTGATTCCCTGATAAACCAAGAAATAGACAGAGCTTACATCAGTATATTACAATCAATAAATGAAAATGCAACTGCATCTATACAGGTCGACAATGATAAAGTCCAGATCAATACAGGGGTCAGACAAGGCGACAAAATCTCCCCAAAACTATTCTCTGTTTAGAAGAAATTTTCCACAAACTAAATTGGGACAAAAAAGGACTTAAAGGGATAGTATTACTTCAAAATTACTATCCCTCATATTGTAACCCTTAATAAACTGAGTTAAATGACACCAGCGGCATCTCTCAAACCTTTATGGTTTAAGAGATAGCTGCTTTCAAAGCTTCCTCTCCCCTGTTGTCAGCGTTCTGCTGCCAGCAGGGGAATCCGGTCTCAGAATCAAGAGGAGGCTCTTCAGCAGAGCTGATATCTCGTTATGGAAGGAAAAATGATTCATTGAAACAGTCTTCTACGTGTACTTGGTAACCAAGCACATGTAGAAGACTGTTTCAATGAATAATTTTTCCTTCCATAACGAGATATCAGCTCTGTTTAAGAGCCTCCGCCTGTCCCGGGACCGGATTCTCCTGCTGGCAGCAGAACGCTGACAGCAGGGGAGAGGAAACTTTGAAAGCAGCTATCTCTTACACCATAAAGGTTTGAGAGATGCCGCTGGTGTCATTTAACTCAGTTTATTAAGGACTACAATATGAGGGATAGTAATTTTGAAGTAATACTATCCCTTTAAGGTCAATGTGGACTACATATATCACTTACATTTTACAAACGTTATCATACTCTTTGCCTGTAGTCCTGAATAACTGCAAGAATGCATTGAAAAGCTACAACAGGAGATCTTAGTTTGAAGATGAATATCAACAAAAAGCAAGTCATGTTTAACAAATTTACCATACCAAAGATAATCATAGTATAGGGACAAGAACTAGAAGTTGACAAGTTTCTTTACCTTGGACATAAAATGTCAACAGATGGAAACACCATGATGGAAGTTGAGCAATGAATAAAACGGAGATTGCAAACATTTGAAAAACTTAGTAGTTCTGTCTTTAAGGCAAATGTACCACTCTGCATCAAGTGAAAGGTTTTTGACCAGTGTGTCCTCCCAGTCCTGATGCATGTCTGTGAAACATGGATACTGAATGCCAAAGCCATACAAAAACTTAAAGGGATAGTAATACTTCGTTTTAACTTTATTTTATTTTGTAGGCATTAAAAAAACATGAAGAATGATATAAGTCTTATCTCTCAAACCTTTATGGTTTAAGAGATATTCACAAACAAAGTATCCCCCCCCGTTCAACCAGATCAGAAGGGAGGTGCCCAGGTAGACTGCAGAGAGGGACAATCTTCAATTAAGATAAGGGAAAAAGCTGAAAAACTTGTCAAGGGGGGAAGGGCTTTCATTGTTTTCATACAAAGAAAATTGTCCCCTTCTGTTATCTGTCTGGTCATACAACCTGATCCACATCTGAGAAGAGATGGCTTACACTAGGTAAAAGGGGCGGGGAGGGGAACTTTGCTTGTGAATATCTCATAAACCGTAAAGGATTGAGAGATAAGACTTATATCATTCTTCATGTTTTTTTAATGCCTACAAAATAAAATAAAGTTAAAATTAAGTATTACTATCCCTTTAAGGTTACACAGAAGTATAGATCTGTGAATTCTAAACATAACAAAAAGAGACTGAAAAACATGTGCATGGATTCATCAGCAAACAAAGGCCTATGACATCAGTGAAATAGTAAAATGCCTGAAATGGAAATGAGCAGGCCACATAGCAAGAAGACCTCATGGTAGATGGACCAAATTAATTTTGGAATGGATTCCATTCAATACTAAACGCCCAAGATGAAGATCAAAGACAAGATGGGTAGATGAAATTACCAAATTTGTCGGTACACAGTGGCAACAAAAGGCACAGGACCAAAGTTATTGGAGGCTTGATGAGGAAGCCTTCATCCTGTAGTAGACTGACAATGGCTGCTGCTGATGATATAAATATATAGTAGTTCCTTTCCTACCAGGTAAAACAAGGATACTCCTACTACTGGGAGAGTTATCATTCACAATTTATGACAGCTCAAACTTTATAATACATAAATAATTAACTAAATGCCAGTTTTCTATTCTGGTCACCAAGTGGTGCTGTTCCTAACATGCTATTGAGAGCCATAGTCAGTGAAGCAGGCTCACCCACAGAGCACATTATATAAAGAAGTGCCTTATGTACATCAGTTTACAGTGTTGATTAAATAAATAAATAAAGTTTGAGCTGTAATAATTTTTTGACTCTTTTTTGCCAACAATGGGCATACTATAATAATATATCTATTTTCATACATAACAATAGTAATATATACAGGGCTCAAAATTTCCACTCTCCACTAGCCAATGGTGAATGAAAATTTAGCCCTGGCGAGTAGAAATTCAGCCCTGGTGGGTATGTTTTGGTTTGGAGTGGTGAGTAACTTTTCAGGTCTGGCTAGTAGCAAAGGACTTCAAATTTTAAGCCCTGATATATATTATATATTTTATTTTTTTTTTTTCATACATAAAAGGTTACTTCTCCTTTAAACACGTTAGAGTAGGACTCCCGCACTCACTAGATCAACTGTTTGGACCGGTGCTACCAAACTCAGGTAGTGAATCAATGTTGTGTAACAGGAGCTGAGCACTCGGAATTGTCCATAAAAATACTTCTTTAATGAAACATAGTTAAAAACATCTCGACGTTTCAGTCCCCCACCGGGACTTTCATCAGGAACAATAGAGTTACAGACTAGCTCCCCAATCTGTCTTAAATACTCTCTATTGTTGAATTTGGCGCCGTCTTGATGTGCGTCATGTTGCCAAAGCAACCGACTAACAACAGACAGACAGCCAATGTATCCATCTCTACCCACTCATCACATCTGAAACTTCACTAATTAAAACCGATACAATGTATCACTGTCTGCTACATATAGTGTACCAAACTGAACTGTTCGTTCAGTCCGAGCGGTGACAGGGTCTTCAGCTTATATATCCAATACATTTCTCGTTTCGCTAGCTGAATGGCTCTGTCACCGCCCCGTGGTGCCTGTTTGACTTGTTCAAACGGATAACATAGGAGATCTCCTATGTTATCCGTTCGAACAAGTCAAACAGGCACCACGGGGCGGTGACAGAGCCATTCAGCTAGCGAAACGAGAAATGTATTGGATATATAAGCTGAAGACCCTGTCACCGCTCGGACTGAACGAACAGTTCAGTTTGGTACACTATATGTAGCAGACAGTGATACATTGTATCGGTTTTAATTAGTGAAGTTTCAGATGTGATGAGAGTGGGTAGAGATGGATACATTGGCTGTCTGTCTGTTGTTAGTCGGTTGCTTTGGCAACATGACGCACATCAAGACGGCGCCAAATTCAACAATAGAGAGTATTTAAGACAGATTGGGGAGCTAGTCTGTAACTCTATTGTTCCTGATGAAAGTCCCGGTGGGGGACTGAAACGTCGAGATGTTTTTAACTATGTTTCATTAAAGAAGTATTTTTATGGACAATTCCGAGTGCTCAGCTCCTGTTACACAACATTACTTCTCCTTTAACCCTTAAGGTCCACGAGGTCCAGGGTGGAGCGCTCTTTAGGACCATGGCACTTTATTTTTTAACATTGCTTTGTAATGCATTCCATACCTCTCTGGTACTCAAAGGGTTAAAGCACAAGTCTCGCCCACAGTCAGCTGAACAATGTAAGGCAAGGATCAGATTTTTAAATGTCTTTTGTTCAGCCGTAGTCCTCACAGAGTTCCAATTCAGAGAGAGAGAGAGAGAGAAAAAATAAATATATTTGACTATTTTATTATGAGCAAATACCTTGGGAAGTCCTGTACACAAATATAAATTTAAAGCTTGTATACTATATTATACTGATCACTGTAATCGTAAAATTTAAATTAGCGGACGCATGGAAACAAGTAACGGAAACTGAATGAGTCAGTCACCATGGTGCAGATAAAGGACAATCCTCCAGATAAATCATTCTCTGATTAATCAAATTGTTTGTGAAACATAAGAATTGTGCAAGGTGGGAAATAAAAAGGACTCTTGTATCTCTATCAAGCTAACGAGTAAGATTTGTATAACAGAACAGCCTGTACAGTTTCACTGAGAATGCCTTGACCTAGTGATAGAAGATACACTATACATAATTAGGAACATAAATAACTCCATTTATCTGAAGGTGTTAAGGGATAGTAATGTTTCACAATAAAAGCAGCTCCAATTAATCTTCATAGTATTTGGTCCATGGAGAGTTATTCTAATACTGTCAGAGTTGTAGTTCAAGGGTAATTGAATGATAAAGTATCCCCCTTCCTCCCCTTTAACCTAGTGTAAGCCACCTCCCCTCAGATGTGGAATCTGGTCTTGAGATCAGACAGATCACAGCAAGAGACAATCTTCTTACTGTGAGAACAATGAAAACCCTGCCCGCCTTGACAGGTTTTTCCTTATGATCACTGAAGATTGTCCCTCTCTGGGATCCTTCCGGATATTCTTGCTGCTCTGAGGTGAGCAGTGTTACATCAGTAAAATGGGCCAGAGAGGGATAATTTATCATTCAATTACTCTTGAATCACAACTCTGACAGTATTGAAATAACACTCTCCATGGCCCGAATACTATGAAGATTAATTGGAGCTGCTTTTATTGTGAAACACTGCTATCCCTTTAAGACTGAATTTAAATGTGTGTCCCATATAAAAAGTAGACCCATTCAGGGACAATACAGAGTCCCTGAATGAAGACTCCAGAACAAAGAGTTCTAAATACTAGAATTACATTGTAGCTGACTCACTCCATTATAACTCATGATGGTGGTGATGATGATGATGTAGATCTCAAATATATCCCTCCAGCAACCCTCTCTTCTTCAGATACAGATGAAGTTGAGAGTGAGAGAGATGATGACATAGCCAGAAAGTTAGCTGAAAGGTAAAGTCTGCCACCACTGAAAAGAAGCACGGTGCCTATCTATAAACTGTTTGAGAAAACCATTGGATGCTCTGACCCTGGACAAGCAAAGATACCTAAAAATATACAGTCATCCTGTCGGTCATCATAAGCATCGTCACCACTTCCAAATCCAAGTCGCACTCAGCAACACACATTTGTGTTGAGTAACCAGCAGCAGCAGCAACTGTTATTAACATTCACAACCTTAGCTATGATGAGTACATCTGCTGCTGCTGGAATTGCTGCACCTTTGACACCTAGTAGTAGTAACAGCAGTAGAATTGCATCAACATCTAGCTCCAATAGTAGTAGCAGCCACTTATGAACCCTGCAGTCCATGAAGTCCACAGTAAAGAGATACTTCACTCAGGATCTAAAAGCTAAGCATGTTTGCTATCTGATGCATGTGCAAAAAGCATGTGAGCAGGGGTAAAGCAGGCTCACACCTAGGAACCTCCTCAGTGAGATCCCACCTGAAGCACAACCTCCAGCCTGGCTGGGAGACACCATGGACATGTCACATATGCCACAAATGGCAGCAGCAGCTTCTGCCACAACTAGCAAAAGCAGAAGCACTCCAAATAGTTCCCAGGGCTCTGGGGGCAGATAAGAGAAGTAGATGTTATTGTTGTGGCAGAAATTGTGCCCCTGCCAACAGTTAGTTCATTCCAGATAATACCTTTGGCTCCTTCTGCAGAGGAGTATGATGACTCTGGGTTTGCTGCAGTTGATGACAAGAATCATAGATTGCCACCACCTCCACCAACTTCTCAAGTGGTGGCATTACAGCAATAACGTTACACAGTTCTTCTTCTATGTACTGTTATCCCACACTTACTAAGCTGTTAGAAAGAAGTCAAAAAGTTGCACAAAAAGAAAGCAAAAGTACTCCTATGGAATAGTAAACTTGACAAAATGTTGGAGGTTGACATGCTGCCATTTTCTTTTGTTGAAAACAGAGGCTTTAAAGAACTGATGTAATGTAGTGCACCCTGGTGGAAAATCCCAAGCAGTAGATATTTTTCAAGGATGGTTGTGCCATAAGCAGGGCATTAGTGTTGCGGGCAAAAGACAAAGGCAGTCAGTCTGCTAAAAACCTTTTCAAGGCATATGTTGTTGTAGGACTCAAAACATTGACTTTCAGATATTTATTTCTGCACTGCAGCCCTCAGAAGAAGTAATATTGTGGTTGGTAATGTTACAGTCATAGGAAACATAGGCAAAAAATTTACTGGCAGTGGCGAAAAAGGATAAACATTTTCCAATGGCAAAAAGAAGAAAATGTATGTGAAAAAGTGAATAATAATATTTCTGACTTTTCACCTACCCCTATTCCGAGTTTGCTCAGGTTCTTAGGTGCCAAGGTCATATGGGAGATATGGTAAGGATTTCTAACCTGCCTTTTGGAGTTAAGAACAAAGGGGTAACTTGTCATTAGAGGGCCCCTGTGCAAACATTTTTTGGCCACTCTAGCAAACAAATATTTTTCCAGTAGCCCTGGGGCTGATGGCCCCCCTTAGATGTTGGGTCCCAGCACAGCTACACCCTCTGCACCTCTTTTAGTTACACCTCTGGTCAGGAACCGCCCATCAGTTTAATAGCTTTGGAAGATTTTGGTTTAGTACTTGGGGAATCTAATCTCAGCAGAACTTTGTTCTTTGTTCTCAATGCATCGCAAGCTGCCTGGCATCACAGGGGTTAAGGGTGATTTAGGTGAATGTGAACTAGGTGTCTAGGAGCATGTGGAGACACTAAACTGGGCTTTGGTGGTTGTTGCCTTTTGTAGTTCAACAGGCCTTTTTTTCCAGCTTCAACATCCTGAGCTGACAAGCCTGGAAAATCCTGTCTAGCCACATAAAGGAGAATTGCAAAGGCCATCCTGCTACAACGTAATAGCAGAATGGCCATTTGCAATCCTCCTCTTGGCTGTTGTTTTGTATGTATCCAGAATTTCCAAATTCAAGATATATCCCAGCCATAATGAAATGGCCAGAGTCCGAAAAATTCTAAAAAAAAAAAAAATATATATATAGTCTTCAACTCTTTTGCAGGATAAAATTCTATTTGGCTGTAATGGAATTTAGTCCAATGTAACCTGGCTAACTAGCCAAGTCAAACCTAGCAGGGACGTTGCTAGGTACTGTCTGAAGGGGATAACGTCCTGAGTCTTATTGGCAGCTTGGGTCATGTAATGGTGCTAATCTCCCTAATAGTATTGGTGCAATTGGCCAGAATAGTAGACCGACAATGCATTACGTTGGAAATCCCTGCTTCCTAGGATCTAGTAAAAATAAGGCCATTAAATGTACACTTCCCAGATTTATGTGGACACTAAGTAAAGCTAACCAGGATTTATCAGTTTCTCTGGGAACACAATATTATGCTGTTCTTGGGATTGTAAAACTGCTCTTCTTCATAAAGGCACCTTGCTATGCATTTAGAGATGCCTTTGATTTGTTGGCAGCAATGCTAAGCCACCAGGCTGGCCTTTATTTATCTTTATTTACTGCTATAGTTATGAGATTGAAATAGCTCCTGTAATTTCTCAAAGTGACATGGAATTGTGAACACGGTGAGCAACACTAATTAAATATAAATTGCACCATTTACCTGTCACGGCTGGATGAAGATCCAAAAGATCTCCCCCCCCCCTTTAGAATTACATAAACACTTGCCCGTATGAAGGATGACAGTTTAACTCCTTGCATTCCAAAGATGTCGCCAACGCATTGAAAAGCAACACACTGAAAAGCATTCAAGGGGTTAAAGAAAACTGGTTTATTATATTGTGCCATGAACACTATGGCAGTGTGCCATCGCTGCCTTCCCCATATAGTCAGGGCACCATCTTGATATGTTGCTCTGGGATACTTTGTTTATATAACACCAACTTATTCTGGAGGGCTGTACCATAGGGAATAGATATTAAATAGTACAAATGGAACGTGCAAAACAAAAGGATAAGAGGGTCCTACTCGTACAAGCTTACAGTCAAGGCATACCTCCCAACATTTCAAATTACCAAAGTGGAACACTTGTGTTTTGGGGGTGTTGCTGGGGGCGTGGCTGGTGGGCTGGGCATTACCAGAAATTTTAAGGCAATTTCATAACCTATTGATACCTACTTGTGTAACCTAATAAATGACTTGTAACAAGACCAAAGTATTTTATTTACATAGACTAATTTATAAACACATATACTGAAGTTTAAACAAACAATAATATGAGTTATATTGCTGTAGAGAAATATGATACACTTATAACACAGCAATATGAGGGACATCAGGGTGGGAAAGAGGGATTTGGGTTCTAAAAGAGTTACTGTCCCTCCTAAAGAGGAACACTTAGAAGGTATGGTGAATGTAGGAGGAAGGGTCCATGCCTCTATGCTCCTCCCCTTTCATCACTGGTGCAGTGTGAGTGCATACTGAAGAGGCTGGTGCATGACTCTGGCTGTGATTATGGTAACCAGGAGATAAAACAGGGGTCTTAAATGTAAAAAGAACTGAAGTGATTATTGGCCAAAGCAACTGCTTCACAGGGGTACATATATATTTCTCACAATGACCCTTTGAATTCTGGAAAGGTCACCAATGCATTTCAGAGATCTGAGGTAATTAGACGTATTAAAGGCCTTATGTGGAAAGCAAAAGATGAGCAGTTTTGGAGCAAACAAATTGCTTTATAGGGGACAAATAAAAATTTCCCATGATTTAAACCCCTTGGAATGCTAAAGAGGTTTCAGTGTATTGCTTTGCAATGGATTGAACACCTCTCTAGCATTCAAAGAAACAAACGCCCTATGTAAATTAATGGAATTAGGTGACGTTTTATTTGTTCACTGTTGTGCAGTTCGTTTGCTCAAGAACTGCTCAGTTATTCTTAGTACATCAGCATCAGGATATGAGAAGGAGGCTTAGATAAAACTATAAGTCCCTTTGGCAGCAAACTGATGAAATCTTCATACGCTGGAGGCACATTCAGCATGCACAGTCCAAAGTCCATATCCTATTACATATCCATCTCACTGCTCTACAATAAGGGCCTTAAAGGAACAGTAAACTTAAAAAAAAAAAAAAAAAAAACCATATTGTAGGGCCTCTCCCAGTGAGTTCAACAAGGAGACTACTATTCCCACAGTTATTACAGTTTAAAGTGATAGTAATGTCTAAAAAAAACTTTTTTGCACTTAGAAGAGCTCAAAAAGCTGATCTAAATACAAAAAAACATATCTCTCAAACTGCTATGGTTTAAGAGATACGGGCGTTTGAAGTTTGATTTTTCCTACTGACAGCTGTAAAGCTGTCAGCAGGAGATTCGTATCGGTCGACACTATGGCGCTTGAGAAGTGCCTGGATCTTGTTACTTACAAGGAATCCCTTTATTGGAATGGTCTAAAACATGTGCCTGAACACTAGGCACATGTTTTAGACCATTCCAGTGAAGGGATTCCGTGTAAGTAACGAGATCCCAGCACTTCTCGTGTCGACCGACACGAATCTCCTGCTGACAGCTTTACAGCTGTCAGTAGGAAAAATCAAACTTCAAACGCCCGTATCTCTTAAACCATAGCAGTTTGAGAGATATGTTTTTTTGCATTTAGATCAGCTTTTTGAGCTCTTCTAAATGCGAAAAAGTTTTTTTTAGACATTACTATCACTTTAAAGGGATAGTAATACTTAATAAGAAAAAAAAATATATAGTAGTGTTTATCCCCCTGAGTAAAAAAGGGTACTCTCGCTGCTGAAAGGTGTTTTATTCAATAGTTATTACAGCTCAAAGCTGAATTTTTTAGGTGCAATATCACAGTGGCCTGAAATTGTACAGTGGCACTGTTGTTACATCGTCGTATGGACAGCTGTGGTCCATAGACCATACATCTCCATAGGATGGTGTATCAACAGCGCCACTGTACAATTTCAGTCCACTGTGATATTGCACCTAAAAAATTCAAACTTGAGCTGTAATAACTTTTGAATAATACACCTTTCAAGAGTGGGCGTTCCGTTGTTTTACTCAGGGGGATAAACCCTACAACATATATTTTATATTTTAAGCATTACTATCCCTTTAAACTTATCTTTTTTTACATTAACATTGCAATCTAATCACCAGATTTCAGTAGTTATTCGGTTGAATTATATGGGAGAGGTGAGTCACTAACAGCAGTTCTCTGTAGAATGTGATAGTTACTGCTGCGTCACTTCCTGTCAGTTTAACCTTTCAGGAAGTACACTTCCTGGGTCTCTGTTTTCAGAACACATAACAGGTTATAACCCTTTAAGTGCCAAAGCAATGCTTTGGATACCACTCTGGCCCTGACAGCTGTGGGAGTGACCTTGTTTAACCCCTTCCCGACAATGGACGTACATGTACGTCCCGCAGAAACTGTCACTTAGTGACAGAGGACATACACATACACATACGTCCCGGAAGTCCGGGTCCCAGCGCGGCTGCACGCCGTTCGGGGACACCAGATTACTTTAGCGAAAAAAAAATTTCCTAGCCGGGCGTTAATTGACGGCCGTGTGTGCACGCGGCCGGTCACTAAAAAAAAAAATACTGCTCCTCTAAGCAGAATGCATATGATGAAAGATTTTGGAACAAACCAACTTTACCTCAGATAGAACTAAAAATTCTGATTGATTCAAATGGGATTTTAACCCTTTCAGTGCCAGAGAGGTATCCAATACATTTTTCCCATTTGATGCAGCTGACCTTCTCCAGAATTGCTCATATTTCCTTTTGTGCATAGAGCCCTAATTACAGTGATTAATAACAAGTTAGTATGCTTTCCTCCAAGTGTCAGATTTCAGAGCATGAGCACTCATTGTACAATTGACATGTGTTACTCATATCCAGATCTCTGTAGGTTATATCCCACATCGTGCTAATTCATTCATCCAGAGAGCAATCAGATTTGTTCTTCTGCTGTTCCTACTCAATTTACATTCCTGGTAAATAAGAAATAGTATTGTCTTCTGGGAGAATGTAATGAATAATTCAATAATGAATCTTAAACAGACATCGTTTCAAAATTTGCTAAATTTAACCTGGCATAAGTCTTCATAAGCTACGTGACATTATACGATAAAGACATAACATTCGCTGGGGCTGGCGTATCAAGAACATGTGGGTCAGTTATGGAGCAAGCAGGGAAGATCTCTCCAGCATCCAAGGAGTTAAATGATAGCCTGTAAAGGGGTATAAAACCAGTGCAGGGACATTGAGATTGCTCCAGCCACGCCCACAATTCAGAAGGTGGGTGTGGCCAACACAGATTGGACACTTCTCTAGCAATCAGCCAATGGTAATTGTTGCTCATTCAGGATCAGCCGATTTACCCCAAAATTTCACCACTCTTACTTAGTTCCACCATTTTAACCCCTTGAGTGCCAGAAGGGTACACAATCATTGCACTGCGATGTGTTGTGCACCCCTCTGGCTCTCAACCACTTAAGGGTTAAGGGATGTTTCATATGGACTGTGATAGGACACACAGATCTTCACATAGTGTCACTATAAAATCCCATTATAAAGGATAAAACTAACCCTTCCTAATAATATTAATACCCCATTTACCTTACCTACTGGCCCCTATGAATTATTCCTTGCTCCTTGGTTCAAGAGATAACATCTTCAGTCATTCCTGGATGTCATGTCCATGGAGTTGCTAGCAGGACCACAGGACCTCAAACTCCGTCCCCTGCACACGGTAATCTTAACAGTTTAAGGACCAGAGCTGTGTGTAACACATTGCTTCAAAATGCACTAAGCAGCTCTTTGGTCCTTAAAGAGTTAACGGCTCTTGCACGTTGCCTGCTTCAGTTTGAAAAACTGTCAGCAATCATCATGTCTGCCTCCGTGAACATGACAGGCTGAAGATGACTGGGACTGACTGAAGATGTTACTGCTTGAAGAATGACAAAATACAAAACTCATAGGGGTCATTAGGATTTTATGGCCATTCTAAGGTTAACCCTTTCAGAACCAGAGAGGTATACAATGAATTACAAAGCAATAAGCAACAGACGCTTCTATTGATGAAAGGGTTAATACTTTAGGACATTAGAGGGGTAATTACAGAGGTCCAACTATCCATTTCTTGGCCCAGGGCAAGATCAACCTCAGCCTCACCTAAGTCTGGGGTGTCCTCCAATCATGTCTTCGGAGGCGTGTCAGTACTGAGGCCATTTGCATTGTACAGAAACGCTGTTGCTGAAAGCTCTCTGGGTAGAAGCTACTGTCATAATGTGACCCCCCCCCCCCTTTACCCACTTTTTTAACTGCTTGGGGAACATGAGGGTTTTACTATGGAGAGAAATACTGTATATGCTTTTCCTGATGAGTAAAACAAGAGTAATCCCTCTGCTGGCCGATGCTTTATTCAAACATTATAACAGTTTAATCCTTTTAAAACTGAAATACTTAGGGTTGTATGATTAAAGCGGAACTTTCAGATGTTACCAAGTCGTCATGCATTCATTAAGCACATGGTGACTAGCTTGGAAATCCATGTCTTACCTTTAAAAAATAGCAGACTGTAAAGAAATCTTTGCCGTTTGGAGACCGGAACCCAGGTTACAGCGCAGATATCTGCAGTGCTCCATAAGGTTACTGGAAGGGACTGGCGGAGCAGGGGCGCAGACCTCACTACTCATCACATGACCCTGTCCCATCCTGGAACAGAAAATATCCTTGGACTATAATAAGCAAGGACAGAAAAAAACTTTAAAGGGATAGTAATACTTTATTATTACTATCCCCCATATTGTAGATATTAGCAAAATAATTTAATAGCCCCCAGGTTCATCTCTCAAACCTTAACTTTTCTAGCCTTTCTTCATAACTAAAACTTTCCATTCCCCTTACTAGTTTTGTAGCCCTCCTCTGCACTCTCTTTAGTTCCATATTGTCCTTTTTCAGAAAGGGCGCCCAGAATTGAACAGCATATTCTAGGTGGGGTCTTACCATGGGCCTGTAAAGAGGCATAATAATATCATACACCCTTGAGTCAATACCCCTTTTAATACATACCAATATCTTATTGGCCTTTGCAGCTGCTAGCTGGCACTGCACGCTACTGCTAAGTCTATTGTCTACCATTACTCCCAAATCCCTTTCATTAGTAGATTTCCCCAGAGAAACACCATTTAAACTATATGTTGCATTTTTATTATTATAATACCCAAAATGAATAACTTTACTTTCTTGTGCCTGTACTTCCCCTTGCCCTTCCCCATAGTAGTCTCTGGCTTTAGGGGTATCATCTAGTGTCAGGTTTTGTTATTGCAGGTGAAATTTACATTTCCCTTTAGCCTGCTGAATATGTAGTTAGTTGTCTTTCCGTACTTTGCCTCTTAAATGGACTCATCAAAGGTTATCCAGCTCAGGCATCTTCTCAACTGGTGTATGGTATCCAACATCTCAGACAGAACCTTTAATCCTGCTAACACCTTTAGTCCAGCTACGCCACAGCAACTTAACTGGTTGGGTCTGTAAATGCTCCAAAGCCACTCATTCCAGCTTTGTACTCTACTGATGAGTAGTTCCTACCTACCAGTTAGTTAATTATTCCAGTATTCTCCTCACCCTCCTTCCATTTTGTAAGGACTTCACTACTCAACTTTTACTGTTCACGAACATGTCAATCAAATGTCAATGTGCAGTAGAGTTTAGGACTCTGGCTTATGAACTAGACTGGGGTAACAGTACCTTAAATGGGAACTTCCAGAAAAGTATCTCAGAAAGGCTCAAGCAGGTGCTTAGTACCAGGAATTTTCTGAACAGTCTCAAAGAACTCATCCCCTATGCTCTTGCCTGGGGAGTCATCTTCTGGAATGACATCTTGAAAGAGAAAAGGATAAATCCTGTAGACCAGTACTTGACCCAGTAATTAGCTCTCAACCTTGTACTCCTGTTAATAGCCCTTTGGCATCTTAAGGTGCACCTGAACTAGTGGAGACAGGTGCAATCATCAGGTTTTCTACACTCGAGAAAAAACAACATCAAGCCATGGGTTTAGTGTGGGGGGCACTAAACATATCTTCCACTCCCTTCCATCCTCTTAAACAATTTATGAATCCAGTTCTGGTCCACTTTTTATATTCATACTCAAGCTTTTATTGATTCATGTGCAGCTGGAGTATTTATTGGTTCTACTTTTTCCCCACATACATCAGATTCCCTTAATGGACAAGGAAAATCTGTTACATGTTCAGTCCATGGATGGTTCTTCATTTGGTTCAGGGGTGATCCCTCAAACTACTATCCCTGTTGCTTTTTTTTTTTTAGAACCTTCATATCTTGAGAAGATCACTTTCTAGACAATCTACTCTCAGAGAAACCAAGTGATTCTGGGTTTTTCCTGGTTGCACTTTTATGATTGGTAATATGTTTCCTTGTGAAGCACATTGAGATGATCATCCATTTCTTCATGTGAAGGGTCTATAACTTCTTTCAGTGAGAGTTAAGGAACTCCAGAACCATGCACAATTTTCTGATGTCTTCAGCAAGCAATGGGCGGAAGTCCTTCCACTTTGCAGTGCCTAGGATTGTCCTATAGCTCTTCTGGGTCTGTACTAACAAAGGGTCACACTTTATTTTCAGAGGTTTATCAATATTTTTTTCAATATCATTCAGCCAGTTATATCCATGACATTCTATGACACATTCCAAACAATGGTCTAGTGAGGCTTTTCAAGGATTTAACTACTTAAAGGAAGTATCCAGATTCTATTGATCCAAGCCTTCCATTTATTATCGACATTGATGCGTCTGAATCTGCAGCTGGAGCTGTTCTCAGCAATCCACCCTTACTGGGAGAATGTATCCTTGTTCATATTTCTCTAATAGATATTCTTATTCTGAACATAACTACAACATAGCAAAACGGGAACTCCTTGCCTCAAAGATTACATTGGAAGAGTGGAGATACCTTCTAGAGTGAGCAACCATCTCATTAAATATTCTCAACAATCATTAATAAAAATAGCTATGCAATTCAAAGGCTATTTTGAAAGCTTTTTCAGAAACACCAACATTGTTCTTATGTGGTAGGTTCTCTTTAACCCCTTAAGGACCAGCAGTGTGAACCATAAATAGAAGGCGTCAGAGCTGGGACTGCTCTGAACAAGAGAAAGAGTAGTGGGAGCGCATGAGAGGAGGTGTCAGTGGGGGGAGCTGCTGGAAGGTTGGGTATGATGTGAGTTGTAGCCTCCAGTAGCTGAGAGACAGATTGCCTGCCCTAACATAAACACAAAAGCAAATCAAAGTTGCATCCTTTATGCTTCATCACAGATTATAGCACCGAGTTCACTCGATATATCTCCCAAAACATGCTGGTAAGCATTAAAGGAACACTAACAGCTAAATTGAAATTAGTTGTTATACCTTAAAATATCATTTACTTACAGCTAGAATCTGTAAAGATTAGTTCTTTTATGTAAATACCCTAAAATATAATCCCAAATATGCTTTGGTGATGTCTGTGTAAACTGTTCTATTCAGACACTATTTTGTTAATTTTTTGCGCTCTTTGCAATGAGAGTTCAGAGATAAGGAAGTCAATGTATTACGATTAGAACCCCGCTCTCATTTTTGTACCTTTTCTCAGCCAATTTACAGACAATATATCACTATCACGTCTAAGACACTTATCAAGATTGCTATATTCAGCAATTTTATAGGGATAGTAATGTTTCAAAATAAAAGCAGCTCCAATTAATCATCATAGTATTTGGACTTTGGAGAGCGTTATTTCAATACTGTCAGAGTTGTAGTACAAGAGTAATTGAATGATAAAGTATCCCTCTCCCGCCCCTTTTACTGATGTAACACTGGTCACCTCAGAGCAGCAACACTGTCCGGATGGATCGCAGAGAGGGACAATCTTCAGTGAGCATAAGTAAAAACCTGAAATATCTGTCAAAGGGGGGCAGGGTTTTCCTTATGCTCACAGTAAGAAGATTGTCCCTTGCTACGATCTGTCCGGTCAAGAGACCAAATTCCACATCTGAGGGGAGGCGGCTTACACTAGGTAAAAATGGCAGGAGGGGATACTTTATCATTCAATTACTCGAACTACAACTCATTCAATTACTTTTGAACTACAACTCTGACAGTGTTTTATTTATTTATTTATTTAGAAAATGTTTTACCAGGAAGAATACATTGAGATTTCTCTCCTTTTCAAGTATGTCCTTGAAATAATACTCTACATGGCCCAAATACTCTACAGTGTTGAAATTATACTCTACATGGCCCAAATACTATGAACTTTAACTGGAGCTGCTGTTTTTGTGAAACATTACTATTCATTTAAGACCCTCTCAGGCCCCTGGTGGAACTGCGAATGAAGACCCACAAACAGAGGAGTAGTAACATCTCTTAATATTAAGCCTTGCTTCCTGATGTCCTCAAAGAAGCCCTGATTTATTAAGGCTAAGGAAGGAACAAGGGCATTGCCTGGTCAGTATGCGGTACAGGCTTGACATCATGGGAACATTTTTCTCATCAATACGATCTACACACCTGGCACTGAAGGAGTAAATGGGGTTGAAGTCAGATAGATGTGCAATGAAAACAATGGCAGCCTCCACAGAACATATCTAGGACTATATTTTAGACCTCAGGAAACCAAAAGAGAGAATGTTTCAGATGCCAGTATGAATTACAGAGAATATACAGAAAATGCATATAACGCCAGTTATTTTTTAGGTGCTAGAGTTCCTTTAACCCTTTGAGTGCCAGAGGGGTACGCAACGCATTGCTTTGCAATGAGTTGCGTACCCCTTTGACATTCAAATGGTTAACTCTTTTCAAGCCAGAGGGGGGCTGGATGTATTGCAAAGCAATGAACTGGACATTCCATTGGTACTCAAAGGGTTAATGGACAGTATCCAAGTGAATGTTTCAAATTCATATAAGTGAAAGTTTTCATTCCAGGGAGATGGCAAGCAGATGGGAAAGTCATCTATACTGTACTGTGCCCGGTGTACCTCCTGTGCACTCAAGGACAACATTCAAGAGCATAATAATAAAATTAATAACACCATCTGTACTTCTTCCATGGTCGGCATTTATGATATCATTTGATTCACTTTTTATCAGAAATGAGGGGGTTATAGTCTTCTCCAGAGATGGGAATCTGTTCTGACTCTGTTCTCATTATGAAATTATGCTTATTCCACTTAAATTAACCTTTTGAACACCCAAGGCACATACAAGGTTAAGCTTTTCTGTGCCGGAGGGGTATCCAATGGATTAGAAAGCATTGCATTGGATACCACTCTGGCATTTAAAGGGTTAAAATAGCAGTCTACTTTTTTTTAAAACGTGTTTCTGTTTTGGGCCTTTGCGGTCTTAGTGCCTAGAGGTACAGCTGCACCTCACTGACAAGGCCCATTAACCTTATGCAATGCGTTGCTTACACCTCTGGCACTCAAAAGGTTAAAAAGCCAAAACATTTGTGTAAGGTTTTGCTGTTTTTCTCGTGAAGAGGAGACTTCCCTGACATTTTGGTGCTGGACTATCTGTGATCAGGATCGTAGGGATGCACCGATACCATTTTTTAAGACTGAGTACGAGTACCGATACTTTCCCCAAGTACTCACCGATACCAATTACTGATACTCTTTTTGCAATGCCATTTGACAGTTTTCCAAGGGGTGGTGAGAGGGTGCAGTGGGGGGAACTGAATTGGAGAAGTGGGGGGAGCTGGGGAGAACTGAATTGGAGAAGTGGGGGGAGCTGGGGAGAACTGAATTGGAGAAGTGGGGGGAGCTGGGGAGAACTGAATTGGAGAAGTGGGGGGAGTTGGGGAGAACTGAATTGGAGAAGTGGGGGGCTGGGGGGAACTGAATTGGAGAAGTGTGGGGCTGGGGGGAACTGAATTGGAGAAGTGGGGGGAGTTGGGGAGAACTGAATTGGAGAAGTGGGGGGCTGGGGGGAACTGAATTGGAGAAGTGGGGGGAGTTGGGGAGAACTGAATTGGAGAAGTGGGGGGCTGGGGGGGACTGAATTGGAGAAGTGGGGAGCTGGGGAGAACTGAATTGGAGAAGTGGGGGGAGTTGGGGAGAACTGAATTGGAGAAGTGGGGGGCTGAGAGGAACTGAATTGGAGAAGTGGGGGGGCTGGGGAGAACTGAGTGAGAGAAGTAGGGGGGCTGAGTGGGAGAATTGGGGAGGCTGAGTGGGAGATGGGGGGGCTCTCAATGGGGCTGATGCATGGCAATGGGGCTGATGCATGGCAATGGGGCTGAAGAACAGTGAGATTTTGCCAGGGTCTCCCATGAAAGCTGCAAAGAAGTTTACAGTTTGTCCAGTCTGTGCCAAGCTGCAGCTTCTGCCTGCCTTACCCTCCAGTTACCCGCTGTATTTTCCTCCTCTGCTGGGTGCTCGCTATTCTCTCGCGAGCCCTGGCAGAGGTCAGCGTCGGAGCGTTGCCATGGTAACCCGCGGCAATGCTCCGACGCTGAGGAGGGAGAGAGGCGCCCATGGAGCATTGTGAGCAGCTCTCCGGGCTCCCTCTCTGCAGCACCAACCCTGACACAGGGTATCGGTGCTGGCATCGACCGCATTTGCGCGAGTACGAGTACCCGCGCAAATGCCGGTATCGCCACCAATACCCATACCAGTATCAGTATCAGTGCAACCCTAAATATATATATATATATATATATATATATAAAGTCTCCGGGATGCTTACTGTAAGTGATATGATATTTTGTATCTTTACATCTTTTCTTTTGGCTATCATTTTGTGTTACTTATTGTAGCAGGTTCGGTAGCAAGCTGTGGCCTTTTAAGTAATAGAATGGAATATACATATGTACACAACACAGGTGATGTTATTTTGCATATGTCTGGTTTTAGGCCTCTTGATTGCTTTTAAGTTAACTGGGTGAGTTGTCACTTTTTTTTTCTTCCCAATTTTTTGTGTCATTTTATGAGATTTTCCTCTCATGTGGGGTCATAGGTAGAATGCTATTAAGCCTTTATACTATATATTTTTTATTTCCTATAGTCATATATTATTGTATTGGGATTTTATGCTCCCATCTTGTCACTGAGCATTAAAGAGGGAGTATTGTACTGTATGGATTAGGAGTAGGCGAAAAGTGAGGAAAATTACCTGCATAACTTTTTTGTGAAAAACGGATGATTATTCTCTTTTTTCTGCAAAAGTTTTTTCCTTTTCGGCAATGCAAAATATTCCTCCTTTTTGCCTATTACAGCAAATTTTTCTCATATTAAAACACATTTTTTTTTCTATTCTAACACATTTTTCGCCTACTGAACACATTTTCTCCTATTCCACATGTGAACATGTGTATTCAACAACACACATATATATCTGAGATATCGCTCTATGTTCTAACAAAAAATAGGACAAAAAAGTCTTCTATTTGCCAAAACATTTTGTAGAGATGGTATCTGGCTTACTCACATTAACCTTTTTAGTAACAGAGGGGTATGCACTGCACAGCAATGAGTTGCACGCCTATCTGGGACACAGACAGTAAAAGTCTCATCTATAGCGGCACTGTGTGGCAGATTTCACTGTAGCTTTAGTACATACTGTAAAATGTTGGGTATAATACGCACAATTTTACCCCACTTCACCTTATGTGAAGTGGGGGGTGAGTATTATACACGAGAGATTTTTTTTTTAGATTTTTTTTTTTAATGCTGCCAATCCCTTCCCTTCCTCCCCCGTCTCTATCCGCTTTCATAATAAAGCTATAAAACTTACTCAGGTCTGTAGGCAAACTTCATGTGCATCTGGGTAAATCTCTGCGGGCGGCATGTTTGCCTTTGCCGGCCGCCCGCCCACTTCCTTCCATGGCTTTCAGGACCTTCCGCCTCCAGCCAATAGTAATGCCCTGTGTGCCATTGGCTGAAGGCGGAAGGTCCTGAAAGCCATGGAAGGAAGAGCGGGGGGAGGGAGGGAAGGGATCGCCAGCATTAAATTTTTTTTGAAGCAAGGGTGCGTATTATACATAGACACTCTTGTTTTCCCCTAAATCTCGGGTATAATATACACCTGCGTATTACACACAGGTGCGTATTATACCTGAGATTTTACGGTAAATGTAGGTGCGGGAGCAGGAATTTTTACGTTTATAAATAAGGGAGACACATGGGCTGAGCTGGCTGATTTCTACTGTCTCCTGATAATGTACTCTCTCGCCTAATTAAAATACGCAATATAAATAAACCCACATACATATATAGATAGAATAAATTAAATAGCTATATTACTGAAATGCAGATAAATCAATATTTTATTTTTCTTATCTCCCTCTTGATCCAAAGTATGCAATATGTATTGATACGTAATGTTCCATGCACCCGTCTTATCCATAAAGGGTTAAAAATACAGTAGTATGGTTTATTAATATTTTATTTTTATGAAGGGGATTGATACTACAAGAATACTGAAGACTTCTTTAGCATTCAAGGGGTTAAAAACCCTATTTACATTAATGGGACTTTGGGGAATGTTTCTTTGTACCCGTACACTTGATTTACTCAACTATTATTCCTATAAGTACGTCAGCCTCTGTATTTTTTTATGTTTTTTTTTTTTTACACAAATATTCATTTTTATATTATTATTATTTTACTTCAGATCAGCGGATGTTTCAATGTATTTATTAACCCACTGAGTGCAAGAGGGGTACACAACACAATGCAAAGGGTTAAGTAAGGGTGTTGTGCTCTAGAACGGCTCCACATAAGCCATGTGTACGTTTCAGTGATACTGTGCAGATGGTAACATTCCATATGATGTGGAAAGTACAAAAATCTGTCTCTCTAATGGGAAATGATAATAACATTACAAAATATAATAATGAGATTGCACAGAAGCAGCACATCCCTGCCGGGAAAGAACGACAATTAGCTACACGGTTTAATATACTGCAAATGTATTTTTTATTACATAGAAAAGGAATCTGACTATTAACAGGCAAACGGCGAGATCAAATCCATGAAATATAGTAAGCAAAAGATCTGCTTCTTGACTACTCACGGCGAGCAGAAAATATATTCACGGAAAACTTCTGAGGCCCGATTTAATAAAATTGAGCTAAAGAAGCGTGGCATTATTAGTGACAATAATGAAAAATAAACACCATAATCATGCTATGCATAAAAATGTAGCCAACCTTTGACTCTTGAACCAATTCTGAAATACAGCTTCCAGCAGAAGATGAAGCAAGGAAAACCCGGCACCATCACACTCCCCACTTTCCTCTGCTCCTACCGACCTATCTCTAGAGCAATGCTGTCCATGTTCAGTCCTCAAGGGCCACCAACAGGACAGGATGTAAGGATTTCCCTGATTAAGCACAGGTGAGTTAATCAGTGGATCATTCATTGTGACTGACTCACCTGTACTTAATCAGGGAAATCCTTAAATCCTGTACTGTTGGTGGCCCTGAATGGCATAATGTTCAATGGCGGGATAATATTTATCTGAGAGAAGGCCAGATGATTTTCCAATTCTGTCCTTCAGCTTAAATGGATAGTAATACTTAAGATGTAAAAAAATATATGTTGTAGGATTTATGTCCCCAAATAAAACAAGGGTACTCCCACTGCTGAGAGATATTTTATAAAAAAAATTATAACAGCTCAAACCTTGAATTTTTTTAGGTGCAATATCACAGTGGCCTGAAAATTTACAGTGGCGCTGTTGCTACACCATCTTATGGAGATTTATGGTCTACAGACCAGAGCAGTCCACAGGATGGTATAGCAACAGCGTCACTGTAAATTTTCAGGCCACTGTGATATTGCACCTAAAAACTTCAAGTTTGAGCTGTTAAAATTTTTTAATAAAAGATCTCTCAGCAGTGAGAATACCCTTGTTTTACTTAGGGGGATAAACCCTACAACATATATTTTTTTACATTTTAAGTATTACTATTCCTTTAATGCTGGCAGATCCCATAGAATCCTATGGGGGGCAACTCATGCATACACATATGCTATATATATGTGTGTGTGTATCACAGAAATGGAGGCATTTATGACATTTTTCATTGTATTTCCCTGCCCCACATATGCCAGGAAGGGAATTGCAATTGAACTGAAGGTGTCATTCAGTGACTGAATGGTGAAGAGATGGCGAGGAGCAGCAAAAATGCTGCTGTTCTCTTCCCTTGATGAAGCCTAGAATAAGTTAGGTCTGAATTTGTATTACAGCCCTTCGTTTCAGCCAAGTCAGGAATGTAATATATTCAGTGCCAGAATGACATCTTAAAGGGATAGTAATACTTCGTTTTAGCTTTATTTTATTTTGTAGGCATTAGAAAACATGAACGATATAAGTCTTATCTCTCAAACCTTTATGATTTAAGAGATATTCACAAGCAAAGTTTCCCCTCCCGCCCCTTTTACCTAGTGTAAGCCATCTCTTCTCAGATGTGGAATGCAGTCCATAGACCAGACAGATAACAGCAGGAGACAATCTTCTTCCTATGAGAACAATGAAAGCCCTGCCCCCCTTGACAAGTTTTTCAGGTTTTTCCCTTATCTTAATTGAAGATTGTCCCTCTCTGCAGTCTACCTGGGCACCTCCCTTCTGATCTGGCTGAGCAGTGTTACATCAGTAAAAGGGGCAGGAGGGGGATACTTTGTCATTGAATTACTCTTGAACTATAAATCTGACAGAATTGAAATAACACTCTCCAAAGTCTAAATACTATGATGATTAATTAGAGCTGCTTTTATTATGAAACATTACTATCCCTTTAAACTCTCCTAGGCAAGGTACCTAATAAGCTCTTAGCCCCACCCTTGAACACACCCCACCTCCTCACCTGACTCCACCCCTAGTCCCATCCCTTGATGTCTAGCACAGAAAATATACGTATTCTGCATTATCAAGTGGAAAAGAAAAAAAGCTCTACCACTTGGTTGAACTGTGTTGGAGACCTCTCTAGCAACTAAAGGGTTAAATAATGGGCAGTACAAGATAACATAGACTTCTAAATGAACTAGGTAGCATAGCAATCAAGTAGATGTTGGGCGCATGGGGCACTGGGATTGCTCTGGCCACACCCAAAACTAAGATATGTTTCACCCATTAATCTGCAGTGACATTAGGGCACCAGGAATGTTTAAAGTCAGCATGGTAAGTCTTATTCTGTGACTCCTCAGCATCAATATAACCTTATCTGAATGGGAGGATACTTCTTCTTGGTGGTAGCAAAAAAAAAGAACCCCCATGCAAGCGCACATTTCCCAAGCCTTGGAGCAAACTGTATGGCCCATAGGAAGCACTTGGATGCCCAAAGCTTTTAGTAAGTAGTAGAAGCATGCAGGCAGACTTGTTTGGCACCTAGAAATAGCCCTTTTCACCTGACAATGCAACAAAAGGCCTATATTACATTCTGGAGTGGCTCATCAGAACTCACATTCCTCTAACAAAATCTCTTCAGGATCTTTTTTTAAGCTGACCTATCACACTGAGCTGTTAAGCATCTTTATTACACACCAGGAACTGATCATACCAACCTTACAGCACCATAGGAAATGGATCTACAAGCAATTATATTGCAGCAAATCTGGATTTCTGATATTGATTTGGTACACAATCGGACAAATTCTGCTTCATCATCTCATGGCTGTGCCTGATTGGGAGTAATAATACCCTTTGTCCTCAAATGCTACCACATTTTAATTTATCAATACCCCAAAAAACATAATAAATACATTTTTTATAAACCAATGCAGGGGGGCGTCTGATAATAAAAATCAATATAGAGTCTGAAGTCCATATTAATAAAAAATGCCCAAGAACTCTACTGCTACCAAGAGAGGAAAGGGGCTGAATAATCAATATGGATTCAGAAGTCCCAGTATTAATAAATATATTGTCCAAAGAAGGGGTATTGGACCCCTTCCTTTATTCTCCCAACGGAAGAGGAAATAAAATAATTAAATATTAATTTAAATGTGCCCAAGGGAGGTGTCTTCAGATCACTTCCTCTTCTTCCAGATAAAGAAGGCTTAAATTAAATTAAACATTTCACTTACCTTGAAAGAAAGTCCCTCTATGCCTCCTCAACATCCTGGTCCTCCAGTCTACTTCAATAGCTTAAAATTTAAGCTAAAAAATCTACAGAGCCACAGAAAAAATACTCGATACTTCACAGACCATTGTCACATGAACACTGAGCTTCTCCCCATTGCAGTAGAATTTATAAGTTGCCATCCACATAACAGAGCTCAGCTTTGATTGGCTAAAAAAAAATCAGCCAATCAAAGAATTAGAAAATCCCTACCAATCAATGTCCACATTGGGATGTCATGAGGAATCATGATACCATGCATTGAGGGGCATTCGGGGGATTAAAAACAGCAATTAACATCCAAGGGAGTTGGGGGAAATTGTATTTGTCCCCTATAGTGCAGCCAATTTGCTCCAGAATGTCTTCACTTCTTCACAGTATATCACCCTGTGATTTAATTCTGATAATGAGGACAACAATATGAAACTTCAGGCTGGCCACTCTCAGTGCTTTGATTCATTTGTAATGAATTAATCAAATGGCCATAAAATCATAATAGTCTCTATGAATTTTGCCCTTGTGCCTTTGCTCAAGAGATAACACATTCAATTAGTCTTTGATGTCATGCCTGTGGAGGCAGACATGACAGTTGGTGGCAGATTTTTCAGACTGAATCAGACTTATGTCAATATTAAGTAGGCTGGTGCTGAGTGCAGCGTTTTAGTTCCTGTGGTCCTGTTAGTATCTGTCATGTCTTCCTCCATGAATGTGACTTCTAGAACTAACTGAATATGTTATCTTTTGAACAAAAGGCTCATAGGGGTCCACTAGGATTTTCTGGCAATAATTAAGTAATTGGGGGTTAATATTAGGAGGTGTTAGTTCGCCTTTAACCCTTTGAGTGCCAGAGTGGTATATACCTCTGTGGCACTCAAATTGTAAATCACTAAGGATACATTTGACAGGGAATCTATCACAAGCTCCGACATTGTAGTAGCACTGCGAGGAGACTTTTCCTGGCATAGTTAAGCAGTGTGACATAAATTTTTTGATGTGCTCCATCCTTTTGGAAGGCTTTATCTATTACGCACAGAGCTGACTTTGAACAAAGGCCAGCTGAAGCCTTTACACGGCTGCACATTTTAGTTGGCAGCAAAATCATAACAAAGCAATAATACAACTGTTACAACCATTATTACTATCATCAGAGATGAAAAGCAAATTAAAGGAGCAGTAACACATCTTAATTACAACCTCTCACTTTCCTTGCTCTGGCCAGAAAGTCTTAATAGCCCCTTTGAATTTTTACATTGTAACTTTTTTTCAGTAGAAAACATCCTTTAACCCTTTGAGTGCCAGAGGGGTACTCAATGCTTTGCGTACCCCTCTGGCACTCAAAGGGTTAACCCCTTGAGTGCCAGAGAGGTACGCAATGCATTGCAGAGCAATGCGTTGTGTTCCTCTCTAGCACTGAAAGGGTTAATTCCAGGATGTCATGTCCATTAAAGGAATAGTAATACTTAATATGTAAAAAATATGTATTGTTGGGTTTATCTTTCTGAGCTGAGACTTTAGATGTTTTATTCAAAAGTTATTACAGCTCAAACTTGGATTTTTTTAGATGCTGTATCTCAATGGCGCTGTTGTCACACCATCTGGTCGAAAGTTCTGGTCAACTGAAAAAGAATGTCCATAGGATGGTTTAGCAACAGCACCACCATAAAATATCAGGCCATTGAGTTATTGCACCTAAAAAAAATGTAAGTTTGAGCTGCAATAACTTTTGACTAAAACATTTCTCAGCAGTGGGAGTTACCTTGCTGTACTCAGGAGGGATAGACCTTATAATATAAATGTAAATATATATTAAGCGTTACTATCCATTTAACCCCTTAGTGACTGGCCGCGAGCGCACGCGGCCAGCACTTGACGGGGTTTTTTTTTTTCCATTAAAGTGAATGACTTCCGTGTCTTACCAGGTACGTCCTTTGTCACTAAGTGACATTTTTTCGTGACGTACCTGGTAAGTCACTTGTCGGGAAGGGGTTAAGGTGTACACAACAGTTTTTTCAAACTAAAGAGAGCAAAGTGCATGAGCTTACTTAAAGGGATAGTAAAGTATTTGGGCCACAGAGAGTGTTATTTCAGTACTGTCAGTGTTGTAGTTCAAGAATAACTGAATGATAAATTATCCCCCTCCCACCCCTTTTACCTAGTGTAAGCCACCTCCCCTTAGATGTGGAATCTGGTCTTGAGACCAGACAGCTCACATCAAGGGTCAATCTTCTTACTGTGAGAACAATGAAAACCCTGCCCCCCTTTGCAGGTTTATCAGGTTTTTCCTTATGATCACTGAAGATTGTCCCTCTATGCGATCCATCCGGACAGTCTTGTTGCTCTGAGGTGAACAGTGTTGCATCAGTAAAAGGGGTGGGAGGTGGGATACTTTATCATTCAATTACTCTTGTACTACAACTCTGACAGTATTGAAATAACACTCTCCATGGCCCAAATACTATGAAGATTAATTGGAGCTGCTGTTTGTTCAAAAGTAATTCAATGACAAAGTATCCCTCTCCCGCCCCTTTTACTAATGTAACACTACTCAGCCAGAGCAGAATGGAGGTGCCCAGGTAGATTGAAGAGAGGGACAATCTTCAATTAAGATAAGGGGGCAGGACGTTCATTGTTCTCATAGGAAGAAGATTGTCCCCTGCTGTTATCTGTCTGGTCTATGGACTGGATTCCACATCTGAGAAGAGATGGTTTACACTAGATAAAATGGGCGGGAAGGGAAACTTTGTTTGCAAATATCTCTCAAACCATAAAGGTTTGAGAGATAAGACTTATATCGTCCTTCATGTTTTTTTAATGGCTACAAAATAAAATAAAGATAAAATGAAGTATTACTATCCCTTTAAGCACCAGACTGGTGCACAAAGATTGTGAAGATTGTCATGTGCAGTGAGCAGAATCTGCGATCTTGTTAGAATCTGTCATGTCTACCTCCATGGGCATTACATCCAGGACTGATTGAAAATATTGAACCAAGCAGAAGAGAAAATTCATAGAGGCCACTAGCATTTTCTGTCCATAGGAAGGTAAGTGGGGGCTCTAATCAGGAAGTGTTAGTTCTCCTTTAAGGGTAACTTTAAGACTCGAGTATAGTGGTATTAGTTTGACAGTTGTAAGTATGAAATCTGTAGTACTGGGGCAGGGTAACGTAGTATTGTTTAGCTTAACCCCTTAACCCTTTGAGTGCCAGAGGGGTACAGAACGCATTGCAAAGCAATGCATCCTGTACTCCTCTGGCATTCAAAGGGTTAAGGATCCATGATGTATCAGGACCGTCATGATGGTTCTGCAATTAAGGACCAGTGATGGTTCTGGCACGGCATGGAACTCAGGGGTCCCAGCACGACTGCACGCCACTCGGGGACCCCTGAATCAGATAAGCTTAATAAAAAAAAAATGCACCGTGGTCCTTAAAGGGTTAGTAATGTCAGAATAAAAGTATTAACTATATGGTAGATACAGTTAAAATAGAGTACTTGCACTTATTCGTATCTCTCAAACCGTTATGGTCTGAGAGATATAGGAAAATAAAGTTCTCCACTCCCTCCCCTTTCTGCTTGATGAGCTGTAAAGCTGTCAGAAGCAGATTCTGGTTCCTGGATCAGACGGTGGCTCTTCAGCAGCGCCGACATAACGATATCTAAAAATAAATACTTCATCAGAACGGTCTACAACGTGTGCCTGGTTTGCAAGCACACGTTGTAGACCATTCCGATGAAGTATTTATCTTTAGATATCGTTATGTCGGTGCTGCTGAAGAGCTTCGTCTGGTCAAGTGACCAGAATCTGCTTCTGACAGCTTTACAGCTCGTCAAGCAGAAAGGGGAGGGATCGGAGAACTTTATTTTCCTATAGCTCTCAAACCCTAATGTCTGAGAGATAAGAATAAGTGCAAGTACTCTCTTTTAACTGTATCTACCATAGAGCTAATAATTTTATTCTGACATTATTATCCCTTTAAGTGCCTGTCACGCATCCAGTTGTTAAGTGGTTAAGAAATGGAGCAGTGTAAAGCATCCAAGTGTTTCAATAATGTTGTTTTTATCACCAGTTATTATAAAAAGTCTCAAATATTTCAATATTTCAAACACTAACACCGAAACACGAATCCCTGTTTGACAGCAGACATTATGGCATTATCCCTTTGAGTGCCAGTGGCACTCAAAGGGTTAACTAGAGTTAGCTTTTAAAATCTGGTTCTTAAGAGAGGTGGCACGTATTGTAAAGGATAAAAATGCGGCTACAGTAAATACAGGCAGGCTCGGCCCGAGGAAGACAGAGAAGTTTACAAGTTCAAAAAAAGGGAGGATAAGCACATTATAAAATGCACAAATCCCAAGAAAATGAGAAAACAGTCAAGTCTGTAACAAAGGGTGACAAATCTTTCTTTAGATACATTAGTGAATGGTGAAACGCTAAAGGAGGTATAATATGCCTAAAATCAGTAATGGGTAGATACTTGCAGGGGGCAGTTGTTCCAAAGGGCATATCGCTTTAACAAGTGTGAGCATATTATCTTGGAATCTAAGAGACTGGATCTTACTGGAAAGAATATTGCAACATTATGTTATACTGGAAATCTGGAAAGGAGCTTAGAGTTCACTGAGCAGATAGTATGTGGTGTTAATGGTAAGAAGGATAAAGCTATAGATAAGCATACCCAGAAACTCTCTGGATCTGTCCTGATGGTTTTTGTAGTGAATTACTGGGTCTTGAGAGACAGACACTGATTTTCCGGTGGTGGTGATTTTAGTATGAAAGTCTGCCCACTTCTGCTCCTTCCCACTCTCTCCCATTTCTTGCCCACTCCTCCTCCTTCCCCTCCCTGTTCCTCCCACTTCCTGCCCACTTTTTGACACAGTCATTAAACCCCACCCCATTCAGGATTAAGCCCCACCATTTTTTACTCAAATCCCATCATTTATATCCACCAGCAGCACAACAAGAGTCCCCTGCAGGGACTCCAGAAGACAAAGTTCCAAGGGATTTAGATGAGGCATGGCAGGTATGTGGCTGGGTAGATAATATTAAGTAGATAAGAAAGTAGGCCGAAGAAATGAAAGGCCGGCTCTGAGTGTAAAGAAGGTAATTTATTGCAGGACAGTGGATGGTGACCAGTGAGATGTCTCCTGGTTGCTTGGGTTACATGTTGTGGACAGGGCAGACAGATTATTCAGAAGAGCTGGAAAGGATCCAACTGTCTTCATGCATATTGATACCAAAGACAAAGTTAGTGTAGGAAAGAGGGTTTGTAGTTTTAAGAACGCTGTGCTGACATTGTTCTTTGGTACAATCTTTATGGTAGTGATGGATTGGAAATGGAATGGAAATGGAGCTGCTGTGCTAGAGGATAGAACGTTCAGAAGACTGGGGGAGCTTTAAAACTATGAAATGGGGGGGCATATTTGGTAAAATGAGATAGATAATGTAGTCAGGAACTGGGTACAAGTAAAGGGTCATGGGAGTGGAGAAGGTGGCTAAATGTAGTTAACATGGAGGAACCCCTAATAAATTCAGATATAGAAAAAAGGCATGTAGTTGGTAAAATACATAAGGACCACAAAAGTAATTGCTTACTGGAAAAGGCAAGAAAGATGGTAAGCAAAAAGGAGAGTTGGAAATGGTAGTAGCTAATGAGCATGTAGACATAATTGGAGTTGCTGAAACATGATGCAATGACACATATGAATGGGCTGTAGATATATACATATATATATTGAGGGCTATTCCCTGTTTAGAGAGGCAGTATTAACAGAAGAGGGGGAATTGTATGCCTATACATGAAACCAGATCTAAATCCAAGTTTAAGAGAAGATATTTGTGAGAAAACTGGTGATAATGTGGGGGCTTTGTAGTGTAAAAGGCAATAAACAAATCAGTTAGTCCTGATTAGGTTAATCCAAAAGTATTGAAACTACTTAGATGTTTGCTTTTAGTGCCCTTAGATAAGCTTTTTAACGAGTCCCCATTGACAAAATTGGTTCCAGATGACTGGAAAATTGCCAACGTAGTACCACCACAAAAAGAGAATTAGGAAGGAGTCTGTTAACTACAGACCTGTAAGTCTAGTGGTTGAAAAAATAATGGAAATGCTATTAAATGAGAAACAATTGGAAATATCTGAAGTCTAATGACTTGCAGGATCCATGGCAGAATGGCTTTACAACAAGAAATGTTTTCCAAACAAATCTAGTAGAATTTTTTGACTAACTTACTCAAGTGAAGGGTGGGGTGATATATGCTGATTATGTAGATTTCAGTAATGTTTTTTACACTGCTCCACAGACTATATTGATTCGTAAGATACATAGATTAAGACTAAACTCAGTAATAGTTTACAGGATAAGAAACTGGCTGAAGAACAGGTGACAGTATCTCATATACAATGGCATGCTTTAAGAAGAAGTATAGGTTACTAATGGGGTGCCTAAGGCCAGTGCTTGGTCCTTTACTATCTTCATTTGTAATATTTCTAATGATATTCAAAGCCAATTTACAGATGACACAAAGATCTGAAACAGAGATGAGACCCCAGGGGGAATAAGACAAATGCATAGTGATCTACGATCACTGGAGGAATGAACAAGAGTATGGGCTAAAGTTTACTGTTGCAAAGAGCAAGATAATGCATTCTGAGCACAAAAACCCAGAGGTGTAATACAGGATAAATAGTACTTTGCTGACAACACCAGCAAAAGAAAGGGACTTAGGAGTTATTTCACATAACTTGAAGTTAGGCAAGAAGTGCAGTAAAGCAATGGGATAAACTAACCACATACTGGCCTGTATAGGAAGAGGTATTAGCTGCAAGAAGAGAGGGGAATTAAAGGGATAGTAACACTTCGTTTTAACTTTATTTTATTTTGTAGGCATTAAAAAAACATGAAGAATGATATAAGTCTTATCTCTCAAACCTTTATGGTTTATGAGATATTCACAAGCAAAGTTCCCCTCCCCGCCCCTTTTACCTAGTGTAAGCTATCTCTTCTCAGATGTGAATCTGGTTGTATGACAGTACAGATAACAGAAGGGGACAATTTTCTTTGTATGAAAACAATGAAAGCCCTTCCCCCCTTGACAAGTTTTTCAGCTTTTTCCATTATCTTAATTGAAGATTGTCCCTCTCTGCAGTCTACCTGGGCATCTCCCTTCTGATCTGGTTGAACAGGGGGGGGATACTTTGTTTGTGAATATCTCTTAAACCATAAAGGTTTCAGAGATAAGACTTATATCATTCTTCATGTTTTTTTAATGCCTACAAAATAAAATAAAGTTAAAATGAAGTATTACTATCCCTTTAATGCCACTTTATCATTGGTAAGGCCTCACCTGGTGTTCTATTGACCATCTCTCCATAAGGACTTTAATACATTGGTCTTATATTTAAAGAATAATTATTTTAACAAGTTCAACCTCCTCCACTGCTGGACTGGCTGAGAATGTATTGAAATCAATGGGGGTTATTCATTAAGGCGTGATAAAGAGTTGATAAAGTGGGGATGACTTCTCCAGTGATATGACTTTTCCAGTTCCTATGTTATCCTATGGAGCCAATGGACTAAGATCTCCAAAACTTAAGAAATGTTAGTGAATTGGCTCCATAGAATAACATAGGATCTGGAGAAGTGATATCACTGGAGAAATCATCTCCATTTTATCACTGCTGCGTCACGCCTTTGTGAATAACCCCCAATGTATTCCATTGGTGCCAGCAATAGAGGGCTAAACTTGTTAAAAACGAATATTTTGTTACATATAAGGTCAAAATTGCCTTGAAGGGATAGTAATGTTTCACAAAAACTGCAGCTCCTATTAATCTTCATAGTATTTGGGCCATGGAGAGTGTTATGTCAATACTGTCAGAGTTGTAGTTCAAGAGTAATTGAATGATAAAGTATCCTCCTCCCACCCCTTTTACTGATGTAACATTGCTCACCTCAGAGCAGCAAGGTGGTGTCCAAGAAGATCGCAGAGAGGGACAATCTTCAGTGAGCATAAGGGAAAACCTGAAAAACCTGTCAAGGGGGGCAGGGTTATCCTTATGCTCACAGTAAGAAGATTGTCTCTTGTTGTGAGCTGTCTGTTCTGTGGACCAGATTCCATATCTGAGGGGAGGCGGCTTACACTAGGTAAAAGGGACAGGAGGGGGATGCTTTATCATTCAATTACTCTTGAACTACAACTCTGACAGTACTGAAATAACACTCTCCATGGCCCAAATACTGTGAAGATTAATTGGAGCCGCTTTTGTTGTGAGACATTATCTGCCCGTCTTTCCATGATTAGAAGATCAGGTTGTAGAATGTTCCAAAAATAAAGGGGGTCCTGGGATTAATAAAAGAAAATAAGAACCTTAAAACCCCATTGTCAATGGCACACTGTGAGGACAAAACAAAAAACAAACAAACAAAAGCATCGGTGACTGGCTTATACATGGGCAACCCCTTTTTAAAAAAGTTACACTGCTCCCACGGGCTGGAAGGTGGGGTTTAGCAGGGCATTGAATGTGCCCTGTTGATACCTCACTTTCCAGCCAATCATATGGGTGGCTGGGATATAGGGAGTGTGCTTGGGGACATGAGGTATCAAGAAGGGGATTGGATGCGCTATTGGCCTCCTCCTTTCCCCTCCCTGATCAAGCCTATATACAGCCACTTGCCTTGGACGTCTTTAGCCTCGCTTTGATGTTGTTTTGGTGCATTTTTCAGCTCTCCAAAAAGATTCCAATGGGACATTGTAAAAAAAAAAATAAAATGAAATATGCACAATTCAGCCATCCGATTCTGACCGTTGATCAGAATGTGATTCTACAGCTGAGCAGCTGGAAATATCTCTATAGCCATTGTGTGAATATTTCTAGTTGTAATAGAATCTAGGCCTTTAAGTGTTCATTTTTAGAAGGCTAAGGGAAGCAACTTTCTTTTACACACACCTCTCTTCATGGTCAGAAGGCTGGACTCTACTGTGTAAGGCCTAACAGGAAGTGACAGGAAAATTGCTTCCACCAGCATGTTAAAACATTACATATCATATATTTCTTGTTTTCATGAGATATAACACATACATATATATATATATATATATATATATATATATATACACTAGTTGAAGAGCCAGTTACACGGGCCACAGTACCACTGCCAGTCGGTCGCGGACTGCCCAGTTCTGTACCAGCCGCGGCGCGGGCAGCAGTCTCTATTGTGCATGACTTACACACGTTTTAGTGAATTATTATATAGGATATATATATAATCAGCAAGAGTTGGCAGTGGCACACTACTGTTTAAACATTACAGCAGTACATTAAGGTGTACATCCCATATAGTATATACAAAATGTACTCAGTCTGGGCTTTGAGAGAGAGAGAGAGAGAGAGAGAGAGAGAGAGAGAGAGAAAGAGACAGCACTCAAGGATCTTGATAGAAGTGATGTTTTAATAAATCAGTGCTCCTGTTTCACAAACAAAGGTGATGAAGGTCCTAGCTGGGACCAAAAACTTTTGGTGAAATTGAAGCACTGATTTTTAAAACATTCCTTCTATCAAAATCCTTGAGTGCTGTCTCCCTCTCAAAGCCCCGGCTGAGTACATTTTGAACATAAAGTACTGTCTCCTTTTAACACGTTAAGGGATTTACTAAAAGGGTTAAAAAAAAAAAAAAAAAAAAAAGGTGTGTCATTTTGTTTGTTCTTCCTTGCTGGTAAGTCTCTTAGCAGACCAGCCTGTTAGTCAGGTAACTATCTACTTAGTGGTGGACTAGGATTTAATTTCTTATTACTTCTGCTTGTTGTTGTTGTGATATTTATCCTCAAAATAAAGCTAGTAGTTGGTCAACTAATAACGGCTCCAAGGGCCCTCTATTAAACAAAAAAAATACCAACTCAACTACAAAAGTGTTAACCCTTTAAATGCCAACACATTGCGAGCAATTCTGGGGCAAACCAAGTACACAATAGGGGATAAGTAAACATTTACACACAATAGACCACTGCACCAATGCTGGCTACTTTCATAAATAAAACTTAAAAAATATTTATTTAGTCACAATAAAAAACAAAACAGTACTTATCGCTTCCATGGACTCAGAGAATCAGAATGCCTCAGATGACCGGCGGTATGGTAACATCAATGTGTTTTGCGTATTCACCGCTTAATCATGATGACCACGATAAGTAAACATTCCCATGCATCATAGACATCTGTAGCACTGAAGAGGCTTAAATCCCCCATTTAAATCCATGGGAATCTGAGGATTTTTCTTATCCCCTATGTTAAGCTTGCTTTGCTCCAGAATGTTATCAGTTCTTAACCCATCAGACTCACTGACTCCTAAAGCGGTGAAATATTCACCATAACACAAATTCTAAACCAGTGGTTCTCAACTCCTGTCCTCAGGACCCACTAACAGGCCAGGACTTAGGGATTTCTCTGCTAGAGCACAGGTGTGGTGATCAGAGGCTCACTCACATTGATTAACTCACCTGTGCTCTAACAAGGAAATCATGTGATCAGAGGCTCATTCACACTGATTAACTCACCTGTGTTCTAACAAGGAAATCATGTGATCAGAGGCTCATTCACATTGATTAACTCACCTGTGCTCTAACAAGGAAATCATCACATCCTGGCCTGTTAGTGGGTCCTGAGGACAGGAGTTGAGAAACACTGCTCTAAAGCAACATGGTAACCTCCATAAACACATATAAATCCCTTTTCCTTAAAGTAGTTTATTATTTCTAAACAGGGAAATCATCATGATGGAGACAAAAATGGATATGCTTACTATATTGTGTAAGTGGCGGTGCCTGCCTGAAAATAGATGTGTTATTTGCATTGACAGAACCCAGGTAACCCTTTCAGAGCAATGCGTTGGACACTCCTCTGGCACTGAAAGGGTTAATTCCCAGAGCATCAGAGAGGACACTGACACATTCAAATGTAAGGCGTCAGTGATCTCTGGTACCTGGGGTGTTAACTGTCTTTTCAATATTCCAAATGGCCTTTCTATAAGACCATAGGACATATGTATGAAGGACACAGTAGAACAATTCTAGAGAAAAACGACTAAAGGGATCAAAATAAAATTCCCATTGATTTAAATGTGGCTGTTCACCCCTTGTATGTATTGGAGATCTCTCTAGCATTCAAAAGATTAAAACTAGGGATCGGCGAAAATTTTCGCCTCAAACTTAAATCTGTGAATAATGGCACTTCCCGCTTGGAGAATAATTCCTGCAAAAACTGCAGATTTTCCACTTTCTTTCGCCAAGCTCATTCCATTGAAATCAATGGGAAAATTGAATTTATACTTAACACATAGCAAATATTATTTTATTTCCCAAATGAATAGTATAAAAGGGGCATGAGGGTGCCTGTGTTGGTGGGGTGTAGGGAAAGAATCAGTTAACCCTTAAAGGACCATTGCCGTGCCAGGATCGTCACGGCAGTCCGGCACTTAAGGACCAATGACGGTCCTGGCACGGCATGGAGTTCAGGGCTCCCGGCGCGGCTGCACGCCACTCCGGAAGTCCTGAACCAGAAGCCGTAATAAAAAAAAAAATGCCCCGTGGTCCGCAAGTGCCGGCCGCACAGGATTGCGCTGGTCCTTAAGGGGTTAAACAGGGGATGATTTTTTTTGGGGTGGGGGTTGTTTACTGGGATTGGGGGGTCAGTTAATACAAAGTAAATCCTAAATACAAATAAAAAACCCCATAAGACATGGTATAAAAGGGGTCTGAACAGGGTGCCTGTGTTGGTGGGTGGAGTCTGGGGAATGAATCAATTGAACAGTGAATTTGTTTTGGGGGGGGGTTCTTGATTGGTATTGGGGGGATAGTTAATAAAAAAATAAATCAATAAAATAAAATAAGAAAATTGTATGTAAAGTGATAGAGACAGGAGCCAACTAACATCACATAAGCTGCCACTGGGGTGGACTGATGCTTGACTTGATAGAGTATTTTGTGGAGGATGATTTGTTAGATTTGTTGTTAGAGGCCCAATCCCCGACGAAACATTGATTTGTAGAACTTATTAGTCTAGGCCCAAGCCCTGAAGAAACATTGATTTGTGGGACTTAAGCTTGTTTGGCACAAGCCCTAAGGAAACATTGATTTTTAGGACGTAGGCTTGTTAGAAACAAACCCCAGAAACATTGTTTATTTTTTTGTAGGACTATGTTTTTTTTTGTTTTTTTTAAAGCACAAGCCCTGGGGAAAAAATGCCCTACTGGCCTAGTGCCAGCAGGTGATGTCCTGTTGGCCAGTGGCCATTGTCAAATGCCCTGATGTAGATGCAGAATTTGCAACTGCTGTTCTTGCTGCTGCTGCTGCTGAGTTGTTTAAGCAACAGGATGATTAGGCAGCTGAAAGTGAATGGGATCAACAACAGCATTAACATGGTTGATGGATGATGAAGGTTCCACTTGCCATGACTAGCTCTAATGATGTGCCTGAGGCAAAAACAGCACAATAAGTAGCCCCCAGTCTATGTGGAGAAAAGAAGTTGGCCAATAATTCTTCTCCACCTGCCCCTCCTCCAAAATCATGGGTGTGTTGTTATTAAAATAGAAATGTTTCCCTTGAGAGCAGGAACTGTGCCTCTCATCAGCAACTGCAGTGTGCACAGTGTGTGTGGTAAATAACATCTGGGGGCACAACTATATCCAAATACAATGACGCCAGAACCCAAGTACTGCCGCTGTCACTATACCCCTTGTCTAGACCCTGCTAAGGATACGTGACAACTTGCTGACAGTTTAATAGTACTGATAAACCCTCCCTGCCAGCATCTTAGCATATTCTGTGGGATGGAATCTCCTCAGATGCAACCTGATGACCTTCTTGCGATTCTCCTGCACCACACTGGCTTGTGTGATCAGTGCACCACACAGTGTGCAATGGGTGGAGACAAACTGCCTCATTCTAACATCTACAGAGTGGCTATCGCTTGGCGGGGGAGGTAACAATGAACGAGGTGGATTGGCAGAAGATGTAGTTACCGTAGAAGAAGAAGGTGGTGGCAAGTTAGTTGTTTTGCTTGTGATGGAACTTCCAGTCTCTGCCTGGGTTTCTCTACTCTTCCTCCTCTTTGATCTCCACCTCTCCTCTTGTTACTTTTCTGGGGAGTCAGGGGGTACAGTAACAGCGGTGCTTGATTTCTCTGGTGGGTGTTTGTCTTTACATGTTTGACATAAATGTCATGGTTTCTGTTTTTCGTTTGTGATTTCAGGGCGGTTGTGCCAAGGCACATTCCCTCCTTTCTTCTTCTCACTGACCTGTCACAAATTGTGCACAGTGCCATTGGTGATGAGTGCGCTGTGCCTGCCCCAAGAGAAAAATAGCCCCACACCTGTGGCTTCTGGTGATAGGGAACAGGTGGAGAAGAATGGCCTCTTTCTTATTGTCCTCCACATTTCCTTTGACTGTCTTTGGCAGCGGATGATGTTGCTGCTTTGCTGCTACTGCTTCAGAATCAGCACTGCAACTAGGACCACGACTCTGAGTATTGCTGCCACTGGTAAGTGGAACATGTCCTGGTCCCACATCACTTGTTGACCCCACAGTGGTCTGTGGTACACTAGATTGCTCCTCAGCATCCTGCTGCCCTTGCAACTCAGCAGCAGAAGGAATTAGAGCAGTTGCAAATTCCGCAATTTCCAAATCTCATTGCTAGTGGTGGTGGTGATGCCCATCCTCATCCCTGTCTCCCATTCCTTCTCATTCCCCTGATGTCACACTTGGCTATTTCTTTTTGACCTGAAGAAGGCAGACTGGCAGCAGTAGCAGCAGGCACATGCAATTGATCTGTGCTCCTGCTGGTGGTGGTAGTATCAATTCTGTGCCTGCTCTCCCCCAACACCAGTTCTGGCTTTTTCAGAATCATGTTCCACTTGGACACTGTAGTGAAGAGAAGGGGAGGACTCCCAGAGCCAGAGGAATAGTGTGGGCTCCCTTGACCTCCCACCAGCTGTTTCACCATTATTGTTACTACTACTACTACTAACACCAACCAAATCAGGTTCAGTCCCAGATTCTTCCTCCTCACAGTCACTAGTAATATGAGGATTACCCCCTCCTTCACTTCTAACACTAACAAGCTGTTGGACCTTCTTAGTAATAGTAGTACTAGCAGTTGTGGCACTGCTTGGGGATGGCAAGTGTGACTTAGGGTCCCCTACTGTCACAGTTGGCATCATCTTCTCCTTCCCCCCTTCCTGAGTATTACAAGACACACTAGCAGCTTCAGCACTGGTGGCAGCAACTTCAACACTGGCAGCAAGCACAGCACTGGTTGCAGCAGGGGCAGCAGGTCTGACAGCAGGCACAGAACTGGTAGCAGCAGGTTCAGCACTGGCAGCAAGCACAGCACTGGTTGCAGCAGGGGCAGCAGGTCTGACAGCAGGCAGAGTACTGGTGGCAGCAGGTTCAGCACTGGCAGCAGGCACAGCACTGCTTGCAGCAGGGGCAGCAGGTCTGACAGCAGGCACAGTATTGGTGGCAGCAGGTTCAGCACTGGTAACAGGCACAACACTGGTGGAAGCATTGGCAGCACGTCTGACAGCAGGCACAGCATTAGTGGCAACGGGCAGCAATGGTGACAGCAGGGGCATTGCGTCTGGCAGCAGGCGCAGGCAGCTGACCTGGCCAGCTCTCACTAGTACTACCCTTTTCTCCGTCCCTTCCCAGTAAATTCCCCACGATCCCTAGGAGTGATTTAGAGGGTCTGGATAGCATTGGTTCAGTTGTACACACTTTCTCCTCCTCTTTCAACTCAGTGGACACATAAGGGTCCTTCCATTTCCTCCTTTGATTATTTTTAAACCTGCTCATAGTGATAGCAGTCACTATGAGCCTCTGCTGAGTTGAGTGCCTCATTTCAGAGACTCACTTTTTATGGGCTGGGCTTTTACCATCCCATGTTTTTGTGCACATGTTGATTTTTGAGTCTGTGAGTGCACCACACTATTATAGTGGGTATACTCAGGGGGATTATTTATATACCAGTGCCGGCTCTCTCTTTATACTTATGTGCTTTCAAAAATAGACATGTTAATAGTTTATTTTATCAATTAACAAATGCATAGTAAGCGAACAGAAGAAAAATCTAAATCAAAACAATATTTGCTGTGACCAACCTTTGCCTTCAAAACAGCATCAATTCTTCAAGGTATAATTGCACACAGTTTGTTAAGGAACTCAGCAGTTAGACTGTTCCAAACATCTTGGAGAACGAACCACAGTTCTGTGGATTTAGGCAGCCTCGGTTGCTTCTCTCTCTTTTCAAGTAACCTCAGACAGACTCAATGATGTTGAGATCAGGGCTCTGTGGGGGCCATACCAGCACGTCCAGGATTCCTTGATCTTCTAAACACTGAAGATAGTTCTTAATGACTTTGGCTGTATTTTTGGGGTTGTTGAATAAAATTACGGCCAATCAGATGCCACCCCGATGGTTTTGCATGATGGATAAGTATCTGCCTGTACTTCTCAGCATTTAGGAGCCCATTAATTCTGACCAAATCCCTAACTCCATTTGCAGAAATACAGCCCCAAACATGAAAGGAAACTCCACCATGCTTCACTGTTGCCTGCAGACACTCATTCTTGTACCTCTCTACAACCCTTCGGTGAACAAACTGCCTTCTGTTACAGCCAAATATTTCAAATTTTTACTTATCAGTCCAGAGCACCTTCTGCTATTTTTCTGCACCCCAGTTCCTGTGTTTTCATGCATAGTTAAGTCGCTTGGCCTTGTTTCCACGCCAGAGGTATGGTTTTTTGGCCACAAATCTTCCATGAAGACCACTTCTGAACAGACTTTTCTGGACAGTAGATGGGTGTACTAGGGTCCCACTGTTTTCAGATAATTCAGAGCTGATGGCTCTGCTGGACATCTTCCAGTTGTGAAGGAAAGTAAGGATGATGTGTCTCATCTGCTGCACTATGTTTACTTGGCCAACCGGTCCTCAACGCTGCCCATTTCTTTGTTCTGCTTCAAAGAGCTTGGACAGCACATCTGGAAACCTGTTTACCTTGAAAATTCTGACTGGGAGAGACCTTGCTGATGCAGTATAACTGCCTTTTGTCTTGTTGCTGTGCACAGTCTAGCCATAGTGTATGATTTTTTTACATTAAACTGTCTTCAGCAACCTTACCTTGTTAGCTGAGTTTGGCTGTTTCTCACCCAAATTTATTCCTCCTACAAGGCTGTTTCAGTTAATGATTGTGTTTCAGCCTACATATTAAATTAATGATCATTAGCACCTGTTTGGTATAATTGTTTAATCATACCCCTAACTATATGCCTACAAAATCCTTAACTTTGTGCAAGAAGAATTGGTGCTGTTGTGAAGGCAGAAGGTGGTCACACCATATATTAATTTGATTTAGATTTTTCTTCTGTTCACTCACTATGAATTTGGTAATTGATAAAAATAAACCTAATCTTAAACAGATCTGTCAAAAACATTGTAGAAAAAGTGGGGCACCTTAACCCTTTGAGTGCCAGAGGTATCCAACTCATTGTAACGCAATGCATTGGATACCTCTCTGGCTTTCAGAGGATTAAAAAGGGGTCGATGGCACACCTGGGGCACCCTACGCAGGTCAAAAAAATGGGTTATCAATGGGATTTGTTTTGGGATAGTAATACTTAAAATGTATAAAAAAATATGTTGTACGGTTTATCCCCATGCGTAAAACAAAAGTACTTCCACTGCTGAAAGGTATTTTAATCTAAAGTTATTCCAGCTCATACTTGAATTTTTTTATCTGCAGCATCACAGTGGCCTGAAATCCTATGGAGATTTATGGTCAACTGTCCATAGGGTGGTGTAGCAACAGCACCACCATAAAAAAGCAGGCCACTGTGATACTGCAGTTACAGAATTCAATTTTAAGCTGCAATAACTTTGGAATAAAACACCTTTCAGCAGTGGGAGCACCGTTGTTTCACTAAGGGGAATAAACACTACAATATATTTTTTTTTACATATGAAGTATTACTATCCCTTTAAATGTGCTATCCATGGCACAATTGGTTTCCCCAGCCGTGCAGTTCTGGATCAAACCAACTGCACCACAGGGTACAAATAATAATTCTCAAAAGTTGTGAGTTAAATGGGGATTTTAACCTCTTGAACCCTAGTGACTTCTAGCACTCAAAAGGGTTAACTCTACAAATGACAGAGGGGGTATGCAATCTGGCACCCGAAGGGTTAAAGGAAATTGGTATTCGTTCCTTGTAGTGCAGCTGTTTTGCTGTAGAACTGAACTATTTTATTAACCCTTTGAGTGCCAGAGGGGTGTGCAACACATTGCTTTTAATGCGTTGTGTACTCCTCTGGCATTCAGATGGTAAAAACATGCCCCCAAATGTCAATTCCCCTCATCATAGTCCTCCCATGTGTAAGTGTAAACACAGGCTGATGTACTATGAAATGGTGTAATTCTAGAGCAAACCAGCTCCATTATATGGAACAAAGAAGAATGTGCATTGATTTAATGACTGGCCGATTGGCACGGTCAGTTAAGGACCACGGAGCATTTTTTTTTTTTTTGCGCCATTTGCTTCCGGGCTCCCCGAACGGTGTGCAGCTGTGGGGGGAGCCCGGAATTCCATGACGGTCATAGTACGTCATGGGTCGTTCAGTCAGATCGACCCTTGACGTACTATGACCGTCAAGGGTTGTTAAGGGGTTAAATTGGTATTTATGCATTTGAAACCTCTCTAGTAATCAAGGGGTTAAAATCTGTTTTTAAAACATTCAGAGTGCCAGATAGGTATCCAATGCATTGTACTGAAATGCGTTGGACACCTCTCTACAGCAACTTGCACATACATTTTGGGGGGCAGGGGCTCAAATGAAAAATGGGCACTTCTCATAATTATTATTATTTTTTTTTTTTGTTAAAAGGCACCAGAGTACGTTGGATAAAAAGGGCAGGTGCTCAATCCCCCCTTTTTGTCTATGTGTGCACCTGCCTTCCTCTCTAGCACAGTGATTTTGTGATTCCTTATCTGAGGTGCAGCTGGCTTGCTCCAGCATTGCACCTGAGTCTCAGCTTAAGCAGCCTAATAACCAGGGCTGGTTTTCAGCTAGTTCGGTGACCCGGTCCCTTTTTTAGTATTCGGATACTATACGACACCACATATCAATACATCATTACATGCCATCAGCAGATCATTACACCATTACAGGATGGTATGACCTGGTGCCTTTCTTTTTAGAAAACCCCCTGCTAATGAAATCACTTCTCTCCATTAATAGCCAGGTAGCATCCATTCAGAAATAAAGAAAAAAGGATTCCCTCCACCACCCAAGCCTCCCCGTCCCATTCATCTCCTTCCAGGCTCGGATCACGTTAATGTCACGTGCGCACGCCGGGGAGAGGCGGTGCCTGGGGGAGGTGGGCTGCTCGCTGCTGGCCGCTGTCCTGGGTGCTGAAGCTCTGCTCAGGGAAGCTCGGTGGCGCTGCAGGGAGATAGTGGGGATAGTGTGTGTGCACCAGGCGCTGCATCGGTTCCCCTCACTCTTCTCTCCTGCTTACCCTGCTATCCTTCATTGCACCCTGCTCTTCCTTTGTGTGCCTATGTATGAGTTCTCTCTCCCCATATCCACTTTTGTTTTCCCCCCTCCTCCTCTCTCTGTGCACACATATGTTCCTTGCACCCATGGACTGTTAAAGCCCGGAGACTGATGGATTAATCAGGATGGAGTCACAGTGTGTTGCTTTTCTCGTCCTCCTCATTTCGGGTTTTTGCCACCGAATCACCGCTACTGCTGAGAAGAAAATCGGTAAGTGGCATGTTCCTCTAAACCTTTATTAACCCTTTTAGTGTCAGGGGGTTAGCCAGCGCATTGCACAGCAATGCTCTGGCTACCCCTCTGGCACTTTGAGTGTCAGTGGGGGTGCTCTCCTCCACCGCAACGAAACGGTTAAGCATCAGGGTTTGCTTCCATTCAACTTGGTGGTAGGGTTGCTTCACATAGGGCTCGCCCACTGGCATCCAAGTGGTTAACATTCTAGATTGCTGTATATCATATGGTGGGGTTAGGATACCTCGGTGACATCAGATGGTTGACATGTTGGGTTGTGTTTGAATGCAACGTGGTGCTGAGTTTGCTTTGTAGAGTACCTCCAATGCACTAAAAGGGTTAAAATCTTAAGCTGATTGCATATAATGCAGTGTGTATGTGTGGAGGGGTCAGGTCTCCCCTTTGGCACCTAAAATCTGGGGCTGTGTTTACATGCAACCTGGTGGCATGGTTGCTTTGTAAGGCAACCCCTTTGATTTTTTTAACCCTGACAGGGTCAGCACAGAGCACTGCACCCTGGGCATCTGGGGTGGGAGGAGTTCAGGAAGGCTGGAGAGAGGCTGAGGGAGGTTGGATCCTTTATTAGGCACTACAGGTGCACAAGGAACAGATCAAATTACACCAAAGCTTAATATTTCATACATATATCATTTTGCCGATCATTTTCACATGCTTTAAACATAGCAATGATTATTTTTCCTGGTAAAAGAACCTTCAGTGTGAAGGACACACAAAAAAAACATACCCCAATAATACTGATATAATGCTAGCTCTGCCTATTTAACCTCTTGTGCTAAGAAGCGTATGCACATAATACACACTGGAATGGAAGCCCCTTTAACTATTTGTAATTGATTATTATTACCACTTCTAGTAGCGTTCTATTTCTTGTAATCCTTTGAGTGACGGGGGGAATGCATTTCACACACCTCTGGCGCTCAGATGGTTAATAAAGCAACAATCAGCACTGTGTTTTAGTGTGCAGCCCATGCTTAACCCTTCGAGTACCAGAAGGGTATCCAACACATTGTTTTGGATACCTCTCTGATGCCCAAAGGGTTAATAAAAGAAGGTTGCAGTTTCATTATGCTTGGCAATGTGATTATTCCCATCAGGGCAGTTTTAAGAACCCCTGATGCCCCAGACAAAATTGCAACTGGAGCCCCCCGAGTATATGTAGGTTATAGCTGTAACCTTTGTTTTCTTTCCTTTCTAATTGTGAGAACAGCAGCCACATTAATGGGCTGTACATCCAGAACAGCCTCACTCCTCACTTGACCATCTGACCTCAGGATCATACTGGCTCCTCTCTGTAAAACTGGGACTGTTGGGAATTAAGGTGATGCCCCCAGAAACAGGGGGCTCCTGGAGAATGCTGGGTATGCCCATTCAGTAAGATGCCCCTGAATGCCATAGGTACATGATAGGCTGACCATACCTCACCTTTAAAAAGGGACACACATGAAAAATGCATGCTACCGAATTGCTTTGATTTTGGTGCACTCCTGAACTATGCCTATTTCCTGTGTGTCCCTTTTTAAAGGTGAGGTATGGTCAGTCTGTACATGGAAGGATGTAAACAAACACGGCTGTGCCTAGAAAACGAAACCAGTTCTAAAATGAACGTAACAGCCTTACGGTGGAGAGAATAGAGTCACAGCCTTTTCACTGGCTGGCAGCAAAATGATTTACTGGTCTGGCTGTATAAGCATCATTAGCCTTCACACTTCCCCTGCATGTATGGGCTGGACAGAAAAAAAATAATGAAAAGTGCACTGGACCAGTAGAACTCAATAAAGTAAAAGCCCTTAACTGCTGCAGAACCTCTATTGTTGCTTCTCGTAGAGGATATGGAGAGTTACTTAACCCTTTGAGTGCCAGAGGGATACGCAATGCATTGCACTCAAAGGGTTAATGAAGCTGTACAGTGATTGACAGCTCTTCATCACAGGCGATTTAGCAGAATTCCTGGGGTTTTGCATGCCTTCTGTGGGATTCGAAATCTTTAAAGGGATAGTAATAGATAATTTTGACAAAATGCTCATCTTGTAGGTATTTAAAAAAGAAATTGAATGCCCCCAGTCCCATCTCTCAAACCTTTATGGTTTGAGAAATATTCGCTGTGAAAGATCCCCTCCCCGAAATCAGCTCTCTAGCTGACTGCAGAGGAATCCGGTCCCGGGACAGGTGGAGGCACTTCAGCGGAACCGAGATCACGTTATTGAATAAGAAATCCTTCACTGGAACGGTCTACAAAATGTGCTTGGTTTGCAAACAAACTTAGAAGACCGTTCCAGTGAAGGATTTCTTTTTCAATATCTTGATCTCGACTCTGCTGCAGAGCTGCTGGCTGGTCCCAGGACTGGATTCTAGGGGAGGGGGAACTTTCACAGCGAATATCTCTCAAACCATAATGATCTGAGAGATGGGACTGGGGGCATTTCATTTTTATTTTAAATACCTAGAAGGTGAACATTTGTCAAAATGATGTAATACTATACCTTTAAGTCCTTGAGTACCTGTAGGGTGGATGAGGCACTGCCACTCAAATGGTTACAATCAGACCAACCCAGCGAGCAACTCTCTCTTTTTTTGTCATCCATGGCAGTATAGGCCTGTGACTGTATTTTATGACATTGTAGCAATCTTTCATATCCATCTTTCTCTCTAGCTTGCTCTTATAGATAGGTATGTCTATTGTTTATCCATTTACACCCAAACTAGTCAGTTGATGGTCCTGCAGCTGTTGTGGACTACAACTCCGGTCATCCCCAATCAATCATAACCAGCAATGGCAGCGGGTCTAACAATTGTGTATCATTATCATGATCTATACCAGTGTTTCTAAATATTAGTTCTCTGGACACCCTATATTAGTTCTGTATGATCAAAAGAAAAGTGGCACTCTGGGGCAAATTTTACTATAGGGGAGAATTAAAAAATTCTCATCCCCAGTTAAATGAGTGAGCCTTTATAGTTCTCCCCTATAGTGCAAATGCTTGGCACCAGAACTCCTCCACTTCACTTCCGAACATACATCCCTCACACTGCGGGTTTTAAAGATATCACTGCTTTCTAACAGGTGACTGTAATCAGCGACTCGTTCATTGTGATTTCTCTACCTGTGCTTAACCCCTTGAGTGCCAGAGGGGTACGCAACTCATTGCAAAGCAATGTGTTGCGTACACCTCTGGCACTCAAAGCGTTAATCAGTTATATACATAACCCTTTGGGTGTCAGCGAGGTATCATACCTTTCTGGCACTCAAAGGGTTAAAACTTGACCTGCCAGTGTGCCTGGAGGGCTGGAGCTGAGAATCGCTGATCTATCACCCCCAAATAAAGTCCCCCCTCCCCAATATTTGCCATTTAGTTGGTATTGTTATCTAGAATAATTACCCCGTTACTCAGAAATCCTACTTGTGCTGTGACTGACGGCCAGGCATCTGCGTGCCCGCGCTGTCACCCCCGGTCTCCTGTAGGAGGCATTGCATGGTACCTTTAGGTACCAGAAGGGACTGATGCTGCATGCGTGCAGATTCCTCTAAAGGGCTGTTGACTGACCGTCAGTAGGATTTCTCAGTAACGCAGTAATTATTCTGTATAACAGTACCATTGGTAAGCCTATGGATAGATGGCTAATTATGGGGGGGAGACTTTACTTGGGGTGATAGATACACTTTAAGTTAATGGGATGTTTTATTTGTCCTGTGTTTTGCAGTTGGTTTGTCCCAAAATATTCTGCTTTTCGTTTAAAAATCGTAACTGTCATTTGTACACAATAGTAAAAAATCCCAATTTTAAATGTGAAATAAATCTGCTGTGTTGTCTCTCAGTGCAAACCCCTCTCCCCAGTCACTGACTGAAAGATCTTGTTGTGCTTGGAGCTTCACATCCCATCTTGCTCCCTTGATAATCATATTCCATAAATAGGATTTAAAGCCATGTGTATGTTTTAAGGCTACCAGTCAGCGTTAAGAAAGGATTAAGTGTTTGTGATATCATTATGGACCTTGCACTTGGATGCTTCCTCACTGGCTGTTCTTAAGCTTTCAGTTTGCATTTCTATTGGTTTAACCCATTAAGGGGGTTGTGGGCTGTGTAATGCAATGAGTTGCACTGCTCCTTAAATGGTTACAGGAAGTAACTTCTGGGGGAACGAGAATCGCTCTACTTTAAATCCTGCTGAGGAAAATAAGGGTTAACCCTTTGAGGTAGACGCATAGAGATGCGCAGTTCATTTCCTTGCAATGTGTTTCTCTCCTCACTGGTTCTCATGGGGCGAATACACATCTTAGATCAGAAATCTATTTAATTTACTGTTATTTGGCAAATATACAGTTTGATGAATGGATTATGCTATAACAGATGAGAGTTGGTACTATGTTAGCCATAGAAATACAGCAGGCAAATATAGTCAGTTTGATACCTTTATTGGCTGACTAAGCAGATATAGGATGCAAGCATTCAAGACTTATTAGGTCTCTTCCTCAGGCATGTTATATCCTAAATATTTACTATATAACATTCCTAAGGACGAGACCTAAGAGGTCTTGAAAGCTTGTATCCTAAATCTGCTTAGTTAGCCAATAAAGGTATCAACTTCACTATATTTGCCTCCTGCATTATACTATAGAATTGTGGGAACCTGCAGGCAGCCTTGGGCCTCCTGCAGTCTACTTTCTGGTACAGTGGGAAGAGGAGAGAGTTTCTCTCTCCCCCATCACACATGCTTCCTACTAGCACCCAACTAGCACCCCTTGCTCTTTCTTTTGTCTAAGTGCATACATCTCTTTACATTTATCATGGTCCACTTCAACTCTTTACATAGCAATGTGTTGGAGACCTCTCTAGTATCCAAGGGGCCCATGCAGTGAATCTGGTTGCCTGTCACTGCCAAAGACAGTTGTTTCAATTAGTTGAACATTATCATCTTAATTAAAATGAAAAGGGTTCATGACCTACCTGGTATTCCTAATCAGCATTTGTAAAAATAAGTTCCTCTGTACCAAAATCTGCTAAAAACAGATTCATCTACCTCCAATGTGTTTATACTATCCTGGTAAGTAATAAAGGCAATGTATGGTGTGGCTGGTGTAATCTAGCACAGGGGTGCTCAAACCTCTCTTCCAGACCCCCCCCCCCATGCATGTTTTCCATATATCTTCAACTGAACAGGCAGATCCTTCTGAATGATTGAACCAGATATTGATTCACCTGTGTTAAATGAGAAGATTTAGAAAACATGCATCACTGGGATGGGTGGGGTCTGAGGACAGGACTGAATGTTCCTAAAGGTCAAATAAGAGAGAAGATTATCTGTGAATTGGACAACATTGGGTCTAATCTCAAAACAATTACCTCTGTTAATGGTTTAGCAATTGTAACAAGACTGATAATGGTAGCCACTTTTCACATTTATACTGAAATGTTTCCTTTCCCACCAAAGAAAAAATACAAATAAATGCTAAGATGGAGTACGTGATATTTTAATGGATATGACCCTTTTATTTTTTGGTGATAATGTCCCTTTAAGTTGCTGCATATGAGGGAAATAACTATATATGTACAATGAAGCTGATTTACTAAGACCTGGGGCAGTTAAGCACTGAGTAAGGTGTGATAAAGATGAGATACATTCTCCTGTGAGATAAACTTGCCAATTCCTATATTATTCTATAGAGCCTATGCACTAAGATCTGTCCAACCTGAGAAGTGTTAGTACATTGGTCTGGAATAAACTAACTTCACCACAGAGGACAAATATAATAGCAACCAAATAACGTTTGTTTAAATGAGGATTTTAAACATTTGACAGACAGCTACCTAGGTATCTCCATCTGTTCATGAAGTTATGAGCCACTTAATCCTAAGAGTATAGTTCACCATTAAATAATCAATAATGCTTTAACCAATCCAGTACAAGAGCGGCTTCCAACACATTGCATTCCGGGGGATAAAAGACCCATTTAAATCAATAATATGTTTTATTTCTTATCTGTAGTACAGTTTACTTCAAAAAATCTTAAGGTGTTCAATTAAATTGGTTTTCCTGGGTCTTTATACCAGGAATTGGAGACCTGTAGCTGTCCATGGATTGTTGAAGAATAACCCCCATCATCATTAGCAGGCCACTAGATAGCCGAGAATGATGGGAAATGCAGTTCAGCAATAGGAAGGAGATTATTTTCCACCAAAGGGTGTGTGGATGTATATATAACATATATAATCTGTTCAAACCTCAGGGTTGCAGGTTCTAGTCCCCGGCATGGTCAAATATATGCCAAACTGCCCTGGACCAGTGTGGCAGATTACAGTCCATATGTTCAGCTTGGCTTGCGGAGGCCTTCATCCTGCCATGGATTGACAATGGCAATTGACAATATATTTGATTGTTGAGTACGGTATCGTGCTTACAGGAACTAGACAAAAATGAATAACATCAATTGGGACATTATTGGTTTATGTGAGACTCATAAAAAAGATGAAGATTTAGTCAAATTAGAAGATGGACACTGGCTATATTATAAAGAAACCAAACATGCACGATGTGGAGGAATCAGATTCTTGATTAACAAATGACTAAAGGTAGACAATATTTCTGAAATAATTGCTTTCTGTGCTATCAAACTAAACAGTCACTATGTGCTTCAAATCATTCAAGGTTTTGCCCCTACAAGTAGCCACAGTGATGATGAAGTTGAAGAACATTGTGATGACTTATTACGCTTCTACAAACAGGTCAATTACTACTACAAGTTTAGAATAGGAGATTTCAATGTGAGAACTGGTAAGAACCGAAATGGTGAAAAATTGATGGGACCACACCACATGGAAATGGAAAAAGAGACAATAGAGGCAACCAGCTGGTAGAATTTGCAAAATAGTTATCACAGTCTCCCTTGGGCTATCCTGTGCTTCCTTACCTCTGTATGGCCACCGGCCGGCATGGCCTCCAGGCCACTTCCTCGTTGCTACATCAGGTAACAGGCACTAGCACGGACGCCTGTTTATGGGCCTAGGTGGCCTAATTGGGTCCCATCTCCTTCTGCTTCTTTATAAACCTCCCTGGGCCTGGGATTCATTGCCCTTATGTGGTGTTCCTGTTAGTTACTCTTGTGCTCCATTGTGACATGTGCTTATCTGAGAATCCGCTCTGTGTATGATCCCGGCTTGTCTGACTACCCACATCGGTTCTGACCTGTGGCTCTGGTTGACTTACTTGCTCCGTGTATGACCTCGGCTTGTCTGACTACCCATATCGGTTCTGACCTGTGGCTCTGGTTGACTTACTTGCTCCGTGTATGACCTCGGCTTGTCTGACTACCCATATCGGTTCTGACCTGTGGCTCTGACTGACTAACTCACTCCTTGTTAACCCCGGCTTTTCTGACTACCCACATCGGTTCTGATCTGTGGCTCTGGCTGACTCACTCGCTCCGTGTAGTCCCCGGTTTGTCTGTCCTCTGTCTCCAGCTTCTATCCCGCTCAGTGTATCCCCGGCTTATCTGACCTGTGACACTGGCTGACTACTCACTCTGTACGCTCCTAGCCTGCCTGACCTTTAACCTCTGTGTCCCGCTGCTCTGTCTGACTCTTGCTCCCTGTTGCCTTTGGTCGCCAGTACCTCTCAGTAGTGCAGTGCGTAGCACAGTGTGCAGCTCTGGGTAGGAGCTTGGGCCCTATCATCTGGTGGTCTGGGGTTGTGTGGGATATTATCATCACTATATCTCATATATTATCACTGTATATTCCATTAAAGGTGGTTATATTTTATTACTGTGTCTGCCCTTCTTTGCCTGATTACCGTGATAATAATACAATTTGTACATCATGAATTCATTCTACAGGAAAAAGGACCAGAGAAAATGGACATGGAAAAGTCCTGAATGTAGTAAAAGTGAAATTAACTTCATACTTGCAAATAAAACCATATTCACTGACTGCTCAGTCATAAATTGTTTTAACGTTGGAAGTGACCATCATCTAGTGAGCAAAAATCTAAACTGACTGCAAGAAACAAAGAAAGGAAATGATCGTGTCACAAACATGAAGATTGACACTAGACAGCTATTGAAAAATTATAAAAAATTACTAGGTAGCACTGTCTAATCCCTTCAGTGTGCTGCAACACCTTCCAGACACAGACATTTCAACCTTCAATGCCCTTGCACCTACTGTGAAACAAGAAAAATAACCATAATATCAAAAGAAACAGTTTCCATGATGAAAAAGCAATGAGAAATAAAGCAAAACGGTACTAAATAGGGTTGACTATGTAGAAATGCGCGAAACCATAAGGAAACTCAAAAGAAATACACCAGTTCAATGATGATATCATCAAAAGGACACTGGAAGAAAACGAAGATCTAAAGAAAACAAAACGAAAGATGGCCACACATAGGATCCGTATGTTTGCATTCAAGCCTGAAGATGGTACAACAACAAAATTCAACAACAAATACTAAAACCAGTGGAAGAATTGTATTCAATTCTTTATAAGGATAAAGTACAACAATTGAATGCAGTGCCAGAGGCTGAAGATGTGCTAGACATTTTGGTAGAAGAAGAAGCTGCAGTGTAGTCAATGAAAAAATGGCAAAGCAGCCGGACCTGATAAAGGCAGTATTGAAATGTTGAAACTTGGAGGTCAACCCTTATTCAAAGAAGAAGTGGAGGAGTATTTTTACTTTGGACAGGAAATGTCAACAGGTGGAAACATCATGATGGAAACTGAGCGACACATAAAATTTGTAAAACTTAATAGTACTTTTTTAAGACACATTTACCACTCTGCCTCAAACGAAAGGTTTTTGACCAGTGTGTCCTATTAGTTCTTACGTATGTCTGTGAAACATGGACAATGAATGCCAAAGCCAGACAAAAACGTAAGGATATGCAGAGAAGTATGGAGCGACAAATTCTGAACATAACAAAAAGAGACCGAAAAACATGGGCATGGATTTGTCAGCAAACAAAGGTCTATGGCATAACTAAAAGAGTAAAGTGCCTGAAATGGAAATGGGCAGGTCATATAGCAAGAAGACTTGATGGTAGACGAACCAAACAAATTTTGGAATGGATTCCACTTGATACCAAATGCCAAAGAAGAAGATCAAAGACAAGATGGGCAGAAGAAATTACCACATTTTTGTTAGTACACAGTGGCAACAAAAAACGCAGGGTCAAAGTTGTTGGAGGCTTAGTGAGGAGGCCTTCATCCTGTAGTGGATCAACAGCATCTGAAAATGATTATGGTAACGATATGTGTGTGTGTAAGGAGCATATATGCACCAAATACATCTTACAAGTGATTTAGATGAGTGTAATTGATTTTTTTAACCTCTTTAGTACTAGATAGATCTCAAATGAATTACTTCACAAATCAATGGTTAATCTTTAATAACCTTTTAAGGGGTTATAAGACTCATTTAAATCATTGGTAGTTTGAGGCATTTTTATTAGTCTCCTAAGATGCACCTTATTTGCCTCAGAATTGCTCTTGTCATTGTGTATACGGTGCCTTGTCTTTACATCCTATATGCACATAAAACAATATCCATGGAAGGATAACATGTTCTTTGAAAGATATATGTAAAAGATTTTCTAAAGAAAGTTGTGTGAACAATTAAAGGGATAGTAATGTTTCATAATAAAAGCAGCTATAATTAATCATCATACTATTTGGACTTTGGAAAGTGTTATTTCAATTCTGTCAGAGTTGTAGTTCAAGAGTAATTCAATGAAAAAGTGTCCCCCTCCCACCCCTTTTACTAATGTAACACTGCTCAGCCAGAGCAGAAGGGAGGTGCCCAGGTAGATTGCAGAGAGGGACAATCTTCAGTTAAGATAAGAGAAAAACCTGACAAACTTGTCAAGCGGTGCAGGGCTTTCATTGTTCTCATAGGAAGAAGATTGTCCCCTGCTGTTATCTGTCTAGTCTATGGACTGGATTCCACATCTGAGAAGAGATGGCTTACACTAGGTAAAAGGGGCGGGAGGGGAAACTTTACTTGTGAATATCTCATAAACCATAAAGGTTTGAGAGATAAGACATATATCATTCTTCATGTTTTTTAATGCCTACAAAATAAAATAAAGTTAAAATGAAGTATTACTATCCCTTTAAATGACTACTTTTATTATGATTTCATTACATTTAATATAGATGTTTGATTTAACCCCTTAAAGAGCATGGTTGCAATATAAGGTCAGAAAAACATACAATGGACATACATAACAGAAATCACATAAGGACATAACATACAATGAATTGTGGATGCCAGAAAAAACATGAACACCCTTATTTATGAATGACACAAGCAGAGTCTATAACTTCAAACATGGCCAATTAGTCCAGGTAACAACCATCCGGTGAGTCATACAGGTGAAGGAGTGCATGACCCTTTCTACAAACCAGAGGGAAAAAGGAAAAGAGAAAGAAAATAAAAGAGGAAGAATTGGAGGAGCAGAGGAAAATATAGAAGAAGAAGATGGATGGGTTGGGAATGGAAAAGGGGGAGGAAGTATGGCAATCGGAATCGGTCAGCTACTAAGTTAACCTTCTTGGGATTCAAGGCAAACTATCAGTGCAAGTGTGAGTAGAAAGATAGTGGAAAGGGAGGGTCAATTCAGTGCAGGGGACATTTGCGTGTCAAATCATCCAGACAGCACATCCCAGCTGGAATCTGGATTCAGTTTCCTGTGGATCAAGGTAAGTCTCATGATATTTCCAAGCTGCTAGAGATGGAGCTAGGGGCTGCATTAAGCAAAGTGTATAGTAATATCTTTTTTATTGTGGGTAGGGGTGGGAGGTCGTTAAAGAAGATAATTTGAAGGGGGGGTCTACTAGGGTCAATAGTCACTGTCTGATTAATTATCAAAATGCAGGCTTTCCAGTATGGTTGAATGACAGGACAATCCCACCATAAGTGGTTATATGTACTTGGGGCCTCTACACATCTCCTTGCACAGACCACACTAAATGCAGCCATTCAACCACACAAAGCCACCAGTCCACCATGAGGAAAAGTGTTACAGTTTTCTAAATGTAAATGTAATGAGATATGTGGATGTTACCTGTTCACTCAGTCCTGCATGAAGGAGAGGGAACCCCACTTCTACAACAACTTTGTGTTGCTGCTTCCCCTGTCATCTTCTTCTAGCTTCCAGTGCCACTGCCACGCCCTGCTGTAACCTTCCAGTGCTGCTGCCACGCCCTGCTGTAACCTTCCAGTGCCACTGTCACGCCCTGCTGTAACCTTCCAGTGCCACTGCCACGCCCTGCTGTAACCTTCCAGTGCCACTGTCACGCCCTGCTATAACCTTCCAGTGCCACTGCCACACCCTGCTGTAACCTTCCAGTGTCACTGCCACGCCCTGCTGTAACCTTCCAGTGCCACTGCCACGCCCTGCTGTAACCTTCCAGTGCCAATGCCATGCCCTGCTGTAACCTTCCAGTGCCACTGCCATGCCCTGCTGTAACCTTCCAGTGCCACTGCCACGCCCTGCTATAACTTTCCCTCAGTCAGTATCAGCAAAGGAGGGAAAACATGCAGCTAATAAGGCTGTGCACCTATTCCAGCTGCTGCCTTCCTCACACTGCTGTGTGGTTCCTATTTTATGTGATTACAGGAAATCCTAGCACAAACACTGAGAAATATAGTAATATTATGGTGTGCAGACAACCTAGGTGATTGAATGTTTGCAATGAGCCTGCACACAGGCGGATTACTTACTGCACTGCTACCACGTTTCACAAACAGCCCGGTACTGCCCTAGACTCCTAGCACCACCATCACATACAGAACCGCAAGCCATCCAATGAGAGAGGAGTATGTTATGACTACTCCTCTTTCATTGGCTGGAGGTGCTACCTAAGGAATCCGAAGGAGCGTCCAGCTCTGTATCAGCCACGGCGTGGGCAGTCTCTGCTGCGCGTGACTGCCCCACGACCGGCTGCCAGAGGCACTGTGGCCCGTGTAACGGGCTGTTCAACTACTTGTACTTAATATAATTTCAACTCAGCCACACTTCCAGGCCAATCAGGAGTGAGAATGACCAATACATGTAGGACTGTGAGAGACAGTTACATTTGCACTTGCCAAATGCCTGCTACACGCACTGTCACTCTGTACCAATATGTCTCCAGCATAATGGTGGCTCTCTCCTCACAGCAGCCACCGAGGTGCATCCAGCTCTGTGCCCCCAGGAGATGTGCGACCTAGGCTGGCGCCTACCTCACCTATAGGTGGCGCCGGCCCTGAGGGCACTACACCATCACATAACACCAGCAGAGCTATACACCATTACATGGCAGTTTCTAAGCAATACACCATGACTTACCACCAGTAGAAAATACACAATTACGTGTCACTAGCAGAACATTAACCTATTTCATGTAAACAGCAGGGCAATTAAAGAATTAGCTGACTTTGTACTTGTCTTTTTAGAATACCACCCATTGGCTAGAAATATTCACTGCCCCTCCTCACCCTCCTCAGGCAGAAAGCTGTCAACTGTCCTTGTATGTATTTCATTGTTAGTGAGGCTGTTTTACATTTCCACTTGTTTTGGTCAGATCCGGTCACTATGGAAATGTCTGAGCTTAGAGATAGATTGTCATCTGGTCTAATTAAACAAAGCCCAGAACCCTGAGCAGGTGGGAAAAGGCTGGGAAGGAAAGCCTTGCTTCATATCAGCTGCGCACAAATCGTGATGTGCATTGTTTTTATTCTTTATTTATTGTGGTGGATACGTGACTTCTTATATCAATTGCTGATAAGTTTTGACACCTCAGACCTCTGTTTTTCAGTTTAATTGTACTTGAAATTGAGAAATAAATGTACATTTGTGCCCTGATATAAATGTGTGTGTGTGTGTGTGTATAATATATATAGTCGTAGAAAGAAAGTGGACCGCACCTTTGGGTCATAGATATGAACAAGGCAATTATAAGACCCACGGGTGCTGCCCACTTTATGTCTACTGTGTATTCTGTTTTTGGGATTGTGCACCTGGGCTTCCATTCAACCCCCTTTGACTATATACTAGTACTGTGCAAAAGTCATAGGCAGGTGTGAAAACATGTTGTAAAGTAAGAATGCTTTCAAAAATAGACATGATAATATTTTTTTTTTATCAATTAACAAAGAGAACAGAAGAAAAAATTTAAATCAAATCAATATTTGGTGTGGCCACCCTTTGCCTTCAAAACAGTATCAGTTCTTCTAGGTATAATTGCACGCGGTTTGTTAAAGGGATAGTAATACTTAAATATATAAAAAAATATGTTGTAGGGTTTATCCCCCTGAGTAAAACAAGAGTACTCCCACTGCTGAAAGGTGTTTCATTCAAAAGTTATTAATTTTCAAAGTTGAATTTTTTAGCAACAGCGCCACTGTACAATTTCAGGCCACTGTGATATTGCACATAAAAAATTCAACTTTGAAAATTAATAACTTTTGAATGAAACACTTTTCAGCAGTGGGAGTACTCTTGTTTTACTCAGGGGGATAAACCCTACAACATATTTTTTTTTACATTTTAAGTATTACTATCCCTTTAAGGAACTTGGCAGGTAGGTGGTTCCAAACATCTTGGAGAGCTAACCACAGTTCTTATGTGGATTTAGGAAGCCTCAGTTGCTTCTCTCTCTTCATGTAATCTCAGACATGATTCAATTATCTTGAGATCAGATCTTTTTGGGGGCCATAGCATCATTTCCAGAACTCCTTGTTCTTCTTTACACTGAAGATAGTTCTTAATGACTTTGGCTGTATGTTTTGGGTCGTTGTCATGCTGCAGAATAAATTTGGGGCCAGTCAGATGCCTCCCTGATAGTATTGCATGATGGAGAAGTATCTGCCTGTACTTATCAGCTTTGAGGAGCCCATTAATTCTGACCAAATCCCCAACTCCATTTGCAGAAATGCAACCCCAAACTTGCAAGGAACCTCTGCTTCACTGTTGCCTGCAGACACTCATTTTTGTACCGCTCTCCAGCGCTTCGGTGCACAAACTGCCTTCCGCTACAGCCAAATATTTAAAATTTTTACTCCTCAGTCCAGAGCACCTGCTGCCATTTTTATACAACCCAGTTCCTGTGTTTTCGTGCATAGCCGAGTCTCTTGGCCTTGTTTCCATGTTGGTCCTATGGCTTTTTGGCTTTTTCTTCCATTAAGACCACTTCTGACCAGACTTCTCCGGACAGCAGATGGGCATACCAGGGTCCCACTATTTTCTGCCAATTCTGAGCTGATGCCCTACTAGATATCTTCCCATAGCGAAGGAAAGTAAGCATGATGTGTCTTTCATCTGCTGCACTAAGTTTCCTTGGCCAACCACTGAGTCTACAGTCCTCAGCATTGCCTGTTTCTTTGCACTTCTTCAAAATAGCTTGGACAGCACATCTGGAAACTTCTGTCTGCCTTGAAATTTCTGCCTGGAAGAGATCTTGCTGATGCAGTATAACTACCTTGTGTCTTGTTGCTGTGCACAGTCTAGCCATGGTGTATGACTTTTGACATTAAACTGTCTTCAGCAAACTCATCTTGTTAGCTGAGTTTGGCTGTTTCTTGCCCAGTTTTATTCCTCCTCCACAGCTGTTTCTGTTTCACTTAATGATTCTGTTTCAACCTACATATTAAATTGATGATCATTAGCACCTGTTTGGTATAATTGTTTAATCATACACCTGCCTATATGCCTACAAAATCCCTAACTGTGTGCAAGTGTACCTAGAAGAATTTATGCTGTTTTGAAGGCAAAGTCATGGTCATACCAAATATTGATTGGATTTAGATTTTTCTTCTGTTCACTCACTATCATTATGTTAATTGATAAATATAAATTATTTTCATGTCTATTTTTGAAAGTATTCTCACTTTACAGCATTTTTTCACACCTTCCTAAGACTTTTGTACAGTACTGCATATAGTTATTTTTGTTTTATTTATTTTAAGTTTTTTTTTTTTGGGGGGGGGTTACTTCTGTTGAGGCTGGTTTACTAAAAAGAACAGGACCAATTCTGGGCTAAACTAACTGTATCGTAGGGGACTAATAACAATTCCCCAAATTAATTTCAATTGGTTTTTTAACCTCTTGAATACTAGAGCGACCTCTCTAGCATTTAAGGGGTTAAAACACATTTAAATCAATGGTAAATTGTAATTGTCCCCTCTGATGCAGTTGGTTTACCCTGGAATTGCTCTTGTTCTCAATAGTACACCAGCCTCAATATGTAGAACGATACATAAATATACCAGCCTCAATATGTAGTAGGATGTATATAAATCCCAGCCTCAATATGTAGCATGAGGTATATAAATCCCAACCTCAATAAGTAGCACAATGTATATAAACCCAGTCTCAATATGTAGAATGATGTATATAAATCCCAGCCTCAATATGTAGCACAATGTATAGAAATCCCAGCCTCAATATTAGCAGGTTGAATATAAATCCCAGCCTTAATATGTAGCACATTGTATCTAAATCCCAGGCTCAATATGTAGAACGATGTATATAAATCCCAGCCTCAATATCTATCACTATGTATATAAATCCCAGTCTCAATATGTAGCACGATGTATATAAATCCCAACCTCAATATGCAGCATGAGGTATATAAATACCAGATTCATTATGTAGTATGATGTATATAAATCCCAGCCTCAATATGTAGCAGAATGTATTTAAATCTCAGCCTCAATATGTAGCACGATGTATATAAATTCCAGTCTCAATATGTAGAACGATGTATATAAATCCCAGCCTCAATATCTAGCACAATGTATATAAATCCCAGTCTCAATATGTAGCACGAGGTATATAAATACCAGTCTCAATATGTAGCACGAGGTATATAAATCCAAGCCTCAATATGTAGCACAATATATATAAATCCCAGCCTCAGTATGTAGCACAATGTACATAAATACCAGCCTCATTATGTAGAACGATGTATATAAATCTCAGCCTCAATATTAGCAGGATGTATATAAATCTCAGCCTTAATATGTAGAACGATGTATATAAATCCCAGCCTCAACATGTAGCACGATGTATATAAATCCCAGTTTCTATATGTATTACAATGTATATAAATCCAGCCTCAATGTGTAGAACGATGTGTATAAACCCAGCCTCAATATGTACAATGATGTATATAAATCCCAGCCTCAATATCTAGCACAATGTACATAAATCCCAGTCTTAATATGTAGCACAATATATATAAATACCAGCCTCAATATGTAGAACGATGTATATAAATCCCAGCCTCAATATGTAGAATGATATATATAAATCCCAGCCTCAATATGTAGAATGATGTATATAAATCCCAGCCTCAACATATAGAATGATGTACATAAATCCCAGCCTCAATATGTAGAATGATGTATATAAATCCCAGCAGCAATATCTAGCATGATGTATTAAAATCCCAGTCTCAATATGTAGCACAATGTATATAAATACCAGCCTCAATATGTAGCAGGGTGTATATAAATCCTAAATAAATCCCAGCCTCAGTATGTAGCATGATGTATATAAATCCCAACCTCACTATGTAGCAGGATGTATATAAATACCAGCCTCGATATATAGCATGATGTAAATAAATCACTGCCTGAATATGTAGCACGATGTATATAAATCCCAGCCTCAATATGTAGCACAGTGTATATAAATACCAGCCTCAATATGTAGCAGGGTGTATATAAATCCTATATAAATCCCAGCCTCAATATGTAGCATGATGTATATAAATCCCAGCCTCATTATGTAACACAATGTATATAAATCCCAGCCTCAATATGTAGCATGATGTATAAAAATCCCAGCCTCAGTATGTAGCAGGATTTATATAAATCTCAGCCTCAATATGTAGCACGATGTATATAAATTCCAGCCTCAATATGTAGCACGATGTATATAAATTCCAGCCTCAATATGTAGCACGATGTATATACAGTCCATTCTACTGCAGTGAAATGTATAATAAATTCACTGCTTCTTCTTTGTGTGAGAAAATGCAAAATTATTTTCAAAATACAGATTTTCTGGCAGAGTTAAACTATTAATATATAATCTTTGTCTAAATATAGAAGAAATTGATAAGCAGTAACAAAAGGCAGCCTTATCTTTTCTCCCAGAGGTTTGCTATGGAAATTGAGTGGACAAATATGTTACAGATAAGCCTGGAATTAACACAGTCTTTGCAGTCGCTTTGAAATAGACTAACTGCAATGTTAACACCTATGGATGATAGAGACATATCCAGCGTATTATTTTACAAGGTGTCGTGGAAGTTGCCCTGTTGGCAGATCTACTTTCCTAGGATCGCACTTGCCAGTTAAAGCGGAACTACCACGTTAAGTAAAGTCGCCCTGCAATACTTAGGCAGGTGATGACTAGCTTAATAATAGTTATTTTACCTCTCAAAAGTAGCTGGTTGTAAAGTAATTATTTAAGCTTCCGAGACTGACAGCCAGGTTAGTTCAGTCTGCACACCTGCACCGTCAGTCCCTTCTGGTGGCGTTCGGGCCAGTGCAATGCATCTGTAGTGAGACCGGAACTGGCAACGCAGGCAAGATGTCTGAGCTGATAACTGGCTTCCAGCCTCGGAAGCTTAAAATCAGCTACTTTTGAGAGGTACAATAACTATTATTAAACTAGTCGCCACCTGCCTATGTATTGCAGGGCGACTTTACTTAATGTGGTAGTTCCGCTTTAAGCTGGAGGGTTTCCTGTCCTAAGCTGTGGACAACCACGCTGACCGCTGTATAGAGCTAGACACAGTGAGTCTGTGGGCATACCTGGGAATATTCTTGTCTCAAGCCTCCGGAGGTTCACTACGGTCTAGGGATGGGAGTGTCCAAATCACATGATTTGAGCCATAAAATGGGTGGTGCTTGATTAAGGTGGGCGGGACTGGGAGGAGGAGATGACTACGAGTTCCAGTCTCTCTCTGCCCTGTTCTTCCCACTCTTCTCCCATTTTAAGGGTAAACCATGTCTCGTTTCATCCCAATCAAGTCCTTCCCAATTTATGATGCAAATCACATCATTTCCACACTCCCACCCCCAGACCTTACTGGACCTCTGGTACCTTGGGACAGGAAGGTTCTCAGACACATGCCCTTTGAGGGCATCGTTTCATTCCTTTTCCAGACACTGCTAACTTCCATTAAAGGTCAATTTTAATTTGATGTCTCTGTAGGAACAGGGAAATGAATGAATGCATCAGTTCAGCTCCACTGGAGTGTACTAGAGTGTATTATCATTCCACTGCACACTGGTGGACACACTACACAGTTGTTAACACTTTAAAGGGATAGTAATACTTTGTTTTATCTTTATTTTATTTTGTAGGCATTAAAAAAACATGAAGAACGATATAAGTCTTATCTCTCAAACATTTATGGTTTGAGAGATATTCACAAACAAAGTTCCCCCTCCCGCCCCTTTTATCTAGTGTAAGCCATCTCTTCTCAGATGTGGAATACAGTCCATAGACCAGATAGATAACAGCAGGGGACAATCTTCTTCCTATGAGAACAATGAAAGCCCTGCCCCCCTTGACAAGTTTTTCAGGTTTTTCCCTTATCTTAGTTGAAGATTTTCCCACTCTGCAGTCTACCTGGGCACCTCCCTTCTGATCTGGCTGAGCAGTGTTACATCAGTAAAAGGGGCGGGAGGGGGATACTTTATCATTGAATTACTCTTGAACTCCAACTCTGAAAGAATTGAAATAACACTCTCCAAAGTCTGAATACTATAATGATTAATTAGAGCTGCTTTTATTATGAAACATTACTATCCCTTTAAAGCCAGCAGGGCCCCGCCCCTTAATGTGCCCAGGAAAGTGAAGTACATCATGCAGAACAAGGTGTGACAGTGAAAAACACCCTAAAACAGTCATACATTGCCCACTGTGCTCCCTTTCACACAAGCATTATTTAGAGGAGGACTTTCAGCTTATGTAGCCTAGTAAATTGGCATGACCTGATGTAGAGTGGCATCATATCTGAACATTCCCTTCCCCCCCAGTGCTGTGTTGTCTATAAATGGGCTGAATAAAGTAACAAGAGCACTGGGTATTAATTTCACTAAATTAATTGCACTGATTTTTGTCTTTTATTTCAGACGGGCCAAGCAAAATTAACCAAATAATGTCTGGACAGAAGCAGCTACACATGCATTAACCCACTGAGTGCCAGAGGGTTGTGCAAAGCCATGCGTTGCACATCCTCTGGCACTCAAATTGCTAAAATAAAAGTAGATTTTAGTGATGTAACGAACAAATACTGATAATAAGTCAGTTGTAAGTATTATGTGTCCCAGTGTTGCATTTCATTTGTCTCTTGAATTATTCACCTTTTGATTATATATATATATTATATATATATATTCAGAGACCCGGAAATTAACTCCGAAAACAAGAGTTCCGAGGTATGCACAGGAAACAAATGAAAACTCTTTTCACTGTCGTCCAATACAGGTTACTGGTAACTCTGGGAGGCGTCAGTCCCCTTTAAGTAGGCAGGAACATTCTCTAAATGTATGCAGGGGGTGGAGCCTCCCTTCCCTCTCAGGCTGCAGTTTACCCAGCCTGCTCAGAATTGTTTGTTCCTGTGTGTGTGAACACACCAGGTGGAGAACATCTCCCTTTAGGAGAGTGCTCCTAATCTCAGCTTGTTACCTGTATAAAAGACACCTGGGAGCCAGAAATCTTGCTGATCGATAGGGGGTCAAATACTTATTTCACTTAGTAAAATGCAAATCAATTTATAACTTTCTTGACATGCGTTTTTCTGGATTTTGTTGTTGTTATTCTCTCTGACTGTTCAAATAAACCTACCATTAAATTATAGACTGATCATTTCTTTGTCAGTGGGCAAAAGTACAAAATCAGCAGGGGATCAAATACTTTTTTCCCTCACTGTAAGTCTGTCTGCTTCTGGAGAAGTTATCCTTTGGTTGTTGCCCTGTGTCCTGTGTCTGGGTTTGTGCATCTGTTACCTTGAACAGTCATCTGGGCCCCAGTGGTAGGTTTGCCTCTCTGTCACCTGGGTGTTTCTGGGCTCAGCAGGTGTTCTCCACTGCATCTGCCAGTTCTAGAGGTAGGGAAGTTAGTTTGTCTTCTCCCAGTTGCCCACTCCACAAGCTCATAGGCACTTAGCGGTCCCATCCTGCTCAGTAGCGGGTCGATCTGCAGGTATACCTGGTGTGTGTCCTTTTGTTGGACAGTGGTTATTTTTCAAAATCTGCTTTTCATTCCTTTGTGTGGGCTGGAGGTTGGGGTTATCGGTAGCCATGGATTTTCCCATTTGTACCACTTGCTATCGCAATTATTCTATCAAGTCTCAGCCTGCTACTTTGTTTATAGAAGTCCCAGCCTGCTGTACTGTTCTTGGTACCTTGTTGCGGCAGTACTCTGTGTTAAATAGTGTCAGCCTGCTACTTTGTTTATAGCAGTCCCAGCCTGCTGTACTGTTCCTTACTAACTTGTTGCTGCAATACTCCTTGTCTAGTAGTCTCAACCTGTTGTACTGTACCTTGCTACCTTGTTGCAACAGTACTCTGTGTGAAGCAGTCTCAGCCTGTTACATTGTTGCTACCAGTGTGTTTTGACCGTTGTTACCAGCTACCTTAGCTGTGGGGTTCAGCTTTTCAGTATATACCGGATCTTTCCCAGTGCACACTACTTCTAGCCTGGTCAAGGTCCTGGCTCAACTGGGATTGGACATCTGACTTCATGGCCAGCAGATTTAACCTGGCCTCGGCTGCTGCAAAGAATTAGTGTGACTGACAACACATCCGAACTACGCTCTCAAGCACCGAATCCTAGTGACTTTGATCTGTTTAGTATTTTCGTGAAAAATTCAAGTAAATTGGGGTTCCCCAAGACTCCATTCTTGGCCCTCTTCTATTTCCTCTATTTATAAATGTTATAGGTGTAGGAGGAGTTTATGGTCCTAGCATCCATACTGGACCTGATAACTGGTACTAAATACAATTAATTTGAGGGGAATTAATCCACATAGAACTGATTCATAGAGACCATTAGGGGTTTCTGGCAAAATTAAAGGCACATGAACTGATCCTAGTAATAAACTCCTATGAAGTCTGCTTTAGAGGATTTCAGTGAGAGGAGTTTAAAGTCTCAGAGTCCTGCAGAAAGAATCAAATCCACCTCTATGAACATGGTGTTTGGTACTGATTAAAGATTCCTTTGGGGAACTAATCCATGTAGAACTGATTCACGGTGGCCATTAAATGTTCTGCCCAGAATGACCCTTTAAACCCTTAAGGACACTTGGCGGACCTGGCACATCATGGGTTGGCGAGCCATAAAGACCCATGATGTGCCAGGACTGTCATGGATTTCAGGGTTTCCCACGCGGCTGCACATTGTTCAGGTAGCCCTGAACCGGGATTGCACAAAAAAAGATCTGTGGTCCTTAAGTGGCGGCTGTGTGCATGCGTGTTGCACTCCACTCTGTTCTTTAATGGGTTAAGAAACAAACAAATAGGCAACTTTAGCGGCTCTAGCGGTTAAAGGGTTAGTGTGTTAATTCAAGTAGATACAATGCTCCCAATGTTCAGTGGTCCGACTTGGATACTGTTGTCAGTGGTCCTTGTGTGCCAGCCTTGACGCTCTCTTATGCTCCACTTGAAAAATATACAGAAAACTGGAAATCGGCTGCACTAACATAGATACTTCTTGACACAGTATTACCATTTAAAATCAGTTCTTTCTTTATTAAAGTTCAATGTTTCTCATTGTATTAAAAAATATCCAAAATATATAAACATATGCAGACTGTGAGACATCTTCGTGAGCAGGTATGAGCAAACAGATCAACACGTTTCGTGTGTATAACACTTAATCGTGACCTCTCATGTTTAAGCGTTATATGCGCAAAACACGATCTGTGTCAAGAAGTATCTATGTTAGTACAGCCGATTTCCAGTTTTGTGTACCTTAATGGGTTAAGGCCAGAGTGAGTTTATTAATAGCATGTGTTTTTGTTACTTTAAAGGGATAGTAATACTTTGTTTTATCTTTATTATATTTTGTAGGCATTAAAAAAACATGACGAACGATATAAGTCTTATCTCTCAAACCCTTATGGTTTGAGAGATATTCACAAGGAAAGTTTCCTCTCCCGCCCCTTTAACCTAGTGTAAGCCATCTCTTCTCAGATGTGGAATGCAGTCCATAGACCAGACAGATAACAGAAGGGGACAATCTTCTTCCTATGAGAACAATGAAGGCCCTGCCCTCCTTGACAAGCTTTTCAGGTTTTTCCCTTATCTTAATTGAAGATTGTCCCTCTCTGCAATCTATCTGGGCACCTCCCTTCTGCTGTGTCTGAGCAGTGTTACATTAGTAAAAGGGGCGGGATGGGGATAATTTGTCATTGAATTACTCCTAAACTACAACTCTGACAGAAGTGAAATAACACTCTCCAAAGTCCAAATACTATGATGATTAATTAAGCTGCTTTTATTATGAAACATTACTATCCCTTTAAGTTCTTTTAACTCTTGAGTTCTAGAGAGGTATCCAACACAGGACATGGCAGTGCGTTGGATATATTTCTGGCACTGACAGGGTTAAGATAAGTAATATAGTGCACATATGTTTGCAAATGTTACGGAATGCATTTTTCTATATTAGCGATTTGTTATTTCGGTATTCCTGTTCACTTGAATTGTATTAATGAATAATTTCTGGAGTTTTCACAGCACTGAAGTCCTCTTATTTTTAGTTCCTTTTATTACATAGTTCCCTAGTGCATTGCATTTGCCTTCTTGATGTAAATGGGTAAATTAGTATTTTGCAGCTGAGCATCTCAGGTGAGATAAATATAAGACATGAATTACATTATGCCAGCACCACTCACCCCAAGCATCAGTATCTTAAAGGAGTAGTACTTTTTCTATTGAGTAAAACAAAGGGAGATTTTTCATTCAAAGGTTATTATAGATCAAACTTTTTTATATATAAACTGCATTTTTCTTCTGTGGTCACCACGTGGTGCTGTTTCTCTCATTTCCAACGGAGAGTCGTAGTCTAGTGTTCCAGCTCACCCACAGACTGCTTTATATAAAAAAAAAAATCACTTTGGACAATAGTTGGCGCTGTTGCAGTGCCTTGTATTTTAAAAAAATTGAGGTTTGAGTTATAATAACTTATGAACAAATTATCTCCCAGTGGTGGGAATACTGTTGTTTTATTCAGCAGAAAAAGCCCTATAACATAATTAATTTAATACATTTGTTTACTGGTCCTTTAAAGGGATAGTAATTCTTCGATTTATCTTTATTTTATTTTGTAGGCATTAAAAAAACATGAAGAACGATATAAGTCTTATCTCTCAAACCTTTATGGTTTAAGAGATATTCACAAGCAAAGTACCCCCCCCCCCCCCGTTCAGCCAGATCAGAAGGGAGGTGCCCAGGTAGACTGCAGAGAGGGACAATCTTCAATTAAGATAAGGTAAAAACCTGAAAAGCTTGTCAAGGGGGGCAGGGCTTTCATTGTTCTCATAGGAAGAAGATTGTCCCCTGCTGTTATCTGTCTGGTCTATGGAGTGCATTCCACATCTGAGAAAAGATGACTTACACTAGGTAAAAGGGGCGGGAGAGGAAACTTTGCTTGTGAATATCTCTTAAACCATAAAAAGGTTTGAGAGATAAGACTTATATCGTTCTTCATGTTTTTTTAATGCCTACAAAATAAAATAAATATAAAACGAAGTATTACTATCCCTTTAAGTTCAATATAAACATTTTCATGTATATCTGTGACTGTTACAACACACAGGCCAATGTGTGGGGGATAAACTGGAGTAATTCCAGGGCAAACTAAGTGCACCATTGGGGACAAATTTCTCCTTGATTTGAATGGGAATTTGCAATGAGGTGGATGCCAATCTGGCAGTTATTTGGTTAAAGTCCCAATTTAAAACTTTATGAATATTTGTCACCTATGCTGTAGTTGGTTTTTTCCAAACTTGCTCCAGAGGTGCTTTCAGGGTCATTATTCCATATGGAAGGAGCTTTTATCATAGCCTTAGTGTTCCTTTAAATGGGATGTATCACCTCTATAGAACTTAGTCAGATAAAGCTTTATTTTGTCAAAATTTAAGTTATAAAGTCTGGATTGCAGCTGCTTCCACATAGACTGTGGTTATCTGCTCTGTAACCGCAGTCCTTCACTCTGCCTCCTCTCTCCTCCCTCTATCCAGCCTCCTCCTATGACAGAGGTTCTGTCTGTAAGCTGGAGCGATCTCATTGGCAGAGATCTAGCCAATGAGACCGCTCCAGTTTACAGGCAGAAGCCTCCGTCATCTGGATAGAGGGAGGGGAGCAGAGGCAGAGTGACGAACCGCAGTCTATGTAGAAGTAGCTGCAGCCCAGACTTTATAACCTAGATTTTGTCAAAATGAAGCTTAAAAAAAAAAATTAACACAATTTTAGTCAGATACGCTATATAACCTAAATATTTAGCCTACGTTCTATAGAGGTGATACATCCCCTTTATATCTTATTGACTTATTTTCACTATTAGGTGTCAGCATCTTCTTAACCCTTTGAGTGCCACAGGGGTATGGAACGCATTGAAAAGCAATGCGTTCCGTACCCCTCTGGCATTCAAAGGGTTAAAATACAAGATGAGCACAATGTGTGAAAATCAGATGGAAGCTAGCATATTTTTGACACACCGTAACAAGTCAGTTTATATAACAGAATTTTAACCCCTTGAATGTTAGCAACATGTTCAACACCTTGCTATTGGAGATGATTCTAGGATGTGTGGGTTTAACCCTTAGAGTGGCAGAGAGGTATCTACAGCATTGCAGCTCAAAGCACTGGAGACCAATCTAGCATTCGAGGGGTTAAAAAGCCTCAGTGGGGATATGGGTTATTATTTATGTGTCCCCTATGGTGCAGTTGGCTTGCACTAGTATTACGCCATCTCCACTAAGTACATCAGCTTCACTGTGCCTGACAGTCTAGTGTCAGAAATGTGTCCTTCAGATTATCAGCAAGGTCATGTGAGTGTTGCTGATGTGCGATCCTCCCAGTGGCCTTGTGTTGTTTATCAGTTGAAGTGTTACATGCTTGTCAGTTCTTGAAGTTTTCAATGATGTTGTGTTCCAGCCAGCTTTGTACATAGTTCACTCTATGTAAAGTAATACAAGCTCTTGCCCAGGATAGTTAGAGCCCTTATAGTCATTTTAAGAGGTCCTCTTAATAGTTATAATTGTGTTTAATGGATCTGCATGCACACATGATACCAGGAGTAGATGTACTAAGGTGTGAGAAAGAGGAGATAACTTCACTAGTGTGATAAAGTCTCCAATTCCTATGGTATTCTGTGGAGCCTATGCACTGGCGGTTCACTTTGAAAATGTCGCACACAAAAGACCTTGCGACATAAAGGCGCAATAATCAGGTGACCATGACATGAGACTCTTGCCCTGCATCAAAAGAGCGAGATTCTCATGTTGCGGCGTTAAATGTCGCTTGAACCCTTTACTGCCTGTTGCTGTTTCTTTCTGTGGCCTTGTTCATTCTATTGCCATTTGCTTTGCTCTATAGACCTGTGACCCGACTGTACTACCAGCTCCCTGACTTAAAGGGATAGTAATGTTTCATAATAAAAGCAGCTCTCATTAATCATCATAGTATTTGGACTTTGGAGAGTGTTATATCAATTCTGTCAGAGTTGTAGTTCCAGAGTAATTCAATGACAAAGTATCCCCCTCCCGCCCCTTTTACTGATGTAACACTGCTCAGCCAGAGCAGAAGGGAGGTGCCCAGGTAGACTGCAGAGAGGGACAGTCTTCAATTAAGATAAGGGAAAAACCTGAAAAACTTGTCAAGGAGGGCAGGGCTTTCATTGTTCTCATAGGAAGAAGATTGTCCCCTGCTGTTATCTGTCTGGTCTATGGACTGGATTCCACATCTGAGAAGAGATGGCTTACACTAGGTAAAAGGGGCGGGAGGGGAAACTTTGCTTGTGAATATCTCATAAATCATAAAGGTTTGAGAGATAAGACTTATATCATTCTTCATGTTTTTTTAATGCCTACAAAATAAAATAAAGCTAAAACAAAGTATTACTATCCCTTTAATGAATTAACCCTGCAGGTATCCCCAGCTACTCATTTGCAAACTATACACCTATACACACACAGTGAATCTTGAGTATAACGTACCTATTAATGTTGCTGAGCACTGTGCCGGCCTTTCCCTCCTCTTCTTTGTGTGCAGAATAACAGGGCGGAGTGGAGCACGCAAAGAATGGGAGAAAGAGGTCAGCGCAGTGCACCACAGCATTAATAAGTACGTTATACTCAGGGTTCACTGTCATATAAACTCTGCACTCCTCAACATATAGCAAGGCACTTTCCACCTCAGAGGAAGCCTTTGAAGTCAGTAGCTCGGCTTAACAAGCAGACAAAGAAAAGTAAAAAAATATGTAACTCAGCAGACTAGTCTTGTTATGCATGCCATAGCATATAGCAAAATTTGCAATAGATGAAAGTTTTTGTCCAATAGCCCTTTTCTGCATGTAGATTAACAGGGAGGAGCAGAACCAGCCTCTCCCCTTCTCTGCATACTCTGCTCCCCTGTCATTCTGGACACAGAGAAGGCGAGCGAGAGGCCGGCGCAGCACTCAGCAACATTAATAGGTACGTTATACTCAAGGTTCACTCTCATATTGTTAAATAACAGCTAATAAAGGGTTGGGGAAACTGGTATTTAAACTGGCCGCAATAAACTAAGGGCATTGGGATTGCATTGGCCACACCCACAACTCAGAATGTGGGTGTGGCCAGCATAGCTGAAATGCTCATCAAAACCTGGCACTACTCTGCCTAATGTGAAATCTGTCCCTGGATATACCCTAGAACATGATGGGAAGCAGTCTGCGGCTCTCTGGTGGACTGCAGATCCCATCAACCTCAGCTGGCCTCTGATAGGAATTGTGGTCCAGCAATAACTGGGGAACCAAAGTTTGTTCATTTTTGTCTTAGCATATGTGTGATAAAATGTGTGGGATGTGTACACCTATTTTAATCTGTCTAGGGAATTCTTAACATACAGTCTTGAGGAAATTGTCAAGTTAAAGTGTTGACGCGTGACTAAAGAAGTGTCTTGGTTTCCCCGATGGCATTTATTACATATTACTAGCGACTTCTCAGAACATAGAGGGTCGAGCATTCTTGGAGTAGCTCTGAGGCACCGTTTCATAGGAAGACACATTTCCACAGTGACAAACGGCAATGTGTTTTTTAAATTGTATTCATTACATTTGTATAGTATGTGTGCTTGGATTGCAAAAAAAATGTTACTTATCATTTAGGGCTGGGTACCACCACAACAGGATATATATATATATATATATATATATATATATATATATATATATTTATTTAATTTTTTTTAATTTTTTTTTTTTTAGGGTTCGGCCAATATTTCCAGCTGATCACATTCAAACCGAGTGTCAAACATGGATTGTTGAATTGTTTGCTTTTTTTTCCTTTCATTTTCCTTTCGGAAACTTTTTACTGCTGGAAGTGCTCCAAAATTACCCCAAAGGGAAGCTCAAGAAACCCAAATGGTAGGATATTGTCTGCTTCTCTTGGTCTGGATCAAGCAGGGGAATGAGGGCCAATAACCTGCCCGATCCCCTTTGTCCCTGAGCACCCGCCCCACATCCCTACCACCTGCGGTTAACCACTTTGTGGCTGTATCTCAGCAATCTTGCTGCATCGGCAGCTGGAGGGTTAACATCCATTTTTTAAAATCCATTGCCACATTTGAGTTCATTCTAGTATCCTGTGAAGACCCTTCACCATATTGGTGGCTCTCCATTGAACTGTCTCCAATTAATTAATTTTCCTTCTGGCGATGTTGTCTCCAGAACTGTACACAGCCCTCCAGATGAGTTCTTACCAGTGATCTATGAGTGGCATTAGTACCTCTTCCTTCCTACTGCTATTGCTTCTTCCTGTGTACCCACAAACTCAGTTTTCTTTCCCCACTGCTTTACTGTATTGCTTGCCTGCCTTCAAGTCATCTGAAATAATTTCTCCCAAGTCCCTTTCCTCTTATGTTTTTGTCATCATAGTACCATTAAGGCTGTTTTTTTACTTCTGGGTTTCTGTGTCCTAAAGACATATTGTGCATTTTTCAGCATTTAACTTTACATCCCATACTCTTATCAATTTCAGATGGTGTATGTGTGGTTCTGCAACTACTAGTGGACAGTGGAACAAGGCTGTGTTGTCAGACGGTGTATGTGTGTGGTTCCGCAACTACTAGTGGACAGTGGAAGAAGGCCGGGGTGTCAGAGAGTGTATGTGTGGTTCTTTGACTGTCAGAACCGTGCCTACATATGTATTAAATACGACCCTCTGTATCAGCCTCTACTTCGTCTCTAGACAACTTTTGGAACTCCAGCTGTTAGAGACTATAATATACATCATTCCCAGTTAGTCAGCAGCTTGTAGGGGATGATGGAAATTGTACCCCCACCAGTTGGATTGCCAGAGTTGCCCTTCAGCTTTGAGGGTATTCCATGTATCTTCCACCCTTTCTGTAAATTAGTTTTTTCACATATTTTCTCTGGGTCTTTTTCTATCCAACTTAAAATAATTTCCTCTTTTGTCTGATAAATAAATGTGCTAATAGATTTCAGCATATTTCATTAATGGGGATGAAAATAACAAGAAAAAATGATTCATTTTAGGAAGTCTTGTAAACCCTTATAAACTGGATTATTTTACAGTTAAGACAAGTCTTTAGGAAATGTACTGAAGTAGGCTGGCATTCGAGATATATTTTAGAAACTAAAATAACCTTTTGCACAGTCTCCGAGTGATAACAAGGTGTTTGAATCAGATTCTGGTTTTGCTGCTGCCAGTCCCTGTGGGAAATAAACTCTCCCTTAGCACCTGTTCTTTTATGCTAATAAGGTATTGATGGCATTTAGCAGAGAAGCACTTGCAGGCAAAATGCAGAGCCAATCCAGTGGGAAAAATGCTAAATTATGTATATACAATGTTAAACTATTTAGTGTAAATATTTAGGCCAGTCGTCTTTAAAGGGATAGTAATACTTAAAATGTAAAAAAAAATATGTTGTAATGTTTATCCCCCTGAGTAAAACAAGAGTACTCCCACTGCTGAAAGGCGTTTCATTCAAAAGTTATTAATTTTCAAAGTTGAATTTTTTAGGTGCAATATCACAGTGGCCTGAAATTGTACAGTGGCGCTGTTGCTACACCATCCTATGGAGATTTATGGTCCCGGGACCAGAGCTGTCCATAGGATCGTGTAGCAACTGCGCCACTGTACAATTTCAGGCCACTGTGATATTGCACCTAAAAAATTCAACTTTGAAAATTAATAACTTTTGAATGAAACACCTTTCAGCAGTGGGAGTGCTCTTTTATTACTCAGGGGGATAAATCCTACAACATATTTTTTTTTACATTTTAAGTATTACTATCCCTTTAAAGGAGATGTATCACCTCTATAGAACTTAGGCTAAATAGTTATATAGTGACTCTGACTAAAATTGTGTCCTTTTTTTTTTTTTAAATTGCTTTATTTTGTCAAAATTTAAGTTATAAATCATGCCCTGCAGCTACTTCTGCATACACTACGGTTATCTGCTCTGTACCGCAGTTTGTCGGTCTGCCTCTGCTCCGCTCCCTCTATCCAGCCTCCTACAATGACGGAAGCTTTCTGTCTGTAAGCTGGAGTGGTCTCTTTGGTGGAGATCGATATCTAGCCAATGAGATCGCTCCAGCTTACAGACAGAAGCCTCCATCATTGGAGGAGGCCGGATGGTGGGAGGAGAGCAGAGGCAGAGCAGCAGACTGTGGTTACAGAGCAGGTAATCGCAGTCTATGCAGAAGTAGCTGCAACCCAAACTTTATAACTTACATTTTGACAAAATAAAGCTTTTTCAAAAGAAATTAACACAACTTTAGTCAGATTCGCTATATAATCTAACTATTTAGCCTAAGTTCTATAGAGATGATACATCCCCTTTAATTGTCGGTCCTCCTTTAAGTTTCTTGCATATTTAACCCTTTGAGCACCAGAGACATATCAAATGCATTCCGTTGCAATGCATTGGATACGTATCTGGCACTCAAAGAATAAAAGGGGAACTATACTTAAAGGAATAAGCGTTTTCTAATTTAAAGGGGCAGTAAACGTTTTTATGAAAAAAAAATATATTTTAGGGCATTTCCTGATGAGTAAAATAAGAGTACTCCCACTGCTGATAGATGCATATTTCCAATGTTATTACTGTTGAAACCTGTGTTTTTTTTACATTAGCAGTGCCCTCTAGTGGTCAAATTCCAATTAGTTATTCTGTTACATTCTAATGGATAAGAAAGTCAGTGACTTACAGTTCTCCATAGAATGTGATAGAAACTGCTGAGGGAGGGTTACTTAGGTAGGCTTCCTTCCTTCAGCAGTCATGCATCTCTGATACTTTTCTTGGATTGGAACTCTATAGCAGTACAGCTGCATTTTACTATATGAAAATGCTTAAAGGGGATCTATCACCCCTTTACAACTTTGCCTAAATAATTTTGTTATATATCGTATATAATGAAAAGTGTATAAATTAAAAAAAAAAATGCTTGTTTGGCGAAATTAAAAGAATAAATACAGACCTGCCTGTACCTACTTCTGGGCAGACTGTGGTTTACTGATCTGTAACTGTGGTCTGCCACTATTCCTCTGCTCCTCGCCCTCTATCCAGCCTCCTCCAATGATGGAGGCTTTCTGTCTGTAAGCTGGAGCGCTCTCATTGGCAGAGATTGATTTCTGGCCAATGAGAACGCTCCAGCTTACAGACAGACAGCCTCCATCATCGGCGGAGGCTGGATAGAGAGAGGCAGAGCGGAAGACTGAGGCATAGATCAGCTATCCACAGTCTGCCCGGAAGTAGGTACAGGGCTCTATTTATAATTTTAATTTTGCCAAACAAAATTTTTTTTTTATTTTTTTTATTTATACACTTTTCATTATATACGATATATAACAAAATGATTTAGGCAAAGTTGTAAAGGGGTGAGAGATCTCCTTTTAATGATTCTAGAGAATGTCTGTAATTTTCCTGGAGTGCAGAACAAAGACACTGATATGGCAGGCAGTTGCTTTAGTTTATTATCACATTTTATGGAAAACTGTAGTCAGTGGTTCACCTCTCCCATAGAATTTAATCATTTTTAAAATTCAGCAGCTCCCGATAGAATGAATACATTTGTGTGCTTAAAAAGCCCTAAAATATTTTTTTTTTTTTAATAATAGAAGAATGTTTTACTCGACACCTGTGCTCAGAGAAAATATTGTTTATGTTTTAGTAAATATATTTTCTTAGCACTGTTTCAAGCACACAGGGTGGAAAAAATAGCCCCATGACTGTAGCTGTATAGTAAATATTGTCATCAGTTTACTTGTGAATTTCTACCCCCTTGAGTTTCTGTATAATAGCTATTTAAATCGGAACTACCACCCCACAAAATCTTTAGCTTCACTAAGTCCCCATCTGGCGACTAGCTGCTGAGTAGCGCTAGTCGCCAGAATAATTACCTTATTTAACCCTTTGAGTGCCAGAGGGGTACGGAACTCATTGCAAAGCAATGTGTTCTGTACCCCTCTGGCAATCAAAGGGTTAATAGGTTTCTGCTCTCTTCCATGGGTGACAGGCAGGACAGAGCGCAGACATCTTGCCACTGTGATGTCTGTGCGCCTGCGCTGTCAGTCCCAGCCGGAGCTAAATGGCTCCTAGCAACGCTTCCTAGACCTTAGTGCTACTAAGCAGCTAGTCGTCAGATAGGGACTTACTGAAGCTAAAGATTGTGTCGGGTGGTAGTTCCGCTTGAATGTCACATGGGCTACAATGCTGTGAGCAATCCCATTTTATCTATCATTAACCCCTTAAGGACCAGCGGTCCAGGGAAGTTACCTTCCCTTAAGGACTGCTTTGATCCTTGCCGACGTGCCAGTACACGTGACCTGTTACACGTACCGGCGGGCCGCTTTGTGCGATTAGCATGAAACGCGTTAGGCAGTTTATGTATTGACAGCGTGTTCAGTAGGAGCTGCTTTCTTTGCAATTGTTTTGCTTTTATTTTTTTGTAAAATACTTTTTTAACTGAATAATTCGCAGTTGTGCTGGTTGTTCGCATTCCTGCTGGTCCGTGATGCTCTCCCAACCTGTGTCGTCTAGTTTCTCGGAGCCCAAGGCCAGGGCTGTCGGGAGTAGCTCCGGACCGGCAAAACGGCAATGAGCCCGGTGAGTCTTCAGTTTCCTCAATACAAGCATTGTTCTGTATGAAACAGTCATGGTAGTTTCTCTATTAAATATACATGGCCATTGGAAGCGAACTTTAAATACGTATCTTGATACTTCTGCTACACTCAGGCAGCCAGCTACAGAGCTCTCAGAATATAGAGGAGATTAAAATACTTGTGGAGCCTAATAGAAAATTCCAAGTCATTAAATCACTTTTATAGAACCATACCAATAATTAAGTCACAGAGGCCACCATATATCAAATGTTTGGCTGCCTCTTATATGAGTAATACTAAATGATATGGATTATATAGAGTAAATACAAGAGGTCTTGGATTTACTGATAACATGTAAATCAAGAATGATAGCCAGATTACAATAAAGTATAATACCCTTTGAGTGCCAGAGGGGTGCCCAGCTCATTTTGAAGCATTGCATTGGACATCCCTCTGGCTCTCAAAGGGTTAAGTGGCAGAAAAGGAAAATCCTTTTTGAGACATAGGCCCATATTTCTAATAGGATGTAAACAAACTGCACCATAGGGGACAGATAAAAACTCATAAATTCCCATGCACTTGAATAGAGATTTTTAACCCACTGAATGCTAGAGAGGTCTTGCTATGCATTGGAGACCTCTCTAGCATACAAGCTGTTAAACGCCCAATTAAATTCAATAAGAGCTTTTATTTGTCCCCTGTAATGCAGCTGGTTTACTCCACAATGACTCCAGTTTGCTTTTATAAATATGGACATACCTGGGGACTTTTCATTATACACTCATCGGAGAGGGGAGTCCTATGCTGCCGCTGGCTAAGATAAATGACACAATGTGCGTCAAAAGGGGTGGGGCTTAATCACGAGTGGGGGCGGGACTCAAAATAGCATTAAAATCTTGGAGGAATAGGCTGGGGAAGGAGGTGAAGAGGGCGGGGAATGGGCAGAACATGCTGGGAAGGAGGAGAAATGGGCAGCCTCTGCCCCGGAGACCTGGTAATTAGCAGCTAAATCCGGAGTCTCCGGGGCATAACTGTAGCGTTCCCAGCTATGACTATGGGCCATTGAGGATAAACTTATAAGAGGAACTGGTGCAATTCTGGAGCAAAAGCCAATAGCACCATAGCACCAAATAAAGTTTCCCAAAACATGAATCGCAGACCTCTCTGTCATACAGGAGGCTAAAAGCCATATTTAAATCAATGGCAATTTTGAATTTGTCTCCTATGGTGCGGAGTTGTTTCAGTTCTTGTTCCAGCCTCATTACTGGTAATGTACTACCGTAAAATCTCAGGTATAATACGCACCCGTGTATAGTATGCAGGTGTGTATTATACCAATGATTTTAGGGGAAAACAAGACTGCCTATGTATAATACGCACCCTTGTTTTCCCCCTTGCTAAAAAAAATTTTTAAGGCTTCCCTCCCTCGCCCGGGCCAAAACCGCTGCCAAACCAAGACTTACTTGGTTCAAATTTAACTCCCCAGCCAATAGGATGGAGGCAGAAGGTCCTGAAAGCTCACTGAGAAGCTTTGTATTTTTCCTTCCATCAATTCAAGAGATGCGGACTTCAGTGGGGAGTTAAATTTTAACCAAGTAAGTCTTGGTTTGGCAGCTGTTTTGGCCCTGGCGAGGGAGGGAAGGTATCTGCCAACCCTAACTTTTTTTTTTTCTCTCGTGTATAATACGCAAACATAAGGTGAAGTGGGGTAAAATTGTGCATATTATACCCGAGATTTTACGGTAATTACATTCCACGCTAAAACATGCACTGGAAATATGGGGGAGATTCATAAACCTGGCGCTATGAAAAAATGTGCAGTAAATGTAAATGTGGCTTATAAAGGAAGGGCTCCATTTAAACAGACAAATAAACTAGTTTTGGAAGCCTTAACGCCACGTAATTATGTTTTGGGAAACGAGACAATACAGCTGGCGAAAAGTCTGTCACTGCAAATTTATAAAGAGATGTCGTTAACTGTGAAAATGTTACTACAGAATTTTCTACAGAATCCTAATGCCATGTATAATCATACCTCAAACTCTTTGGTCTACCCTGAAGACTTCGATTTTTACAGTGATTTACCAGGTCTCCGGGGGAAAGAGGCTGATTCTCCGGTGGGGGAGTTTCTCGTGAAACTCTACCCAATTCTGCTCCTTCCCACCCTGTTCCTCCCATTTCCTGCCCACTTCTCCTCCTTCCCCACACAATTCATTCCACTTCCCTCCATTTTTGTGACATGCCATTAAGCCCCGCCCTGCTCATGAGTAAGTCTCACCCCTTTCTAACATGAATTGTGTCATTTATATCACCCTGCGGCACCACAAGGGACTCCAGAAGACAATGTTCTCAAGTATAGGTATAATTTCTTACATATTCCAGGCATTCACATCACCTTACTAACACCATATTTATAATGATGCCCTTACTCATTTATAAATCAGCCCTGACATTATCGCCAGATGCCATGACTTAAGAACAGTTTTGTTACAAAAGTACTATAAGAATGTTTTTTTTATAAATCTCCCCCTAAGTTCCTTATTCTCCAAGCTAAACATGTGCAGTTCTAGCGTGAACCAACTGCCATCAGAGGGTTTAAATCAAAATCCTGCATATTCCTATTAACTTCAAAGGAACTTTTAACCTTTGAATGCTAGAGAGGCCTGCGTTGGAGACCTCTGGAGCATTCAAAAGGTGAAAAGTTCCATTTAAAGGGATAGTAATACTTAAAATGTAAAAAATCTGTTGTAGGGTTTATCCCCCTGAGTAAAACAAGAGTACTCCCACTGCTGAAAGGTGTTTCATTCAAAAGTTATTAATTTTCAAAGTTTAATTTTTTAGGTGCAATATCACAGTGGCCTGAAATTGTACAGTGGCGCTGTTGCTACACCATCCTATGGAGATTAGAGCTGTCCATAGGATCGTGTAGCAACAGCGCCACTGTACAATTTCAGACCACTGTGATATTGCACCTAAAAAATTCAACTTTGAAAATTAATAACTTTTGAATGAAACACCTTTCAGCAATGGGAGTAATCTTGTTTTACTCAGGGGGATAAACCCTACAACATATTTTTTTTTTACATTTAAGTATTACTATCCCTTTAAATCAATGGGCATTTTCTTCTGAGCTGCACCTCTCAGGTTTGATAAATAAGATTTATAAAACTGGAGTTATAAAGAAAGTGGCTGTAAGACTGTCTCAAAGCAACGTAAGGATATGTATAAAGGTAAGTACTAACTCCAGTCAGTCGACTTTTATGAAAAGTGGAATACAAATGGGCTTGTCCAAATAAGAATTATGTTGCAACGTATTTATAAAGAAATTCGCTAATAGATTGTTTTAGTGATTGAATTTTAAAGGGATAGTAACACTTAATATGTAAAAAAAATATGCATTGTAGGGCTTCTCTTTCCCAGTAAAATAAGGGTAGTCCCACTGCTGAGAAATGTTTTATTCAAAAGTTATTGCAGTTAAAACTTGAATTTTTAAGATACAGTATCTCAATGGCCTGCAATGTTACAGTGGCACTGTTGCTACACCATCCAGTAGACAGCTCTGGTCAGTCGACCATAAACCTTCATAGGATGGTGTAGCAACAGCGCCACTATAATATTTCAGGCCATTGAGATATTGCACCTAAACAAAATCAAATTTGAACTGCCATAACTTATGAATAAATACCTCTCAACAGTGGGAGTTCCCTTGTTTTACTTAGGAGGATAAACCATACTATATATATATATATATATATATATATATATATATATATACAGATTAAGTGTTACTATCCTTTTAAGACCTTGGTCTCGTGTTTGTAGGCCCAAACCATTCTGCCATCCTGACTCTTGTAATGGTATAATGCTGGATGGGTATGAATTTAGTTGTTCTTCCCAGCAGCTGGAGTGCCAACGACTGCCATTCCCTTCCCTATTCCTATACCTGAATGCTAATTACTGTGTTTTTTGCAGTGAAAACTCTTGCGTTTGTTGAATGTGAAATGCCCTTTCCTCTTACTGTATTTCTGCATGTGACCTTGTGTCATCTGGACAGAGCTACTAGTGGATAGATCACCATAGAGTTCTTGGTATTGACCTTGAATCTATTTCCAGACGGTAATCTCCAGGCCTGTTTTCAGCCTTTGCTCGATCCTGAGCAAAATATAAAGTAATTGTCCCTCTTAATCCCTTGAATGCTTCAGAAGCCTCCATCCCCTTGCTTAGAGACTGCTCAAGTGTCTAAGGGTTAACTCATTGACTGTCACAGTGTATCTGATACCTCTCTGGAACTCAAAGAGTTAACCGTTTGAGTGCCAGAGAGGTACAGAACGCATTGCATTGCTAGCATCATGTAATGGTACATTGATCTGCTAATGCAAGGTAATAGTGTATTTCCCTGCTGGTGGTATGTAATGGTGTGCTGCTCTGCTGGTGACATGTAATACCAAGTAAAAAAGGGTACCATGTCATCGACCTACCATAATCTGGCTATAAATCAGGACTTGGGGCAAGGGAGGTACCAGAGTGGCTAGTTACTTACATTATTAAGTTTTCTCAGAAACCAGCAACACTTTGAATATAATCGCTTTAACCATCCATAACTAGTTTTGCCTGAAGCCCATTGTTCAGTAGTCTTTCATGCATGTAAAGAAACACATTAGGTTTCAGCTGAAAACTATTGATTGTAGCATGTGGGAGATAATGCTTCTAACTCTAGAACTAATTCATCCAATTAAGTAGCAGCAACAATTTGGGATGTGTTGCCCATAATACATTTTTTTTTGGAAACAGAGTCACATTTACTAATGGAATATTCGCTACTGTTGTTTTATACACAAAATAAATTAACGAGTGTTTGAGTGTATCTAACAAAATTGCTTGATAAAAATGAAAAATACGCATCAAAAAAATCTTACAATACAAATTGTAGAATACTTTTATATTTTTTTGATAATTGTGAAATAAAAAAAAAGCTGTTTATATTTATGTAGACTGACAGATAGTATTACAGTAGTAGCTTAGCTTGATTTCAATGTAAATGTTAATAAATTTGTCTTCCCATGCACACAGAGAACTAAAAAGGGTACATGTAGGAGTGTCCTAAACACTATTCGCTTTACTCCAGGGGCTGAGGCTTAAAGGGATAGTAATACTTTATTATTACTATCCTCCATATTGTAGATATTTGTAAAATAATTTAATAGCCTCCAGGTTCATCTCTCAAACCTTTATGGTTTGAGAGATAACCGAAGGCAAAGTTCCCCCCTCCCTTCCCCTTACCTGAAGTCAGCGTTGTACTGACTGCAGGGGAAGTCTGTTGTACGACAGGCTTGCGGCTCTGCAGCTGAGCCGAGATCCCGTTAGTGAAAAATAATTATTTCACTGAAACAGTCTTCTACACGTGCTTGGTTTGCAAGCACGTGTAGAAGACCGTTTCAGTGAAATAATTCTTTTTCACTAATGCTATTGCGGCTCTGCTGCAGAGCCGCATGATGAAAGTCAGACCGGATATCCCTGCAGTCAGCACAACGCTGACTTCAGGGAAGGGGGAGGGAGGGGGGAACTTTGCCTTCAGTTATCTCTCAAACCATAAAGGTTTGAGAGATGAACCTGGGGGCTATTAATTTATTTGGCAAATATGTACAATATGGGGGATAGTAATAATAAATTATTACTATCCCTTTAAGTGGTGATAGATGGGATTAGGGAGGTGAGTTTCCTTCCAAAATTGGCATTGGGGAGGGTGGTGGGTGGAACGGATCTGGGACTCTCTGAGATGGAGAAAGAGGCCCAGTCACCAGAGAGCCGATAATGAACTGAGAAAAACTGAGTCTCTGGGGCTGATCCAGATAGTTCACAATTATGTGAATAAGTACAAACCCATAAATATACATATTTAAAGCCTCCCAAACGTGCAGTAATATTTTCAACATTAACCGTTTGAGTGCCGCTGGGGACGTATTCAACAATAATCAGGACCGCTGGTTTATAAGGGGTTAATGAACCCAAAGGTTCCATGAAACACAGGCCTGGATTCCATTACAGCTGATAACTTTATAAAGTGTTATTTCTTCAACTTCTCCCTAGACTTCAATGGGAAACTGTTAGATCACACCACTTTATGACTCATTAGCTGCAATGGAATCTAGGCCACAGCATGGGAAACACTGATTTACATATGTTTTTTGGAACAAATTCCTGGCTGGATAATTTTCTGTAAAAAGGGGCAGACAGTTAATGATTTTTTCTGTTGTTTATTTTAAAGTGGAACTAACGGTTTATAATTCCGTAATGTGGAACTGATACCTTATAATTAAGAGTGACTCTGAAAGAACTTTCAAAATAAGCTATATTTATATTAGCCGGTCTTTATTTAAAAGTATAGTTTACAAGATCTTTAGCTTTATGTATTTGTTGGTTTATGCACATTAGCTAATACTAGCTGGTAGGAAGTGACAGCTGGGAGGGAGAGTGGAATGTTAGCATCTGACACACTAGGATTTGCCAGCGAGTTCTGGCTTATTTGCATACACTGATACATAAAAGTTAAATATCTCATAAGCTATAGTTTTAAATAAAGAATGGCTAACATAAATATATATGATTTGAAAGCTCTTTCAAATTTACCCGTAAATCTAAAGCGTTATTTCCACTTGAAGGAAAGATGTTTTTGTTAGGTTATTGATATTTAGCCGTGTGTACTATGTGATATGTATTTTGAGTGGAATAAGGGGGAAAAACGTAAATGAATTTTAATCTTTGGGACTGTACTGTGCATAATTGTACACCGGGGGGTAGATGCACTGAAGTGTGATAAAGAGGTGATAAAACGGAGTTAACTTCACCAGTGAGATCAGGGGCATTATGCACTAAGGTGTGATAAACAGGTGATAACATGGAGATAACTTCTTCAGTGATATCGCTTCTCCAGTTCCTGTGTTATTCTATGGAGCCTGTGCACTAAGATCTCTAAAGTTGGAGAATTCTTAGTGCATAGGCTCCATAGAACAACATAGGACTTGGAGAGTTTACAACACTGGAGACGTTATCTCCACTTTATTGCCTGTTTATCACCACTTCATCACACCTTAGTGCATCTCCCCCCCTGTTCTTATTTTCCTTTGTTATTCTATGGAGACGATAGTGAATTGTAGAGAAAAGAAGAAAAAAGAAGGCGCTCCTAACGTAATAACGTTTTATGCACCAGAACTGAAATATCACTCACAATGAGAGTATTCAGTGTAACACTTATATGTTCACTGAAACCTTCGCTAGAGGGATTTTTGAGACTGTCCCTCAAACAGTACAACGCCTCAATTTTCTTCAGCTTCTTTAGTTGGGGCTGCTTCTTTACTTAACCACTCGGTAGCAGATCACATGCAAGAAAACGAACAGAAAAGGGTGCCCAGTAGTGCCTGTTATCAATATTGACACCTTTAGTAAGTTATGAATGTTATACTCACTAAACTGATAGATGCAAATGAACGTATGTCCAATCACAACAAATCAGGCTTGCAGGGAATGTTTAACCTGTCCCTGCTCAGGTACTGTGAATCTACAAAACAAAAGAAATAGGACAGCGCACAACTCCTCTAAGCGTTATCTATGTTGTAAACTGTATCAAGCATATAAAACCTATAAATGGGTACTCAGAAATAGAGAGGCTACTACCGCCTCTGGGATCTTCACTTTCACTGGATCAGACCTCCAGTCGCGGGTCTCCAATTAATGGTTTGTCTCCTTTTTCACCTCAGCAGTCTCCTCTCTCCTTTTCTTTAATCATTCATTTTCCATGCTAGACCATAAGCTTGCTACAATATAACAAGGCTGATCAAGCACGTTATTTTCACTTAAAGGAGTTCACGTCTATACTCTTAAAGGTGCGGGGCAACCATATATATTCTAAAGATTGTTTATTAAAATAATTCCACAGAAGTATCTGACATCAAACCAAACATCGAATAGATGTATAATATATCATAAAAAATAACACATATGGCCCAACACGTTTCGCTAGAGCTATGCTGCTTCGTCAGGGGCATCATGATGACAATATTATAACCATACCGTGGACAGTTGTGGAGGTGGACAGGGTGGGCAGTCTTTTTTTACTGTTTTCTGTCTGTAAAATGCAGATTGAAACAGTGGCATTAAAATTAATGTGCAGTGGCTAACTGTTCTCCCTTCCATAAAAGCATTCTAAATTACAATATATGCCAAAGTGGAGAGTTTTAAGCTCATAAGGGTAAATTTGGCAACATCTGTTGGTCACATTGCATAAGTAATTTGCTATTATATTTGTATGTTGTGTGCCCATTTGGTTCCCAGTCCAGATTAATACGTTTATTCATTTATTTAGCATACACACACATATTATATATATATATATGTGTGTGTGTATATATATATATATATATATATATATATATATATATATATACATATACATGCACGTGCACATGTGTGTTTGTACTTTTGGGTGCACACCCTAATGCAATTGGCTGAGCACGCCTATGTTTGTAAGTATAACATTCATAACTCACTGAAGGTGTCAATATTGATAACAGGCACTACTGGGCACCCTTTTCTATTAATTTACTTGCATGTTAGTGAATTAGCTCCATAGAATAACACTGGAATTGGAGAAGTGATGTCACTGGAGAAGTCATCTCCACGTTATCACCTCTTTATCATACCTTAGTGAATACCATTCCGGGGTAGTGTGTCATTGGGCATCCAGCTGTTATGGACTACAACTCCAATCATCCAGAACCAGCCATCGACTTGAAAGCAATGTGTAGGAGACCTCTCTAGCATTCAAGAGGTTAAAAGTTAAATTTTGCTAGTAGTACTAAATATGTAAAAAAATATATATTGTAGGGTTTATCCCCCTGAGTAAAACAAGGGTACTCCCACTGCTGAAAGGTGTTTTATTCAAATGTTATTACAGCTCAAACTTGATGTTTTTAGGTTCAGTATCTCAGTGGCCTGAAATGTTACAATGGTGCTGTTGCTACACCATCCTATGTACAGCTCTGGTCAGCTGACTATAAATCTCCATAGGATGGTGTAGCAACAGTGCCACTGTTCAACTTCAGGCAACTGTGATACTGCACCTAAAAAAATTAAAGGGATCTATCACCTCTAAACAAGTTTGTCTTAATATGTAGCTTATATAGCGAATATTTGTACTGTTGCATTCATTTTTTTGTTTAGATTGTTATTTGGCCGAAATCTAAGCAATAAATACTTCTCTGAGCCCTGCTTCTGGACAGACTGTGGTTATCTGCTCTGTACCGCAGTCTGTCACTCTGCCTCTGCTCCCCTCCCTCTATCCAGCCTCCTCCAATGACGGAGGCTTTCTGCCTGTAAGCTGGACCAATTTAATTGGCTAGATATCGATCTCTGCCAATGAGATTGCTCCAGCTTACAGGCAGAAAGCCTCCGTCATTGGAGGAGGCTGGATAGAGGGAGGGGAGCAGAGTGACTGCTGTACAGAGCAGGTAACCGCAGTATGTCTGGAAGCAGGGCTCAGGACAGTATTTATTGCTTAGATTTCGGCCAAAAACGATCTAAACAAAAAAATGTATGCAACATTACAAATATTCACTATATAAACTACATATTAAGACAAACTTGTTTAGAGGTGATAGATTTCCTTTAAGTTTGAGCTATAATAACTTATCAATAAAACACCTCTCAGCCCTTGTATCACTCAGGGGGAATAAACCCTACAACATATTTGTATTACATTTTAAGTATTACAATCCCTTCAAATATAGACCAATGGGAATTTTAATTTCTCCCCTACAGTGTAGTCGACTTTTCACCAGAATTTATCCATTTTCTTTGATACATGTTGCCATTTGGAGACTTCTTTACCATTAAAGTGTTTAAACGCGGTTCTGCGACCTGTCTGATACTAACCGCTTAGTAATGAAACATTCAAGCCAATGCAATCAATTAGTAGCTTACAATTTATTTGCCAGTGACTGTTTTTATTTGCAAGTTTAATTTGGTTGCTGTTCTTGTTTTTTAATTAACAGTGTCTTTTAATTAAAACAATGCTACTTGCTCTGGTTCCAAACCTTTCATCCTACTGCTGTCTGTAAACTGTCACCTGCTGCTGCTGTTACTGCTTCTCTCTCACGTCAACTGATTCATTTCCATATGAACTATTTGTCTTAAAGGGACACTAATGTCCCATAAAACGTTCTCCTTGTTTTGTAGAGTTTAAAGGGGATGTTTCCCCCCTTCACAACTTTGCGTAAATCTTTTCCTTTAGCAATGATAACTAATGGAAAGTGTATCCTTTTTAAAAAAAAAAAATCAGCCAGTTTGGAGAAATCCAAAGATTAGATATAGCTCTGTACTTAGTTCCAGCAGACAGTGCTGACTGGATCTGTACCATAGTCTGAACTTCTACCCAGCCTCCTCCGATGATGAAGGCTGTCTGTCTCTAAGCTGGAGCGATCTCATTGGCAGAGATCGATTTCTGGCCAATGAGATTGCTGCAGCTTAGAGACAGACAGCCTTCGTCATCGGAGGAGGCTGGGTAGAAGCTTAGACTATGGTACAGATCCGGTCAGCGCTGTCTGCCGGAAGAAGGTACAGAGGTTCATTTAATCTTTGAATTTCTCCAAACTGGCTGATTTTTTTTTTTTTAAAAGGATACACTTTCCATTAGTTATCATTGCTAAGGAAAAGATTTAAAGGGATAGTAATGTTTCATAATAAAAGCAGCTCTAATTATTCTTCATAGTATTTCGACCTTGGAGAGTGTTATTTCAATTCTGTCAGAGTTGTAGTTCAAGAGTAATTCAATGACAAAGTATCCCCCTCCCGCCCCTTTTACTGATGTAACACTGCTCAGCCAGAGCAGAAGGGAGGTGCCCAGGTAGACTGCAGAGAGGGACAATCTTCAATTAAGATAAGGGAAAAACCTGAAAAAGGGGGGCAGGGCTTTCATTGTTCTCATAGGAAGAAGTTTGTCCGGTCAGGTGACCAGATTCCACATCTGAGGGGAGGTGGCTTACACTAGGTAAAAGGGGAGGGAGGGGGAAACTTTATCATTCAGTTACTACTGAACTACAACTCTGACAGTATTGAAATAACACTCTCTATGGCTCAAATACTATGAAGATTAATTGGAGCTGCTTTTATTATGAAACATTACTATCCCTTTAAGCAAAATTGTGAAGGGGGGAAACATACATTATGAGGCACAAACCCTATCTCTTAAACCTTTACGGTTTGAGAGATATTCCCAAGTAAAGTCCCCCCCCTCCCTCCCCTTCTCTTGACGTCAGCACTGTGCTTACAGCAGGAGATCCTGGTCAGGGGACCAGAGGAGGCTTTGAAGCAAAGCTGAAATCGTGGTATTTAAAAAGAATTACTTAACTGGAAAGGTCTACAAAGTGCGCCTGGTTTGCAAGCACACTTTGTAGACCGTTCTAATGAAATAATTATTTTTAAATGCCGCTATTTCGGCTGACTCGAATTTCCTGCTGTCAGCTGTAAAGGGAAACTTTAGATTTGAATATCTCTCAAACCATAAAGGTTTGAGAGATAGGATATGTGCCACCTCATTTATTTTTAAACTCTACAAAACAAGAATTTTTTATGGGACAGTACTGTCCCTTTAATCTGATATTAAGTTGCAGTGGTGTATCTAAGTGCAGTGGGTGAGGTTGCACCAGGGCGCAGCATTGAATGGGTACCCATCTTCCCCAGGGTCCAACAGATTCCAGTTATGCATCTTTGAAAATATTTTTTGTGATAGGGGCTCAAATAATGTTCACAAAGGGGCCTCTAGTAATTCCATACCCTTAGTGCCCTAACTCCTTTGCCGTAGTTGAGAGTTCCGTTCCTTTAAATTGAACATGTTGTTTTAACGCAAATTTAGTTAGTCTTACAGAAAATTAACCCTTTGAGTGCCAAAGAGTTATCCAACGCGATACCTCTCTGGCATTCAAAGGGTTAAGATTTTGTAATGTTGTTGCTGCATGTGAAAAAGCTTTTAAAGCATTACAAATGCCAATTAAAGTGGGAACACATATTTACTTGCAAAGTATAGCATAATATGGAAAAACATTTTTTGGGGGCTTTTCCTTCTGAATGAAGCAAGAGAGATGCTTTATTCAACAGTAATTACAGCCCAAACATATTTTGGATGTAATTTTTCCATGCAAATTTATGATGGTGCTGTTATCTTTGATTCCTAAGGGTAGGTTTTTTCACTGGCAGTAGTACTTCATAGACAACTGTAGCAAGAGCATAACCCTAAAATGACAGGCAATGGAAGTACTGTAACTACAAACAGTCAGTTGCTCATTCTGCTGAAGTGAAAATATAATCACATACTGACCCAGCTATTTAGTGATGGCGGGTCTGGTGCAGCATCTGACAGTCTCTTCAAGATTTAAGCAAACAACATGACACCGGAAGGGAGCGTTCAACGTACACCCTGCCTGAGGCAGCACGCCAGCCAATTATTAAAAAATATAAATCTTTATTCCCAATGTTAAAAACAGCAGTCGGGATGGAAGATAAATATGGTAGTAAAAGAGAGGAGCACACACAAACTGCCTAACTCGTTTCATGAAAGAACACTGTAAATGTTCTTTGACGAAATGCGTTAGGCAGGTCCTTTGTATTCCTCTTTCACTACCATATTTATATTTATCTTTTATCTCCACTGCTGTTTTTAACATTCAGAATAAAGATTTATATTTTTTAATTATTGGCTGGCATGCTGTCTCAAGTGGTGTCTGTTGAGTGCTCCATTCCTGGGTCATCATGGAAGTACTGCATCTAAGTACTCATTGTACTCATTTTCCATATAATGTGGCACTTTCCCTATAATATATGAAGTACTCTAATATATATGGTTGGATTTATCAATAGACAGAATAGGCAGCTCCAAATTTTGCAGACAGGTGCCTCAGCTGTGCTGGCCACACCCACATTCTAAATTAGGGGTGTGGCCAAGAAGTGTTGCTTTTTATAGGCCAAACATATTTTATGTGCCAGAAAACAGTGGATGGCACTGGGGTGGGGTCATGGGCAGTGCTAAGGGCAAATAGATTATCTTGCCTAGGGGAGCCTGGAACGTAAATCCATACCTGAATAGGTAAAATGTTTTTGTGATGTATGACTGTATGCTGTTGGGATACAAGGGGCGGGGGTTTGCACTAAGGTGTGATAAAGAAGTGATAAAGGGGAGATAACTTCTAAAGTAATATCACTTCTCCAGTTCCTATGTTATTCTATGGAGCCTATGCACTAAGATCTCTCCACCTTTAGAAATCTTAGTGCATAGACTCTAAAGGATAACATAGGAACTGGAGAAGTGATATCACTGTAGAGGTCATCTCCTCTTTATCACCTCTTTATCACGCCTCAGTGCATAACCCTCCTCGTGTTTCCTACATGCATAAGAAGGGTGTCTGTGAATTTAGACCAAAATATGAATTCACTGGGGCGGATCAAAACCTAGGAGAGAAGAAAATGCACCTTTGACTTTTCATACGCTGACTTTGAACACTAATGTCTGCTACATTTAGTGGTATCTGACATAGCTTGTACCTATACTAATAGTGGTCTGCTAGTGTCCTAGTTTTGTATTTCATGTCTCTTGACCTTCATGACATAACTGACAAGGTAAAAGTGAATGAAGCTGAGATGGGGCTAGTAGATCTGTCTGTCTGCCTTCAGGGAGTTTGGTAATTGCAGATGTCCTCTGCACTTCTTATAGGTAACCTTGCTAAGCACAGTCACAACTGGATCTCTACCTCTTGTGTTATTAAATGAATTACTACAATTAATTAAATGTCAATGTGGAAACAGAAGAGGAAAAGAGGGCTCATTACATGCAGGGAGATTTAGAAGGGAGAAGTGGTAAAAAAGTAGGAATAAGGGGCACAGGAGGAACATGCAGAGTTATCCCAAATGGAAGAAGAGTAAATTCTTTTAGTCCCTTGAGGATACAAAGGGTAACAGTGTCTGCTTATGAAATATGCATACTGCTGGGCTGTAAAAGCAGACCTAGAACACATGTGGGCAACTTTTGCCTCTCAAGCTATTGTTGAACAAAAATTATCATCATCAACAGTCAGGGTCATAGCTACAGGGGTGCAGTTGGGTCCAGCATCCAAGGCATTCAATTCTAGTTATGCTTCTGATAATATATTTTTGTGTTAGGGGTTTCAAAAAAGTTTCCATCAGTATCCTCCAATCACTAGTTGTTCTACTGTCAGCCATGTCCCTCCAGCTGTTATTGTTGAACTCTATTTCCCAGCATCCTAAACTGGCAGCTGGTCCAGTCCTGCTCTAGCACTGCAGTGGTTCCTGTGCAGCGCTATGGTATGACTCTTCCTAAGCAGGCAGTATTAAAGGAGAAGTATCACCTCACTTACCCTGATTTAGCCAGAAAATTCTAATGGCCTGAATGAATTTTGTCCTCATGCCTTTGTTCAGGAGATAACATTTTCAGACAGATTCAGCTGTCGCATCCATGGATGGATTCATGACAGTCGGTAACATTTTTTTTAAAGGGGAACATTCACATTAGAAAAACTTTTGTCCATGGGGTTTAATCATCACAACTATATTAACATTTTTTTTTTTTTATTTACTTGCCTACAATTGACGATATGAAGAGTTAAAATCTGGCACTTCCGCATTTGCGGCACACTGTATGTGCGACACAACAACAAAGGACTTTCCACGTCCCTCCCAACTGCCCCAGGGAGTGTGTTCACACTTCCCTTCGTAGTGGTATTTATGTAGGCTCCGTTTACTAAGCTCAGTAACACGGCAAACGGAGCTTGCTGTAACAACAGCCCACATAAATGCCACTTAGAAGGGAAGCGTGAACGCGCTCCCTGGGGCAGTTGGGAGGGAGGTGTGAAGTCCTTTGTTGTTGTGATGCACATACAGGGTGCCGCAAACTCAGAAGAGCCCAATTTTAACTCTTCATATCGTCAATTATAGGCAAGTAAATTAAAAAAAAAAGCTAATATAGTTGTGATGATTAAACCCCATAGACAAAAGTTTTTCTAATGTGAATGTTCCCCTTTAAATTGAAGCAGGCAATAATACTGGAGTCTGCTTAAAGTGGGGTATGGGCTGTAGACACAAAAAAGAGATCTTCTGCTTCTTTAAAGAACACACAATTTCCAGCGCTTTTGAGATTAAGAGTGTGTGATATTTGACTGGGCAAATGGAATGTTTTTTGCTATTTAAAGGAGAGTGAATGTTTTTATGAAGAAAATATATGTTATATGATTTTCCTGTCACGTAAAACAAGTATATGTCCACAGCTGGGAGATCTTTCATTCAAAAGGTGTAAAACTGAATTTTTGTTAACCCTTTGAGTGCCAAGGGGCATAGGATACCTTTCAGGCACTCAAAGGGTTAATCAACCTGTTAGCAACAGTGCCAACTAGTGTTGAAAAAGGCAAATGTTTTTATAACACACGCAATGGGAGAGCTTCAGTTTTCTATAGTGAGTGATAGGAACAGCACCTCCTGGTGACCTAGATAGAAAACTGAAGGTTGATTAAAAAATAAAGAAAAACGAGTTTCAGCTGTAATCACATTTGAATAAATCATCTCCCATTCTTGTTCTACTCAGCAGAAAAGCCATATAATATATATTATTTATTCAATTGATTAAAAAAAAATCCCCATTTAAATCAATGGGTATTTTTGTATTTTTCCTCCCAGTGCTACAGTGTATTTACCCCAGAATTCCTGCTCTTTTATTTTGAACATTTGGCCTATAGATGAAGGTGATCAGACCTCACATTTTACTAGGAGTGTATATGGAAATTGAAATTAAATCTGAAGCAGCCCCCTGCAGTATGCAGATTTCATGTGTCACACATTAACCCCTTGAGTGCTAGTGAGGTATCCAATGTATTGCAACACATTGCGTAGAATACCTCTCTGGCACTGAAATGGTTAATGGGGAGCCTATCTTTTAGTGGCATTCTACAGCCTCATTTTTACTACAATTTCGGTCATTGAAGGAAATAGCACTGTCAGCGGGAGTTCTATGCTCCTCTGTATACAAAGCTTATACTGCTGTGTTCAGTGGTTTGGCCCAAAGTATATGACGTAAATGCTTCATTTTCTATTGCAAATTACTTCTCACACAGTGACAAACATGACATGTTCTTACATAAATGCATTTATCACATTTAAATGTTCTTGCCATTATTGCACTGATATTAGTTGAATGTATTTCTTTTACTGCTACTGCTAGCACCTGATCACTTTGATGTCTGTCCTGGTTTATGAGCAGATGTTAACTCTTTGAGTGCCAGTGGGGTACAGAACGCATTGCTCTGCAATGCGTTCTGTACCCCTCTGTCACTCAAAGTGTTAAAAAACATTTTTCCGCTTGAATGCTCAAGAGGTTCCCAAGTTTAAGGCAACATGCAGAGGTGTAACTAGAAGCCACCAGGCCCTGGTGCAAAAGTTGCCAGGGGCCCCCCCAACCACATTGGCCCCCCCATTGGCCATCTCCACTGGACACCTCCACAATGCTCCCAATCTCCACATTGCCCCCCATCTCCACATTGCCTTCACATTGCCCCCCATCTCCACATTGCCATCACATTGCCCCCCATCTCCACTTTGCCTTCACATTGCCCCCCATCTCCATATTGCCCTCCATCTTCACATTCCATCCACATTGCCCTCACATTGCCCCCATCTCCACATTGCCTTCACATTGCCCTCTATCTCCACATTGTCCTCCATCTTCACATTCCATCCATATTGCCCTCACATTGCCCCCCATCTCCACATTGCCTTCATATTGCCCCCCATCTCCACATTGTCCTCCATCTTCACATTCCATCCACATTTCCCTCACATTGCCCCCCCCCATTGTCCGTTTCCTACCTCCCTGGTGGTCCAGCAGCGTGGCAGGAAAGATCTGTGCCTCCTTCTGCACAGACCTCTATAATGCTGTAGCTCCTGCTCAGTCCTCTCTTCAGTAATGCAGAGTGCTGGGAGATGATGTCATCTGCACTACTAAAGAGCCGAAGAGGGAGCTCAGCTGCTGGAGGTCTGTGCCGAAGAAGGCACAGACCTCAGCATGTTGGGGGTGCCGGGCGGGGGGAGTCGCAGGGGGTTGCCAGGCCCCTGGAGTGACAGGCCCGGTCACAGGTTCGACCTCTGCGACCCCTATTGTTACGCCACTGGCAGCATGAAATATTCAGATTTTCCCCCAAGACTTACAGTAGATTTACACTAAATATTAGGACATTAAATAAATTTTACAGAACGGGGCAGATGATTTTAGGATTCCTGAGTAGCAATGACTTGTTGTCAAGGACATTTGTTATGTATACTTACTTAAATGGAAACTAAGAAATGAAAAACACAATTGTTAATGGATAACTAACACCTCCTAACATGTGAAATCCATAGAGCCAGATAATGATAGATATTTTGTTGTAATCCCAAACCCTTCTGTCAGTAAGACTGTCTGCAGCTGTTAATGTCTGGTTCTTTGAAGAGGGGGGACAAGAAGATTTGGATATACCTGTACCATTAGGGTTGGTTGCTTCTAATCATACCTGGGAGCTTTATCTGGAGGGGGCTCATGTGGTGGCACTGGGAGATATAAATGTTGTGATTCGTGTCACCAAGGGGTGGGGCTTAATCATGGGTGGTGTGGCTTAATGGAATGTGGAATAAAGTGGGTGGGAAGTGGGCAGAACAGGGTGGGAAGGAGGAGACATAGGCAGGAAGTGGGAGGAACAGGGTGGGAAGGAGGAGACGTAGGCAGGAAGTGAGAAGAACAGGGTGGGAAGGAGGAGAAGTGGGCAGAGTTTCATAACAAACTCTCCACCTCTGGAGAATCTGCCTCTTTCCCCGAAATCCCATAACACACTGCAAAAACCAGAGTTTCCGGGGCAAATCACAGGAATGCTTTTAATGCAGTGCTCCCACTGATGAGAATAGAGGCTGCTAACTAGTAAAATACTGATTATTAAAGGAGAACTAAAAGCTCCTGATAATAAGGCACACTATCCCCACTAAATTCTACCCTTTGTTCAGTCAGCAACATCTTCAAATGACTCCTGAATGTTTTGTCCATGGAGGCAGACATGACAGTTTGCTGCTATTTTTTTTGTTTTTTTTTAAACCAAAGCGTGGCTCAAGTGTATGACTACTTTTTTGTAGTACACTAACAATTATCATGTGCAGTGAGTGGGCAGAGTTTGAGGTTATGTGGCCTTGCTCACCTGTATGGACAGGATATTTACATAGCTGGGAACTCCGGAATTGCCCAGAAGACTTTTGTTTTGGCTTCTAATTACTGCGTCTCTGAGGCAGAGGCGGATTCTCCTGGTGTGGGGAGTTTCTACTGAAACTCTGCCCACTTCTGCTTTTTCCCCACCCTGTTCCTCCTCCTACTGACTACTTCTACTTCCCCAGCTTCTTTATACCATTTTTTTCATTTCAGCTAAGCCCCGCCCCACTTGTGATTAAGCCACACCCCTTTGTTACACAAATCACATCATTTTTCTCCCCCTAGAGGCACCACAGGACTCCCCTCCAGGGAGTCCACGAATCAGTTACCAGTGTGGATATTCATGACTGACTGAAGATGTTCATGCTTCATTAGCCTTGTCCTGAGCGCTCAACAAAACCACTGGAATAATTGGCTCTTAATTTGTTAACATAACTGTGCATAAATGTGTGTTCTTTCATACAGCAGTCTGGTATATATCTATATACATTTTTTTGCATTCTATGTTGTAGACCACAGTGAGCTACTTTCAGATTATTACTTGATAAGGACAATTAACGCTAAAGAGTCAGTCAGGAAAACTGAAGAATGCTTTCTAGTGTGCGGAAGTATGAACTCATACCAGACTAAACTGGATTTCAATAAATCCAGACAATTACAGACACAATGCAAAAACAAATGCAAACAGGTATAAGAGGATGTTTTATGAAGGTCTCTTACCTAAGTAACTCCAGTTAAATTAATATTTACTTAGGACTATATTTCGTAGCTAAATAAGTGCAAATCTGGAGTAACCCAACTGATTCATAAGGGGACAGATGAAAATTCCCATTCATTTAAATGAGGCTTATAACTCCTTGATCACTAGAAGGAGTCTGAGACCTCGGATTACAGGACCGATTTATATAAATGGAGATTGTAATATTTATTTTTTCCACTATGGTGCAGTGTTTTTGCCCCGGAATTGCTCATCTTCAGCTTCCTAAATATGTCCCTTAGTCCTTTACCTATAGGTCCTCTTTAGGCCCCTTTTACATGCGTGACAGTGTGGAAGCAAAAGACAAAGGCATTAGTTGTGAATCACGTCATATTGTGCATTTTATGCAGGAAGCATGTGCTGAGATTGTAGCAGAGATGCAGCATGATACAGATCTCCTCTGACGATGCAATAATGCAGTATGGGTTTCAGGGGAATTACACTGAAATTGCACAACTGCTGTAGGTAGCTGCAGTTTCACTGCAATCTTATAACTTTTACTTATGAAGAGAGACTGAGAGAACCTGCTACACTGTAGCGCTAAAACCCCCCAACACTTTCAGGCAAGATGGGATTTACATCCTAAGCTCCTGTAGGCAAGGCACTCTAGGTGCCCTAAGCTCCGCCCATGGCTATACACCCCACTCCTTACATGATCCCTCCTCCTGTCCCATCCACTGTTTCCAGCACGGAAAATACCCATAGCCTCTAACAAGCAAGAACCAAAAAAATGCTTTAAATGCTTGGTTGCTAGAGAGATGTGTCGGAGATCTCTCTAGCACCCAAGGGGTTAAATAATAGCCTGTAGTGGAATATAAAGAATGGTGCAGGGATACTGAACTTGCTCTGACCACACCCACAAGAGAGAATATGGGTTTGGCCAGTACAGTTGACGCTCCAGGGCAGCAGTTGCCTAATATGCCTATTGGGAAATCCATCCCTGTTTTCAGGTGCTACAAAAAAGTAATTCTACAGACGCTGCCCATATTAAAGTGCCCTTAAGCAACAATAGCCTTGAGATTTTAATGAAATAGATTGTCCTGTAAGGATAAGATGATCTACTGTGCGGCATGGAAGATTCCTGCAATAAAATACTGCTTGATGGCGTCCCCGATTGGATTGACAGATGAATTGATTATACTGTATGAAGGTTCATAAATATATCTATATTCAACTGTTCTCTTCTCTGTCTCTAAAATGAATATTGGTGAGGAAAACAAACTGCATTATGGGCCATATGCAGAAAGACAAGTGCAATAATTCTAGAGCAAACCAACTGTATTACAGAAACACTGTTTGGTTTAAATGAAACTCTTAAGACCACCTTGGATGCTAGAGAGGTCCCCCAATAGAACAGTCCCAAATTGTTCCTCTTTGTCTTTGTGCATAAACCCCTATATACAGTATTTAAAGGAGAAGTTAAACATTTCTAATATTCACATAAAAAAATAATAATTATAGTTTAGATAGGTAGTTAGGTTAGGTAGGTTCAGGGTGTACATGGGTTAGGGTAAGGTTTAGGGTTAGATTTAGGTTTAGGAGTAGCGTAGGAAAAAAAAGTTTATTGTATTTAAAAATGTACTCTATATTATAAGCTAGTTTAGATAGGTAGTTGGGTTGGGTAGGTTCAAGAAATATGTGTGCTAGGGTAAGGCTTAGGGATAGATTTAGGTTTAGGAGTAGCATAGGGAAAAAAATACAAAATACAAAAAAAAATTTATCATAGGAATAGTGACTGTTTGGGGTGAGAGTTAGGTATAGAAGTTAGTAATTTATTTAGTTTAGAGTAGGTGTGTACAATGCAGTGGAGGTACAGTTTAGAAGAGGCGTATTCCTTTTTGGCATCTGACTCAGAAGCCACAGACACTGTGTCGGACTTCGACATCACTCAGTTTTCTGAGAGTGAGAGCAGCTCTAGTGATGACGCAGGGCCATCTGTCAAAAAAAGATGCACTGCTCCAAGAGCTGCCCCAGCAACTGCCCCAAGAGCTGCCCCGGCAAATGCCCCAAGAGCTGCCCAAAGACCTTCCCAAAGAGTTGCCCTAAGAAATGCCCCAAGACCTGCCACAAGTACTGTCCCAAGACCTGCCACAAGTACTGCCACTCCTGCTGATGAATGGGTATCATCAGCCAATTTATGCCCAGAAATTCCTGAATTCACAGGCAACCCAGGAATTCAAGTAGATGTGGAAGGATTTACCTATGTTCAGTTTTTTTTATTTATTTTTGGGGGAAGAAATTTTGCAGGAAATCGTGTCTCAAACAAATTTATATGCAGACCTTATATTGCCCCCAACCCATCAGCGTTCGTTTCCAAGGAAGAAATATGGCAACCCAATTCGGCGTTAAATTTTATAAATTGTGCGAAAGTGCCACAGGCTATACCCAAGCTTTTCATATTTATGAGGGCAAGGACAGCCATCTTGACTCTCCTGTTTGGGATCTAATTTACCCCTTATTAAATAAAGGATATTATTTATATGTTGACAACTACTATACCAGCCCCATATTATTTAAGTCACTTTTTTATTTTGACACTGTGGCCTGTGGCACCGTCAGGCGCAATTGCAGGGAGATGCCCAAAAAACTGGTAGCAAAAAAACTAAAAAACAGGATGTCCTCAGCTTTGTGCCAAGAAGAGCTGCTGGCAGTTAAGTTTAAAGACAAAAAAGAAGTATACATGCTTTCCACCATGCATGAGGACAAAACTGTGGCAATATCTGTTTGTGGCAGAAGGGGGGTAATAAAAAAGCCAGTCTGCATCAGACTACAATAAGCACATGGGGGAGTTGATCTGTGTGATCAACTCATGCAGCTGAAACTCCAACTTACTGTCCTGATTGCCCTTCCAAACCTGGCCTCTGCATTGGTGACTGCTTCAAGAAATACCATGAAGGTACAATGCAGTAGTGCTGTAAAGTTTATTTTATTATGTGGCCACTTTTCCCCCCTGAAATATCCTGTTTTTTTATTTTTCAAAACACATCCCTCCTTAGCTCTAACACTATCAAAATATAATGGGAAGCAAAGCATCCTAAGTTTTTTCCATCTCTGATGATGGAAACACACATATTCCCTACTGGGCCCGGTAGCTCCCCCAAACCCTGACAAACCTATGCATATGGGGCATTTCCGTACTCAGATGATGTAACTCACCATTAATGTAAAGTACTTAAAAAATCTGCAAATATCATCTGATTGAAATCCAGAGCAACTCTAAAATATAAGTGCATACCTCCCAACATTTCAAATGGCCAAAGAGGGACACTTGTGTTTTAGGTGGTGTTTCTAGGGGCGTGGTTGGTAGGTGGGGATTTTTTAGGCTACTTTGTCACCTATTGACAACTCTTTGTGTAACTGAATAAATGATTTAGAGCAAGACCAAAGTATTTTATTTACACAGATTCAATTATAAACACATATACTGAAGATTAACTAAACATTTATGTGAATTTAATTTCTGTGGAGCAGTGTGATAGACTAATATACACACTACTCACTCTGATGTCCTAAAAAGAGGGACAACAGGGTAGAAAAGAGGGACAGGGGGATTTGGGTCTGAAAGAGGGACTGTCCCTCCTAAAGAGGGACACTTGGGAGGTATGTAAGTGTGAAAAAATGGTGTTTCTCTGCCTTACTGCAGGATTTGGGAGGGATTGGTGATAGAGTGGCAGCAAAAAAATTGATAAAATGCAAATAGAATGAAAGCCAAGGTTGTCTACTCTTCTACAACATATACTTTTGGGGGTAAAATTAATTGCAGCATTGCCAAACAGTCCAAAATGAGACAAGGCACCAGCTGTAAAAATGGCATGTCTGTAAAAGGAAACTAACATGTTACAACTGGGCCCAGTAGCTCCCACAGTCCCTGATAAACCTATGCATATGGGGCATTACCGTACTTAGAAGAAGGAGCCAAACACTAATCAATGCCGTTTATAAAATCTTCACCTATTCTGTGTTCACATTCACATCAACACTGAAGTCTAAGTGTGCAAAAAAGCTGGTGTTTTTTTTTTTTTTTTACTTACGTCAAGTTTTACTAAGGATTGGTGGTAAAAGGGTTGTGTACAGAATTTGAAAACACACCTAAAATGAAAGCCTGTGGCGTCTACTTTCCAAAAATGTACACTTTTGAGGGGGAAATCTTAAAGTGGAGAACTGTTACACAGCCCAAATGAGAAATGGCACCAGTGACGCAAGCTCTGAAAATTCAAAGAGTGAACCTGGAAACGTGCATGTTCCAATTTGGGCCCCTTAGCTCCCCCAAACCATGAGAAAGCTATGTATATGGGGTATTGCCGTACTCAGAAGAAGAGTTGAACACTAATCAATGCAGTTTATAAATTTCACCTATTCTGTGCTTGAAATTCACATCAACATTGAAGTCAAAGTGTGAAAAATGCTGAATTTTTTTTGCTTACATCAAATTTTCACAGGATTGGTGGTAAAATGGCTGTGTAAAAAATTTGAAAACACACCTAAAATGAAAACCTGGGCTGTCTACATTACAAAATTATACACTTTTGGGGGGAAATCCTAAAGTGAACAACTGTTACACAGCCCCAATTGAGACATGGCACCAGTTAAGAAAGATGTGAAAATTCAATATTTGTTCAAAATTGGGCCCCGTAGATCCCCCAAACCTTGAGAAACCTATGCATATGGGGTATTGCCATACTCATAAAAAGGAGATGAACACTAATAAATGAAGTTTATACAATCTTCACCTATCCTGTGCTTGAAATCCACATCAACTTTGAAATATGTGTGAAAACCGCTGAATTTTTTACTTACGTCAAGTTTTCACAGGATTGGAGGTAAAATGGCTGTGTAAAAAATTGAAAACATACATAAAATGAAAGCCAGGGGTGTCTGCTTTCCAAAAATATACACGTTTGGGGGGAAATCTTAAAGTGGGGTACTGGTAGACAGCCGAAAATAAGACATAGCATCAGTGACACAAGCTGTGAAAATTCAAAGTGTGAAACTGGAAAAGTGCATGTTCCAATTTGGGCCCAGTAGCTCCACCAAACCTTGAAAAACCTATGCATATGGGGTATTGCTGTACGCAGAAGAAGGAGCTGAACACTCAACAATGCATTTTTAAAAATCTTCACCTATCATGTGCTTGAAATTCACATCAACATTAAAGTCAAAGTTTGCAAAACGCTGATTTTTTTACTTACATCAAGTTTTATGAGGGATTGGTGGTAAAATGGCTGCGAAAATTTTTTTAAAACATACATTAAATGAAACCCTGGGGTGTCTACTTTCCAAAAAATACACTTTTCAGGGTAAATCTTAAAGTGGGGCACTGGTACACAGCCTCAAATGAGACATGGCACCAGTGATGCAAGCTGTGAAAATTCAAAGTGTGAAACTGAAAACGTGCATGTTGCAATTTGGGCCCCGTAGCTTCCACAACCTTGAGAAACCTATGCATATGGGGTATTGCCGTACTCAGAAGAAGGATCTGAACACTAAACAATGCATTTTTTAACATTTTCAACGATCCCGTGTTTGATATCAACAGTAATATTGAAATGTAAGTGTGAGAACTGCAAAAAAACAAAATATTACCACAATTTTGAAAAATATTTCTGGAAAAATAGCTGGATAAAAAACTCCAAAATTCTCCCGATTATTTACCTTATGTTGTCTAGTTTTCAGAAACATATACCTTTGTGGGACATTTTTGGTTCTGGCACCCTCAACTAAGCTATGATGCTCACATGCCAATTGTTGAAAAATTACAGGTTGGAAATAATGGCGTCCATCTTGTAATATTTACCTTGTAAATGTAAGAAAGGGATTGAAATACTAGGCATATGGGGTACCCTTATATTCAGGAGAAGCAAATGAATATATTTAGGGGTATTTTTTTGTAATTAGCTAATGGTATGCAACTCCTGACAGGAAAATGTAAGCAAAATGTTGTTGTTGTTTTTTTTATTTGTTTTGCTCTTTTTTTTCTATTTTAATCAAATTAAACAATGAGGTATTCATATAATTGTGGTATCAAAAGAAAGCCCTACTTGTGCTTAAAAAAACAATATATAATTTGTGAGGGTGTGCAGAAGGAATTAAAGAGAAAATATGGTTGAACAACGACATAGTCAAAAAAAGTCAAAATTGTGCCGGTCCTTAAGGGGTTAAACAAAAAGTAACACAGTATTCATCATAATTGCTATATAACCTAACATTTAAGAGAAATTTGTATAGGGGTGATAGATCCCCTTTAAGTCATAGATCAGCAGTACAGTATTAACTCTTTGAGTGCCTAAGAGGTATCCAGTGCATTGCAATGCAATGTGTTGGATAACTCTCTGGCACTCAAAGGGTTAAAGGGTGGGTCATACAGAGGCTATGCAGTAGAAAGGACCAATCAGAGGACAGTTTGTTCTGACTGCTGTCACTGACCATAACTTCATACCAGTAATCCAGCTGTTATTTTACCAACAAAAACTATGTGAGTATTGTTACAAATTTGAAGAATGTTTATTATTTTTAATTTGTTCCATGTTTTTGTGTTTAACAAAGATGATGGACTAAGAAGAGCTGGAGTAGTTTTGGGCCAAACAAACTGAATTGCATCACAATTTTTCTGGAGGCCTTTTTAGTATCCAAAGGGTTAAAATATAATTAAAACCAATAGGTAAATTGGGGAATATTTATTTGTCCTCTGTGGTGTGGTTTATATGCTCCAAAATGACTTCCTTTCATCAGCCATCAAAGAACACAAAACCTTTTATATGGAGAAAAAAAATAAAACAAGGGTACTCTTAAGTACAGCTCAATTTTTTTTTTATTAAACTGCAATATTCTGTTGTGGTCACTAGGTGGTGATGTTACTATAACTTACTATGGAGAGGTGGAAGCTCAACATTTCCAATAGAGTGCATTATTTAAAAAAATCACTTTTTGACACTAGATAGAGCTGTTTCTTAACCCTTTGAGTGCCAGAGGGGCATAATGCGTTCTGTACCCTTCTAGCACTCAAAGTGTTAATGTTTTTTTGATCTGTGATAACTTTTACATGAAAAATCTCCCAGCAGCAGGAGTAACTTTATTTCTTTCAACAGGTAAAATCATTATAACATTTCTTTTTCCTTGATAAAATGTACTGGCCCTTTAACACATTCTCTTGTATATAAGGCAGACTTGAGTTGAAGCCGTATTCTTTTTCTTGAAGTCTGCCCACAAACTGCCTCTCATAGTAAGACACAGCAATACATTACACTTTAGTTGCTCCCAGAGTGAGAGCTGTAAAATTGATTTCTTACCGTAGCTCTTGGAAATAACATTGCAGACAATTTAAAATGCAGGGCACTGTTTATTCTGGACAGAGCAGTTGTAAATACTGTTTTTTTTTTCACTAATGACTGATAGTAATTACCGTTTATGCTCTTCTAACACTGTACTTGTGTTAGAGATTAGCTGGTAAGTAAAGGTCATTAGCTTTTTACAGCGAAATTAAGTTGCAAGTAATTATTGCTATAGATGTTCGTTTTGCTGCAAATACATTTGAAAAAGAGCAGACACACAGTTAACACTGTTTAACCCTTTGAGAGCCAGAGAGGTATCTAAAACATTGCGACACAGTGGGGGAGATGCACTATGGCCTGATAAAGATGTGATAAAGTGGAGTTGACTTCTCCAGTGATGTCACTTCTCCAGTTCCTATGTTATTCTATGGAGCCTATACACTAAGATTCCCCCAGCATTTGGAGATCTTAGTGCACAGGCTCAATAGAATAACATAGGAACTAGAGGAGTGATATCAATGGAGAAGTCATCTCCACTTTATCGCCTCTTTATCACGCCTTAGTGCATAACCCCAAATGTGTTGGATACATCGCTGGCACTCAGAGGGTTAAGGTTGATATTTCTCAACATTAGTTCTCAGGGTTCAACAACAATGTAGGTAGTTAATCAGTGTCTCGGTCATTGTGATTTCTCTGCCTGTACTTAACCCCTTAAGGACCAATGATTTGTCAGGACTATCGCCAGTGTCCGTGCCTTAAGGACCAGTGAAGGTACTGGCACATCACTTCTGTGGGCACTCTGCAATCACTACCAGAGTCTGAAATTGCTCCAAGATCGGAGTGGTCAGTTTCAGCCTCTTGTTAACGAGCTGGCACATGTTATCAGTCACATGTGCTGGCAAGCCAAATGATCTCTCTGTGGTCCTTAAGAGGCATCCAACCCCAGGACCACTGGACATTAAGCAGTTAATCAGGAATATTCTTAAAACTTGACTGGTTGGAATGTTCTGAGCAGTGGAGCTGAGAATCGCTGGACTACGAGGAACAGGAGTAATTCTGGGCCAAACCGACTTTACCCTAGGGCACAAATAAATATAAATGTAATATATGTTTGGTAACTTGTTAAAAGTTTATCCATGGTGCAGCTTTTTGCTTTCTATAGGATCATGTTACAATGCACTAAGAGTACTCAGTAAGAAGAGTGAGGAACTGGAATGTTCCTACATGATGTAGGTCACAGATTCCAGCAAAACTCCAGACTTGAACCTAAACCAGTGCAACATTACACTGAAAATGACATGATTTAAAAACCACAAGTATAAATCAAGAGCACTCCCTCTGCTTTATTCACAAATGATTACAGCTCAAATTCTGTTTTATATTAGGTTGCTCGTAACAGCACCACCTGGTGTTCAGTCAGTGTTTTATTCCTATATCTTTACAGTGGTGCAAAAAATGGACAAACAATTCCTTACCTTGCTGCCTGACCTGGATTCCACTCTCAAATCCCCCAAAAATACAATATTCACTTTATGGTCTGGCGCATAGGTACAGGATAAAAACAATATGTACAAACCACCAAATGGCAGCCAATATTCAATAAAACATGCTTATTTATTTCAAAATTGCATACTATTATACAAGTCAAATATAGGTCATGAATTATGGTGTACAATTAGAGGAATAATTCCTTAGTTAAGATCCTTATGTGTATGTGATGGGTACTAGTTATCACATTCACGGTTCCAAATCACTGCTAAGGTAAGGAAACTATGAATAAATTCCCAAATGTTTCTCTATTCCTCGTTTTCAGCGCATGAGACCCGCTTCATGCACATTATAGGACAACAGCAAACTTAAAAGGTATACTATACTAAAAATAAGTCTATGCAATTGTGTGTTGAAGTAACTGGATACCCCAGACTCCACATACACCTTACATATAAAAATATATACACAACATCCTGTATTGCCTCTATACCCTTTGACCCTGACTCTATCTAAACGATCGATCATCAAGAAAAAACAAAAAATATGCAAAAAATATATCCGATAATACCAATATACTTAAAAAGTAGTCTTCAGAGTAAATGTCCCAATTAGTTAATTCTTAGTATACCAAATGGCTATAAACTAGGTATCCTCTTCTTTCAGACACCTTGAAATAACTTGGACATGTATCATCTCATGATATATATCATCATGTTTAGCATGTTAGATGAACAACCAAGTATACTGAACGAGATTAACATAATTTCACCGTCAATTGTAGGTGAGGGAGAACAACAAGGGGTTGTTCTTGATGCAGTTAATATGAAAGCAACCTATAGTCAGGTAGTTAGTAGATCAAATAGTGAAGATAAAGTAACTAATAATCAAGATTTGAACTCACCTTTTATGAGCAGAGGGGAGGATGACAGAAATATACAAGAGGGTGGAGTCATTACAATCCACCAAGAGGACATCACAATTGGGTAAGACGACCACAGAGGGAGAACAATTACATGTACACAGAAGCAGGATATTGGGGGTCCCTGAATCAAGAGATACAGAACCTCTATCCCTCATTTGCAAGGGGATGGAATTTGAGGGGCCAGTGGATGAGGGGACATTGAACCCCGAAGCAACGTGCCAATGATTGGTAGTTTTCCAGTCAGAAGAAATTCTAGAAGAAAAAACAAACGAGATAAAACTAATATAGAATTCACTGCCAATCGTAGTAGAAAATTGAAAACCACTAGAGAAGTACGGGGAGGCAGAAAAAAATTAGGTAGAACCATATTAGAATCTGCTCCAGAAAGTAATAGTGGTAATAAGGGAATTTACAATTTAAGTGAATATGAATTAAATCAGGGAGAAATTGATGTTTTGAGCAAAGGCTTAAAATTTGCTCCAAGTGTACCATTTGATAAATTTAAAACTTATATTGGAATTCAGATATTTGTGCAGAAATTATGTTTAAAGAAATACTTTAGTAAGGGTCCACTGGAGAATGTAATACAAACAGAACCTTCTCAGTTTATACATACTAACTTGAAACCAAAATCTACCTTTTCCCAAGAAGTGAGTTGAGTAATTCAATTAATTTGTTTACATGTCTGGTAGAACAAGATATTAACAAAATGAGTCAAAAAGGGAAACCGAGATATAATATGCCAAAGGAAGAAAATAAAGCTATATTAATACGATTGTAATAAGACCAGCAGATAAGGGGGGTGGGGTGGTGTCGATGTCATATGAACAACATATGAAGGAAGCTATAAGAATTTTGTCCGATACATCTACATAAATGAAATTGAGTAAGGATCACACTGAGGAATATGCGGACTTATTGAGGGAGATATTAAAACCAGGCTTGGAAGGAGGTATATTGTATAAGAAGGAATATGATTTCATTGTAAACACACATCCAAGACTTCTGTTTTTTTATTTCTTACCTAAAATTCACAAAAAAAAAAAAAAGAAAACCACATGGGTGTCCGATTATTTTGGGTATAGGGTCGATCACAGCTAATCTAAGCAAGTATATTGATGGTTTCTTACAAGAGTATGTAGGTAACTTGAAAGCTTACTTGAAATTTTGTCACCTACACAGATCGATTTAAACTGCAACTAAAATCTGTTTATTTTAAAGCACAATTAATTTTGGTTTGAGGGAGATATTTTTTTTACAATTACAGGGTTCAGCGACGGGCACCAGGTTCGCTTCCAGCTATGCCAATCTGTAAATGGGTCTTTGGGAAGACCAATACATTTGGCAGGGGGGTATGCTGGACGCAAACCTTGTGACCCGGAATCGCTTTATAGATGACATGTTTTTTGTTTGGGCTGGAGGGGATGATTCTTTAAGTGAATTTATTAATCACATTAATGATAATGATTATAATTTAAAGTTCACTACGAACAGGAGTAGGAAAGAGGTTGAATTCTTGGATTTGGTAGTTTACATTGAAGCCAGTTAGATTAAAACTAATACCTGTTTCAAGCCAGTGGATTACAACATCTATATCGCCCTCAATAGTTGTCATTTTCCTCCCTGGCTGAATAATATCCCAAAAGGAGAGTTCACCAGGTTGAGAGGTAATTGTACAGATAAAACTGTGTTTCAGCAGAAGTCCGCGGTGTTGAAAGGGAGATTTTTAGAAAAGGAAAATCCAGAGAGAAATCTAGATCACAGTTTAGCAGAAATAGAGAAATTGGAGAGGAAAGATTTATTGAGAGAAGTAGAGTCTCAATCTAGAAATCAGAAGGTAAATACAATTCCCATAATTGTACCATATAAACAAGCAACATGGAACTTTTAAGAAAATTACAAAAAAGCACTGGGGGATATTAAAGGGATAGTAATACTTTGTTTTATCTTTATTTTATTTTGAAGGCATTAAAAAACATGAAGAACGATATAAGTCTTATCTCTCAAACCTTTATGGTTTGAGAGATATTCACAAGCAAAGTTTCCCCTCCCGCCCCTTTTATCTAGTGTAAGCCATCTCTTCTCAGATGTGGAATGCAGTCCATAGACCAGACAGATAACAGCAGGGGACAATCTTCTTCCTATGAGAACAATGAAAGCCCTGCACCCCTTGACAAGCTTTTCAGGTGTTTCCCTTATCATAATTGAAGATTGTCCCTCTCTGCAATCTACCTGGGTACCTCCCTTCTGCTCTGGCTGAGCAGTGTTACATCAGTAAAAGGGGCGGGAGAGAGATACTTTGTCATTGTCTGAAAGAAGAAGATACCTCGTTTATAGCCATTTGGTATACTAAGAATTAACTAATTGGGACATTTACTCTGAAGACCGCTTTTTAAGTATATTGGTATTATCTGATATATTTTTTGCATATTTTTTCTTTTTTCTTGATGATCGATCGTTTAGATAGAGTCAGGATCAAAGGGTACAGAGGTAGTATAGGATGTTGTGTATATATTTTTATATGTAAGGTGTGTGTGTGGAGTCTGGGGTATCCAGTTACTTCAAAACACAATTGCATAGACTTATTTTTAGTATAATATAACTTTTAAGTTTGCTTTTGTCCTATAATGTGCATGAAGTGGGTCTCATGCACTGAAAAGGAGGAATAGAGCAACATTTGGGAATTTATTTATAGTTTCCTTACCTTAGCAGTGATTTGGAACTGTAACATAGTAACATAGTAGATAAGGTTGAAAAAAGACATGCGTCCATCAAGTCCTGCCCATGCCAAAAACACCACTGTTGATCCAGAGGAAGGCAAAAAAAAGCCCCCTGGAGCCATTTCCAATCTAGTCCCAAGTGTGTGTGTATGGGGGGGAATTATTCCTTCCAGACTCCAATTGGTAGTCAAATAGTTCCCTAGATCAATATCCTATTTGCTTTGAAGCCATCTGTCATAATTGTCAATATTGTTCTGTGCTAGATAGGCATCCATTGCTTTTTTGAATGCAGTTGCATTATCTGCAAGCACAACATCCTGAGGCAAAGAATTCCATAGCCTTACCGCCCTTACTGTAAAGAATCCCTGCCTTTGTTTTAGTCAAAAGCACCTTTCCTCTAGTCTTAATGGATGACCTCTTGTTCTTACCTCAACTCTTTGCATAAATAATTCTGTGATTGTGATAACTAGTACCCATCACATACACATAAGGATCTTAACTAAGGAACTATTCCTCTAATTGTACACCATGATTCTTGACCTATATTTGACTGGTATTATATTAATATGCAAGTTTGAAATAAATACGCATGTTTTATTGAATATTGGCGGCCATTTGGTGGTTTGTACATATTGTTTTTATCCTGTACCTATGCTCCAGACCATAAAGTGTATAGTGTTTTATTCCTGTTTCATTCTATAGGAGTGCTTTGGTTATGCTACTTTTCATCATAGCATACGATAGTAACATATAAGTTATATAAATTTACATGTCATTATTTTCACAAATATTTGCTGACTTTTTTATATGATGTAAATTTAAAGGGATAGTAATACCTGGATTTAAGAACATTTAATATTGTTCATATGAAAAAAAAATGAAGTAAAACCTTTTGCTAAAAGTTGTATAATTTAAGAATTATAAGCTTTTAAAGTCCCCCCTCCCGCCCCTTTTACAGACATCAGTGCACTAGCTGATAGAACGAGATTCTGGTCATGCAACCGGACGGCTCTTCAGCAGAGCCAAAATAGAGTTGTCTACAAAGAAATAATTCATTAGAACGGTCTACAAAGTGTGCGTGGGATGCACGGTTTGAAGACTGTTATAATGAAGAATTTCTTTGCAGATAATGCTGTTTTGACTCTGCTGAAGAGCCGTCCAGTCCCGGGACCAGAATCTCAATCTGTCAGCTAGACCGCTGACGTCTGTAAAAGGGGCAAGCTTTAGAAGCTTATAACTCTTAAAACATACACCTTTAATTTACTTCATATAATTTATTTTTTTTATATGAATGTTGTTAAATGTTTTTAAATCCAGGTATTAGTATTCCTTTAAAGGGATAGTAATACTTAAAATGTAAAAAAAAAAATGTTGTAGGGTTTATCCCCCTGAGTAAAACAAGGGTACTCCCACTGCTGAGAGATATTTTATTAAAAATTATAACAGCTCAAACTTGAATTTTTTAGGTGCAATATCACAGTGGCCTGAAAATTTAGTGGCGCTGTTACTACACCATCCTATGGAGATTTATGGTCTACAGACCAGAGCAGTCCATAGGATGGTGTAGCAACAGCGCCACTGTAAATTTTCAGGCTACTGTGATATTGCACCTAAAAAATTCAAGTATGAGCTGTTATAATTTTTTAATAAAACACCTTTCAGCAGTGGGAGTACCCTTGTTTTACTCAGGGGGATAAACCCTACAGCATATATTTTTTTACATTTTAAGTATTACTATCCCTTTAAGTATTAACACCTTGTATGATAGAGAGGTTTCCAATGCACCATGAAGCAACACATTAGAGAAACCTCCACATCATTAACTCTTTGAGTGTCGGGGGTATGCAACACATTGCAAAGTAAACAATCAAACCCGTTGAGTGTATTGCGTACCCCGCTGAATCTCAAAGGGATTGATTGTAAGATTTGACCTCTCTATATTTTAATTGGAATATTTTTAAACAGAACCATTCCCCCAACTCCCCAAAGTATGTGAAAATACAGGGACATGCAAGGATACATCCCAAACACTTATGAAAAGAGACAAGAGATGAACTGTAAAATACTAATTAACATTTATTAGTGATCATTAGCTTGGCTTTCTATTTCAGCATGTGCCTAGCTGCCTTGTTCCATCTGTCTCCCTCTGATTCGTGCATAGCAGAAGCTGATTTTCCTCTTCTGTGTCTCTCTCTGCCTGAGGAATGTTATTATTGAGGCTTAAATCTGTATTTGTTCACCCAAAGCCAATTCCCGGTTACATTTTTTTAGGTTCGACAGTTGTTTCTAGGCCCTTGCTCTAAGCAATATTAATATATCTGATAAATAAATATTTGCTTCTCAATGTGTTTGAGACTTCTCTAGCACCCCAGGAGATTAATGAACTAGTAATACTTTCAAATCAAGTTGTTTGCATATGAAATAATTCTCTAAATGATAAATGTATTTGCAAAATGTCCCTTGCTTTCAGTATTGTCTAGTTTCCTTAAATCTTATCCTGCTGGGCGATGCACTGAATGGCAGTAAGGGGCCAGGGTGGTGAAATGTTGACAAAGTGGCGTTGATGGCATGTCGATAGTATTCACTAAGAGGTCTTCAACTTCATATCCCTGCAAATCTGCTGCAACCTTTGATGGTTTTAGTATTTTGTATGATAGTGGCTCATTTGCATATGGAAATACAGTTTAATGAGCCATTGTCTTATTCATGTGGGTGTGTTTATATGTAAACGTGGCTGTTTGCCACCTGTACTAAGCTCCGATCACAGACCCATGATCACCAGCCTGAGGTTGGCAATGTTAAGATCTCCCTATAGCTCTCTATGAAGACAGAAGACAGTTTAATATCTCTACTGGAGTGCAGAGACAGCAGCTGCCCTCCTTTGAACCCTTTTTATGCCATAGGAATGTGACTTGCACACCCCTGTGGCACTGAAAGGGTTAGAATAGAAACAATTAAAGATTGTACTCTCTGCCTCTCAAAGAGGAAAATCTAATCCTAGAATTCTACTTTATTTACCCTTCTCTACCCTTAATTTATGGGATTGGGTTCAACCATTTGCTCGTCAGAAAGGGATGTTTTACAATGCATAGGACACCCTTCTGGAACTCAGTTGGTTAATATGGTCAAAGAAATGAATCATTATGGGGAATGTGAGTATGTTCTACTCCACTGTCAGTGTGTTTGCAAAATACAGAGTTGTACTCTACTGCAGTGATCCTCAACGTTAGTCCTCGGGGCACACCAACAGTGCAGGTTTTCAGGTTGTTCCTGCTTAATCACATGTGAGTAATTAGTGGCTCAGTCATTGTGATTGATTCACCTGTGATTAATTAGAAATATCTTGAAAACATGACCTGTTGGTGTTTCCCGAGGACTGGAGCTGAGAATCACAGGTCTACTGCAATACTGTGCCTACAGATACCTCCTCATACTGATGGCCGGTTCTCTTCTAAGTGTAGTATGAGGTGAAGATATGTATTTATTGTCACAAGCAGATATGAAACAATGATGAGAAAATAACAAAATGTATATAGAGGACATACAACTTAATTGGATACAAAAAGGTGGCCAAAAGCATGTAATAGAGATAAAATCAAACGTAGATATCAATGTATACAAATGAACAATCAAAAAACAAAACAAAAGAGAAATAGCTTTCTGTGTAGGAAGACCAAATCAATAGGGTTTATAAAGTCTATGGAGGCTGGATAGACTGGAATATGTATGTAAAAGGGTGCAAATGGCACAGATATCCATGATGAATCATGCTCATCAGAACATGGATCAGTTCACAAGTGGCTTACTCTATTCTAGTTGTCTTCTCTATCCCGCTGATTCCCTGTCCACAGCATGGTTGGTCTCTCACCTGATGACCTCCCTGTCAGAGGCTTCACTCATGTAGAAACTTGGCGGTTTGGGTGACTTGCAACTCTACGTGTTTTGGTGCTAAGAACACGCCTTCTTCTGGGGATAGCTGCTACACAGGTGAATATTTAAACATCTCTGACTAATGGGGAGGTCATCTGGAGAGAGACCAGACTGGTGCTGTGGATAGGGGATCAGTGGGACAGAGAAGACAACTGGAACAGAGTAAGACACTTGTGAACCGACTCATGTTCTGATGAGCGTGGTCCATCATGGACATGCTGTATGAGCTGGTGATGTGTGCAGATGCTAGCAGTATTGTTTGGTGAAGTCATATCTGCTTATATTGCCAGACACTCTTTTGGCCTTTGCCGTTGTGTCTGGTGGTGTGAGCAGATGTGAATTCTTCAATCACCACCTCTAGCCAGACACAGGTGAATTCACATCCACCCAACTGACTCACTTCGCTCACATTGCCAGACACACGGATGGTGCTAAATGCAGTGTCTGGCAATGTGAATGGATGTGACTTCGACAGATGAAGTCACATCCACTCAAATCTACTCACATTGCCAGCACCACTGGCCGTGGTGACCAGTTTGTCTGGAGATGTAAGTGGAAGCGACAGCACTACCAACTGGCGACTGGAGCTAAAATACATTAAAGTAAGGACATATTCTCACTACTGGAAACAGAAACAGGACAAAGCTACCAGCAGTGCAGCTGGTGCAATGCACTGTGGCCCACAGTACAAAGGAGGCCTATGACAAGGATAAATACTGTGAGTCTTTGCACTAAAATGACTTCCCATTTGTAGCTGGGTATAAGTAACAAAGCTCTGCTGCACTCTTCAGGCAGGAATAATGCCTATCACACCGCAGTATAAACATGCTTTTAGCTAGCCAGACAATAGCACTGGGAGATGGGTGGGGCACTGTTTTAGTAGGTCAGTAAGAGAATTGTTTATGTGTTTACTTAGTATTTGTGGGGCATGCCTAATATATTTGCACTCTCTCAACGATCTCCAGCATGTATGACCAGATAGTGAAGTGAACCTCTTTCCCCCTGTAGTGGTGTGTGCTATTAGTACACCCACAATGATTCCCAACCGTCTATCCTAATACACCTTTGTGCAGCAATGATAAGATGTGTAGTCTGATCACTCTAATAATTGGTAATGACCCACCTTTCTGATTAATCTCTGTTTACTTCTATCTGTCATTGACCCTGATAATACCATATTTCTTAATAATCAGTGCCAGTCCGCTTGCCTATCTAAAAATAGCCACAGAAGCAAGCGGACTGGCACTTATTGTAAAGGAGGGAACGTGCTCTTTCTGTTAATGAACCATGACCTAGATGCACTTTTGCTAGAGAGCGTTCCAGGTCATCTGCAGGAATCCTCTGTCATCGGAGGAGGAGCGAGGAGAGGAGGCCCTATGTGGGGAGGGGAACTGAGCAAGATTGATAGGCTGTGGGCAAGAGCTGTACCCAAAGCCTGAAAGATACTGATGTCACGATCCGGACTTTAACAGATAATATCTCAACAACTACTGAATTAAACTGAAAAACAAAACAACAAAAAAATGGATTACAACTTCAACAACATTGATCTGTAATAGGAAGTCACGTTTAAATAAGGTGAGAGTTCCCCTTTAATGTAGATCAACATCCAATCTGTTTTGAAACCAACTGTCATAATTCTCAATATTGTTCTGAACTAGAAAGGTATCTTATTTTTTTTAAAGCAACAGCAGTATCTGCAAGCAGAGTATCAGAATGTAAATAATTCTATAAATTTGCTGCCCTTACTGTAAAAAAATCCCTGCTTTTGTTTTAATTGAAAGCATCTTATCTCTAGTCTTAATGGATGACCTCTTGTTTTTTGCTCAGGTCTTTGAATAAATAGTTCCTTGGAGATTTCTTTCTATTGACCTTGAATATATTAGTAATAAATGGTGATCATATCACTCCTTAGACATCGCTTCCCTAGTGTAAACAACCCCAGTTTGGCTAGTCTCTCATTATAACTCAGATCCTCCAGTCCCTTTATTAGTTTTGTTGCACATCTCTGCACTTTTGTTCAGTTCAGCAATGTCTTTTTTAAGAACTGGTGCCCAAAACTGTGCTCCATATTCTAGATGAGGCCTTACTAAGGATTTATATAGAGGTAGAATTATATTCCCATCCCATGCATCTATACCGCTTTGGTATATGTTGGTTCTTGCAGCAGCTGAACGACAGTGGTGTAAAGTCTATTGTCTGTCGATACTCATAAACCTTTCTTTAACGAAGGTTCCCCAAGTAATCTCCCTTTTAGTGTATATGTAGCTTGTTAGTTTCTGCAGCCCAAATGCATAACCTTACATTTATCGATATAAAGCCTCATCTGCAGCTATTCCTCCCTTTCACTCAATTTATCCAAATATTTATGCAGAGAAATAACATCCTGTTCTGTATGTATTTCCTTACACAGCATAGTGTGATCAACAAAGATTGAGACGCTACTTTCAATTCCCACTTCTAGATCATTAATAAACAAATTAAAAAGCATTGGACCCAGTACTGAACCCTGTGGCACTCCTCTTACAACTTCAGACCAACTTGAAAAGGTTCCATTTACAACAACTCTCTGCCATCTGTCGTTTAGCCAGTCCTCTATCCAAGTACAGAAGCTTTCTAATGTATTCAGTAACCTGTTGAGAGTCACAATATCAAAAGCTTTTGCAAAATCCAAGTATACTACAACAGCAATTCCCTTGTCCAAATTACTGCTTACTCATCCGTAAAATTGAAGTAAATTAGTTTGACTTGATTTATTTTTCATAAAACCATATTGGCTCCTGCTAATAATGTTGTTGGCCACTACATAGTCATTAATACTATCCGTTTGTAAACCCTTCTAATATGTTATCAGTCTTGATAACCATTTGAGTGGCATTGCATCCTCTCTGGCACTCATATGGTTAAAGGGATAGTAATACTTCGTTTTAACTTTATTTTATTTTGTAGGCATTAAAAAAACATGAAGATTGATATGTCTTATCTCTCAAACCTTTATGGTTTAAGAGATATTCACAAGCAAAGTTTCCCCTCCCGCCCCTTTTACCTAGTATAAGCCATCTCTTCTCAGATGTAGAATGCAGTCCAAAGACCAGACAGATAACAGAAGGGGACAATCTTCTTCCTATGAGAACAATGAAAGCCCTGCCCCCTTGACAAGTTTTTCAGGTTTTTCCCTTATCTTAATTGAAGATTGTCCCTCTCTGCAATCTATCTGGGCACCTCCCTTCTGATCTGGCTGAACAGTGTTATATCAGTAAAAGGGGCGGGAGGGGGACACTTTGTCATTGAATTACTCTTGAACTACAACTCTGACAGAATTGAAATAACACTCTCCAAAGTCCAAATACTATGATGATTAATTAGAGCTGCTTTTATTATGAAACATTTCTATCCCTTTAAAGATATAGTAATCTTTGAAAAAAACAAGATCTCTGAGTCTTCTTTATTATAAAAGTAACACATTGCGCTGTTTTAAACAAATTACATTTCTGTAGTTCATAAGACATTAACTGTAGAAGGAACCCTTCCCACCCCTTCTGGTCACCTACCACTGAATCTCTAAGCCGGTCATGGGACCAGATGGATACAGTAAGGGACAAACTTCATTGAGTAAGTATAAGGAAAACCCTGCCCTCCTTCACAAGGGAGGGCTGGATTTTCCTTTGCATACTGAAGATTGTCCCTCGCCGCATCTGTCCGGACCAGAGAGAACTGCAGCAGTGACGAGAACAGAAGGGGCGGGAGCAGAGGCGTAACTAGAAGCCACGGGGCCCTGGTGCAAGAATTGCCACGGGGCCCCCCCGCCCACATTGCCCCCCCACCCACATTGGCCCCCTCATCCACATTGCCCCTTCCACAATGCCCCCTTCATCTCCACAATGCCCCCTTCCACAATGTCCCCTTCATCTCCACAATGTCCCCTTCATCTCATCTCCACAATGCTCCCTTCCACAATGCCCCCATCTTCACATTTCCCCTACCTCCAGTCCTGGTGTTCTAGCGGAGTGTCTTTACAGATCTGTGCCTCCTTCGGCACAGAGCTCTGCAACCGGAGATCCCGTGCGCCGCTGTAGTAATGCAGAGCCTGGTAGATTATCTCATCTCCCAGCGCTCTGTATTACTACAGCTGCGCGCCGAGTGGGAGATCAGGTAAGTGACTGCTGCGGGCGAGGGGGTCGCAGGAGGTGGCCGGGCCCTTGGAGTGACGGGCCTGGTCCCAGGTGCGACCGCTGCGACCCCTATTGTTACGCCACTGGGCGGGAAGGAGATCCTTCTACAGTTAATATCTTATGAACTACAGAAATGTAAGTTCTTTAAAACAGTGCAATGTGTTACTTTTATTATAAAGAATGCTCTGCGATCTTGTTTTTTTCAAAGATTACTATCCGTTTAAATAAAAAAAAGAAAGATACTTAATCCCTTTGAGTGGCACTCAACGTTTTAATATTTAGGGCCAGATTTCGAATTAGGCAAAGCAGTCAATCCCCTAGAGTGCCATGTTTTGAAGATCACTTCAGCTGTCCAAAGCCACATTCTGTGGGTGTGACCACAGCAATACCAATAACCCTGCATCGACCTCCTTTTATATATTGTCGTTGATTTACCAGTTTATATACTAACTAGTTCAAAAGCCCATTTACATGGGCCACAGTACCACCCAGCACCCGGACGGACCCTGTCTTGTCACTGGCCACGCTGCAGTCATGTACAGTAGAGACTGCCCTCGCTGTGGCTGATACGGAGCGGGGCATTCAGAATTCAGACTGTAGTCCTCTCCGTGCACCTTCCTGGGACCAAGCAGTCCCAGGAAGGTGTGCAGAGAGGACTCCGCGCACGCAGCCGTCTCTACTGCACATGACGGCTTCTGACAAACATCCTTAGCGAATTATTATATAGGATTTGGCCAGCATGTTTACCAGTTTACATATGCCAATGCATTGTGAAAAAGTACTTTGGAGATCTCTGTTTTTATTGTATGTTATAAGCTAAGTTCACAGGCAATAGTCAGTGAGCTTGTGGGTGTGGTCATGTGAGGAGGGGTGGAGCCATGACCTGGGTTTCTTGCCTAGGGACAGCTGATATGTAAATCCAACTCTGCACCTCTGCATAGAAACAGAATTTGACAACAAAAAAAGAACTAGCTGGTCCATCCAGTCAGCCCATTTCCCTCTCTAGTTAGCTTAGTCTTATGGCTACTCTTAGGTTCAATTGTTCAAAAGAAATGTGTAGGTGTTCTGGGGCAAACCATTTGCACTATAGGGAAAAACTAAAAGTTCCCAAAATTCCCATTAATTTAAAATGGAATTTTAACTCCTTGAATGCTAGAGAGGTCTTGGATTGGTCCTGCACCGTCATGGGTTGTTATACCCTTAACGACCCATGACGGTGCAGGACCGTCATGGCTTAAATGATAGCAGCGTGCCTCCGTGCATGCTGCTATCATTAATTCCATGCTGAGACTGAGCGCTCCGAGACCGGGGCACTCAGTCTCAGCCCTTCCTGCTTGTACCAGGTCATGTGATCGCTGTAGCAGTGATCACATGTACCGGCATAGTGACAGACAGAGGCAGCATGCAAAGCATGCTGTCTGTGCCTGTCTTGTCTGCCTCTGTCTCCCTTGCTATCAACGTAAGGGAGACAGAAGTAGACAGGAGACACCTAGTGGTTAAAAAAATACAGCAGGTGGGGGTATTAACCCCTTCACTGCTGGTGCAGGAGGCTGGCTAAATGCAGGTCAATTTTTGACCTGCAATTATACACTTTTTTTAAAAAAAAAAAACACACTTTTTTTTTTTACAAAAAAAAAAAAATTATTTAAAAAAAATATATATATTGCCATGTATACACCATCAAATGCCAGGGACAAAAAAGTGTACAAATAGGGTGGGAAAAAGGGACATGGGGATTTTCACCCAGGGGGGACAGTGGCCACTTTAAACTGCGCATTTTGTAGGTATGACTGACTGGTCATACCTTTCATACAGTCGCATAAAAATTTAATCCTTTGTGGTCAATTGATCCCAAGAGAAAAATCAAAAATGTTTTTTTTTACAATTTTTTTACCTTTTTTTTTAATTTTAATAAAGTAAATGGTGGGTTATCCATATAAGTAGGGTATCAAATGAAAGCCCTATTTGTGCTTAAAAAACAGTATATAATTTATGGGGGTGGAATAAAAGCCTAAGAGGGAAAACACTATTGAACAAAGACATAGTCAAAAAGGTCAGAATTGCTCAGCCCTTAAGGGAAAACGACCTCAGATTTTCCCGGTCCTTAAGGGGTTAAAAGCTCAATTTAAATCAATAGGAATTTTTAATTCTCCCCTACTCCTCCGCTCTTCTTTTGAACATATGTCCCTAAGAGTAGATATAAGTGTGTCTTGAGGTTCCACATTCATTTACTGTTCAACATTTTCTGTAGTGAGGCTATTCCCTGTATGTATTGTCCTTTCACTAAAGGATTTTCTTTCATATCCTCTTATTTTTCACCTTGTTCTTATATTTCTTTTATTCTGAAAATTATATCCCTGCTTAAAGTGGAACTACCACCGCTAAACAAGTTGATGACTAATAAATCCCCATGTGGCGACTAGCTGCTCAGTAGCGCTACTCGCCAGAATTATTATCTTGTTAAATAGAATTCTCCATTCCTCCCAGGCTGACAGGCAGAACAGAAAATCCTGTCAATGGGGGCAGGGTTTTCATTGTTCTCACAGTACGAAGATTGTCCCTTGCTTTGAGCTGTCGGGTCTTAAGACCAGATTCCACATCTGAGGGGAGGTGTCTTACACTAGGTAAAAGGGGCGGGAGGGGGATACTTTATCATTCAATTACACTTGAACTACAACTCTGATAGTACTGAAATAACACTCTCCAAAGTCCAAATACTATGAAGAGTAATTGGAGCTGCTTTTATTATGAAACATTACTATCCCTTTAACTCTAAAAAGCAGAGTCTCCAATGCAGATTGAGGGAGTTCCCAGGTATGCCTATTGGGCCATGAGGCTGATACTGATAGGCCCCCTTGGATGCTGGGCCCTGTCACATCTTCTCTCTCCGCATCCTTCATAGTTATGGCCCTGCTTGCATGCCTCTTTAGTGTTTAAAGGGGTTAAAATACATAATCCAGGCAGCAGCGTGATTAAAGGGGTTAAAATACATAAACACAGGCAGCAGCGTGATTATACCATATCTAGGGTGACCACATGTCCCGGAACGTCCGGGACAGTCCCTTAATTTGTGTCTCAGTCCCGCGTCCCGGGTCACCCCCCACCGGGACAATGAATGGTCCCGGAATTAAGCTGTAGCCTGCAGTGCTCATAAATTATCCTGAATGAGGCCCCACATTTTCCCCATGTTAGGAGGAGCAAGCCAGCAAATGAAGTTAGAGAGCCGGGCGGGCTGCCTTCATTTTGCTCCCCTGTGCCGTACTGGCTGCCAGCTTTGTGCTAGATCCCGATGCAGAGCTTGCATCAAGTCACCTGATGTCTGCTCTGCACGTAGCAAGTCAGCGTTGGACACCAGGGTGACGAGACGTAAAGCCAAGCAGCCGCGCGGCGTGGGCTGCTTAAAATCTACAGAGGAGATAACACCTACTTACTCTGTAGTGTGTTATGACCAGTGCCCTTTCTTCCTGCTATTGCTGCCTCGCTGCCTGCCAGTGCCACCTGTCTGCTAGCCTGCCTTACTACAAAGAGGTAATAAATTATGTAAAAAGAAATCCCCAAAATGTTTCCAGAAAAATAAAAAATATTTTAACAACCCCTGCCACACACTAGACTTAACCCTTTGTGTGCCAGAGAGGTATCCAACGTACAGGCACTCAAGGGGTTATGAAGATAATTTTATTAATACAGGTTTAAGGGCAGGGTTAAGTTTTAAATATATGTAATCTGCAGTTTTGAAAAATGTATCATTTAAAGCTTTTGTTTTGTGTGCCAGAGAGAAAAACATCTTGGTCAGGTTTAGGCAAACATAAGACTCATTTCAGTACTAACCTAATGTTAGTGCAGAAATTAGATTCTTATGATTGCCCAACCCTGACCAAAAAAGTTTTTTTCCTTTTTACCACCAAAAACATTAGCTTAACATGATGATTTTGTCAAAACAGGTTAAAAGTTAGGGTTACAGTTTTAAAATGTGCATTGTGCATATATTTAAAGCGTAACCCTGACATTGAACCAGTATTGATAAAATTATCATGTAAACCTCATGTTTTTGGTGGTACAAAGGAAAAAAAAAACATGCTGGCCAGGGTTGGGCAATCATAAGAATCTAATTTCTGCACTAAGATATACACCAATGTACTGTATATAGGTTTACATGTTAATTTGCCATGCCAATATTTGCTGATTTGCACATTATTTTTTTCTGATGAGGAAAAATAAGATACCCTCTCCTGCTGATGAGTGATGATTTTTTTTTTTAAAACATATTGCAACTCAAACTTGCATTATTTAGGTGCAGCATTTCCATGGGGGATATTCTCGCATAGACAAATTCAGGTGCAGGAATTGTGTTTGTACAGGCCTGACTTTGCCGCAACTTATTTATTAAAGATGTGTCCCTGAATGGCAGAAAGTAAATGTGGTCACCCTAACCATATCCCATTATAATCAGCAGTATAATCAATCTTTTTTGGGATCTTACGCATATGTTGTTATTTTGTAAAATATTATTATACCATTTTTGTTCTACAAACATTATCACAAAGGCTACTTTTCCATGTTGTTGCTGAATCAAGTGAGAGTGAAATCTGCAAAGTGAGAGCGTGTCTAGGAAGTAAATTAATAATGAATTGCCTTATTATACTATTATGTAAGGTACGGATCACAGCTGTAATGTATAATTCATCAGGGACACTGATCACAGTGAAATGCATATGCGGTTATTTGTATTGCATACGGAACAAACCCTGACCAACAACACGGATCGGTGCATGCAATTCATTTGCTTGACTTCTACAGCAATTATTAAGCATCCCCAAAAAGTATTGTCTGAATACAACATAATGTATTTGGTAAAATAAGCTTGTGTCTAGTTTATGAATACAGACAGGCTGACATGCTTACATAGGAACATTGAAGAAGATTTATAAAAAAAAAAGTTCTTAGTACTGCTTAAAGGGATAGTAATACTTAATTATTACTAATCCCTATATTAAAGTCATATTTAAAATAAATGAATTGCCCCCAGTGTCATCTCTCAAACCTTTATGGTTTGAGAGATAATCGCTCCTAAAGTTGCCCTCTCCCTCCCCCTTCCCCGTAGTCAGCATTGTAGCTGACTGCAGGGAAGCCTGTCGTACGACTGTCAGGTGGCTCTGCAGCAGAGCCAAGGTCGCATTAATAAAAAATAAATCTTTCACTGAAAAGGTCTTCTACATGTGCTTGGTTTGTGCTTGGTTTGCAAGCACACGTAGAAGACCGTTTTAGTGAAATATATTTTTTCTTTATTAACACGATCGCGGCTCTGCCGCAGAGCCGCCTGATGATCATAAGACCATATTTCCTTTCAGTCAGTACAATGCTGACTTCGGGAAAGGGGGAGGGAGAGGGCAACTTTAGGAGCGATTATCTCTCAAACCATACAGGTTTGAGAGATGACAGTGGGGGCAATACATTTATTTTTAATATGGGGATTAGTAATAATTAAGTATTACTATCTCTTTAAAGAATTGCCATTCAGTCTTGGCAACTGGAGATAATGGCAGGTCGGATTTATAAATGTGTAAGGGCATCTTTATAAATATGGCGTTAGTAAGTTGGTGTTAATGTCTGGAATGGTTAAGGACAGACTATAGCTGGTGTTAAGATTCTGGTGAAAATACTGTTCCAAAATTGTTGCAGTTAGCTATATTTCTTTATAAATTCGCTGTGCCAGAATTTTCGCCAGCGGTGCCATCACTTTTCCGAAAACACAACTAGGTGGTGCAATTGTCTTTTTAAATGACGACCTTCATTTTTAGGACACTTTTACTCTACATTTGTCATGACACCAGGTTTATAAATCTCCCCCACTGGCCCATATTTATAAAAGCAAACTGGCGTTATTCTAGAGTAAACCAACTGCCCCAAAGGGGACAAATAAAAATTCATGTTAAATTAAATTGTCTTTTAACCCCTTGAATGCTAGAGAGGTCTCCAAAGTGATGCACTGGAGACCGCTCTGGTATTCAAGAGGTTAAAAGGCTCTGTTCAAGTGCATAAATAACTTCAAGGGACAGTAATGTCCCATAAAAAAATGCTTAGAGTTTTGTTGAGGTTCAAAAACTATATACCACAAATCCCATCTCTCAAACCGCTATGGTTTGAGAGATATTCACTTTCAAAGTCCCCCCCCCCCCTTCTGATGTCAGCTGTAAAGCGGATAGCAGGAGATTCAAATCAGCCGACTCGAGGAGGCTTTTCAGCAGAACCAAAATCTCGTTATTTAAAAAAGAATTACTTCATTGGAACGGTCTACAAAGTGTGCTTGCAAACCAGGCACACTTTGTAGACCTTCCCAATTAAGTAATTCTTTTCCAATAACGTGATTATGGATCTGCTGCAGAGCCGCTGGCTGGTCCTCCGACCTGGATTTCCTTCTGTCAGCACAGCGCTGAAGTCAGGAGAAGGGGAGGGAGAGGGAGAACTTTCAGTGAGAATATCTCTCAAACCATAGCGGTTTGAGAGATAGGATTTTTGGCATATAGTTTATTTTTTGAATCTCGACAAAACTCTAAGCCTTTTTTATGGGACACTACTGACCCTTTCAGTTTACTTTTATAAATATGGGCTATTGGGCCTTATGTATAAATGCAAACTGGAGAAATTCTGGGGCAAGCCGTCTGCGTCACATATATGGTCCCTGTGGTAGACATGCTACAGTTTGCTTTAAATGAGATAGCAGATAAGAACCATTGCAAAGCAATGCATTGTGTACCCCTCTGGCACACAAAGGATTAATAGCATTTTTTTTTTCTTATATTACCTCTTATTTTGTCATCTTCCAGTTGTAGGACATATGCACCTCTTCCTCTGCAACTTTGTACTCTGCTGGCCAGGGACGTGCACAGACATTTTGGGGGGCAGGGGCTCAAATGGAAAAAAGGACACTTCTAATAATTATTTATTCAAAATATGTATTTAAAAAAAGGGCACAAGGGCACTTTGGACAAAAAGGGCAGGTGCTCAAGCCTCCCTTGGTGTCTATATGTGCACGTGCCTGCTGCTGGCTTTACCCATGGCTATGCTTCATTGCTTGCCTACCTTCAAATCTTCAGATTTGACTACTACCAAGTCTCTTTCCTCTGCTGTTGTTTGCAGAATACCAGTAAGACTATATTGTACAGTTGGGTTTTTGCACTTTATAGCAATAATTTTAAATTCCAAGTTTTGTCCATTCCTCAAAAATGTTGTGATCACTTCTAATTTGGTTTACCCCTCCAGGAATGCCATACCCATTTCTTAGTGCCATCTGCAAAAGGGAACATTTCCCTTCAGTCCCACCAGTAATATCAGTAAAAAAGATATTAAATAGAACATGCCCCAGCACTGAACCTTTAAGTTCTCCACCAGTAACTCATCCTTCCTCTGAGTGTATTCCATTGATTACAACTATCTGCTTTTGAACCTTGAGCCAATGCTTTATCCTGCCAACTACCTTTGAATTCAGTCCCAACTAAAGTCTATAAAAAGAACAGGACCTATTTTGGGACAACCCTGCTGTGTTATAGGGAACACAGAAAATGTTTCCATTGATTTACAAGCACCTTGTAACCCTTTGAGGGCCCGAGGGGTACGCAGCACATTGCTTTGCAATGCGTTGCATACCCCTCAGGCACTCAAATGGTTAATCCCTTGTATTCTAGAAGATTCTCCAGTGAGTACCCTGTACCTTTGCAATACTCTGCTTGTCACAGGCAATTGTGGATTGCTCTGCTGGTCACATGTAACAATATATTGCTTTCAGTGGAGTAACAATGGGGATCGCAGGGGTCTCACCCGCGACCTGGCCTGTCACTTCAGATGCCCGGCCGGCCCATGTGACCCCCCCACCTGGGGCCCGCAACAAGCTGAGGTCTGTGCCTTCTCCCTCTTCTGCATCTAGTAATGCAGAGCGCTGGGAGATGACACCAGCACTCTGTATTACTGAAGAGAGGACAGAGCGGGAGCACAGACCTCTCCTGCCACACCGCTGGACCACCAGGGAGGTAGGAGATGGACACTGGAAGTCTATAGGGGCAATGTGGAGGTGGAGATTGGGAGCAATGTGGAGGCAATGTGGAGATTGGGGCAATGTGGGGGCAATATGGAGATGGCCAATGGGTGGGAAGCAATGTGGTCAGGGGGGCCATGGCAATTTTTGTAGCAGGGCCCGGTGGCTTCTAGTTACACCTCTGCTTTACTGGTCACATGTACTGGTATATTGCTGTGTTCGTCACATGCAATGGCATATTGCTCTGCTGAGCGCACCTAATAGAGTATTGCTTTGCCGGACTCATGTAATATCAGGTAAAAAAAAAAAAAAAGAAAAGGTACAAGGTCATCGTCATCGATATGGCATGTCACAGGAGAAAATCATCTGTGACTTTTCCACTGGCACAAGCTGTAAATGAAGCATCATATTAAATGTAAATATACTTTTTGTTTCATTGATTACAGTAGATGAATCGACTGTAACACACAGCCATATCCAACAGAACTAGAGCAATTGTGGGGCAAGTCTTAGGAGACAAACACTCATTTCCAGAATTGCCATTGATTTAAATGGGACTTTTAACCACTTCAGTGCTGTAGAGGTCTCCAATTCCTTGCAAAGCAATGCATTGTATTTGTAATTATTTTCTATCTTTCTAGGGGTTAACCCTTTGAGTGCCAAAGGGGTACGGAACGCATTGCAAAACGATGCATTCCCTACCTCTCTGGAACTAAAAGGGTTAAACCCACATTTAGCTAAATGGGAATGTTTATTAGTTCTATGGTGGAACTGGCTTGTTCCATGATCACTCCAGGCCCTCTTAGTACATCAGAATCTGTAACTGCAATCTGTGTTCACTGTGGTGCACACAGACCAAACCAGCATTTTTACCAATCCACTTTGCTGTGATTATAATTCTCTAATGAACGTAATCTTGCTGGAACATAATATAACATACAAAAGTATCACAGCTGGCACACAATAGAAGGAAAATGATCGCACATTAACTTGATGTGTGCTACAGAATACAAATGGATTAATGTCATTTCTGCTGATCTGAATTTGATAATTCCTCGGAGTACCCAAACAAGCAGAGACTGACAGTGAAACCTTTGTATCAATCTATGAAGTATTATTTCAATTTAAAGGGATGGAAATGTTTTTTTTTATTGCTTTCTGGCTTACTTTTTATTTAATTACTAGCGAATGGTGCACAGCGATCCCCATTTGATTGGGAGCACCGTGCACGATGGGGACCTGCTGTGAAAATCACCACCCTTGTGACTTTCTCTCTGTGAATCCGGGGAGGGGTGGACAGTGAACCAGAAACCACTTAGATTTTATATATATACTAGCAGTGTGGGATGGCGTTTCCCGTCTGTTTTTATTTTTACAATTTTACTATGAAGGCTAGGTTCATACATAGACACAGACACACACATTACAATACATACAACTGTATTGAGAATACTGTGTTCAGACACAGACACAGAGCCATGTAGAGACAGACACATTCATACAGACACACACAGCCACATACAGACATTCATAGAGACACACACACAGCCACATACAGACATTCATAGAGACACACACACAGTCACATACAGACATTCATAAAGACACACACCCACATACACCCCCTACATACAGACATTCATAGAGACACACACACAGTCACATACAGACACACACCCACATACAAACATTCATAGAGACACCCCCCCCACAAACAGACATTCATACAGACACACACCCGCATAAAGACATTCATACAGACACACACCCACATACAGACATTCATAAAGACACACACAGCCACATACAGACATTCATAGAGACACCCACCCACAAACAGACATTCATACAGGCACCCACCCACATACAGACATTCATTCAGACAGACCCCCCCCCCACATGCAGACATTCATACAGACAGACACCCCCCCACATGCAGACATTCATCCAGACAGACACACACCCACATACATGCATACACATTCATTCATATTCCAACAGAAATGTGGGAAGGTGGGAGGAGAGAAAGGGAATGGAAGCTTAACAGCTTTAACCATTTGAGTGGTAGAGGTGTAGTAAAGGTATTGCATACTCCTCTGGCACTGAAAGTGTTAAGCAGGTGTCCCTCTCTGTAGTGCCCCTGGTGAAGTGGAGTCCAAACAAAGATTTTGATTAGTATGCTTGTGTACAGCTGGTTTCTTGCTATATTGCACTTCCTCAGAGAAATTGGTGCAATTTGTATCAGAATGGTGGAGGACGATATTTTTGTTGTGTGTATTGAAGCACTGATACTTCTAAATTGTATCGTGTTTAAGGTCCTTGCAGAATGATTGAAGTACCTCTGAATTACTGAAAACAGGGACATGTTGTCTATATTCTACATTCTGGAGGATTCTAAAGTAGCACCAAGATATACAATGAAGGACCGTGTTAAATGTGATACATAAATACCTAAAATGACAGTATGGCCACAGCCAACACTCCCTAAAGGGAACTCGATGCCCCGGAAGTGGCCGGTGCTTTTCAGCATCCTATCCCCAATGGTATCTGGTCACTGGTATGACCACACTGGCACCATATTGTATATTTCAGAACCTGGAGGCGGTGTTAAAAGGGAGGTTTACCAGGGTCCTCAAACAAGGGCTGTCTATAGTTAACGCCTGCTTGATGGCAAAAGAGTCTTAGGATGGTCACAGTAACAGTCGAGAGAATGTCTGATGTGTTGAATTATTGCCTATACAATGAATATTTGCCAACATTTACAGGGGACATTTTTGTTCTGTACAGTCACGGGGAAGAGCTTCATTAGAAATTCATAGTATCATGCTGTTAAGGAGTATGCTTCTTGCTGTTTAAACTCCGATGTGATGGGATAATGTGGGCTTCAAATCAGCAAATATACAATTTTTCAGAATAACATAGGAACTGGAGAAGTGATGTCACTGGAGAAGTTATCTTCACTTTATCATCTCTTTATCACGCCTTAGTGCATCCTTCCCAATATGTTGGATACCTCTCTGGCAATCAAAGGTTTAAGACATTAGCCTTGGTTTCTCACTTTTATTCCTCCCAAGTGTCCCTCTTTAGGAGGGACAGTCCCTCTTTGAGACCCAAATCCCCTATGTCCCTCTTTCCTACCCTGGTGTCAGACTGTGTGGTGTGTATATAAGTGTATCACATTGCTCCACAGCAATAAAACTCACATAAATATTTGTAAAAACGTCAATATTTGTATTTATAAATTAGCTTGTGTAAATAAAATACTTGGGTCTTTTCCTAAATCATATATATTCAGTTACACAAAGAGGTGTCAATAGGTCATGAAATAACCTATATATTCTTGGTAATGCCACGCCTACCAGCCACACACACTCGGCAACACCACCTAAAACAAAAATGTCCCTCTTTGGCCATTTGAAATGTTGGGAGTTATGATCTTTACTCAAAAGCATCAGCTGTTTATCAGTTTAGCAGTGCCCAGACACAGGTTATGTACAGGGCTGGCTTTACATCTTAGACATCCTTAGGCAAAGCATTCTAGGTGCCCTTAGCCCCACCCATGACCCCCCACTCATCCTTGTCATGGCCCCATCCTCATTCACTATTTCTTGGCACATGACAAACAAGAAATCTCCTAAGCATTGCTTTCCAATGTGTTGTGTAGAGATCTCTCTAGCATCCAAGGGGTTAACCCCTTAAGGACCCCCTTGACGGTCCTGGCATGTCATTGGTTGAGGAGACATAAGGACCCATAACATGCCAGGACTGTCATGGAATTCAGGGCTCCCCGTGCTCCTGCAAGCCCTGAAACAGAGATTTGCAAAATAAAAAGCGGTTATAGGGGCATTAAAGGACTGATCACAAAGAACCTTATGCTTAACAGTAAACTGGAGTATTTCTGAGGAAAAACAAACTAACTTATAGGAGGTTAATAAAAAAAACAAAAAGAAAACCACATTCAATTAAAGGGGCCATGCCGTCTCGGATTAAATTGAGATACGTTTGGCAGGACGTAGGATGAGAAAATAAATTAGATGCGTGTTCTAATTTTTGACTTCACATCACTTAACAAGCTTCTTTTGTTGCTATGGTGACAAGAAAACATTGCTCTCATTTCCTTTACCCTGGTGATGTCAGCTGCTGAGATCCAGCCCTCTCAGCTCAGACTGTACCTTCACATTCCCTTCAGTGGGGCTGTGTAATCCTCATGAAACAATGCATTGCACACCTCGTTGGCACATAAAGGCGTTAAAGGAATAAAAGGCCGGAAGAAAGAGGAAACCGGCTGACTCGAGAGATCCCGGGGAAAATTCAGACATTTTAAATTTTTTGGTGGCCATTTAGGCGTATCGGGGACAATCTTCTCCATACTTTTATTGTCCCCCTTGATCTAAGTGGCACTTCCCCTTTAAATTAGCATTTTAACCCCTTGAATGTTAGTGAGGAATGCATTGCTTATCCATATGGAGTACAATTTTGGGCGCCTTTTCTAAAAAAAGACATTACTGAACTGGAAAAGGTGCAGAGACGTGCAACAAAACTGATAAAGGGACTGGAGGATCTGAGTTATAAAGAGAGACTAGCCAAACTGGGTTTGTTTACATTAGAGAAGAGACGTCTAAGGGGTGATATGATTACCATTTACAAATACATTCAAGGTCAATACAAAGAACTATCCAATGAATTATTTATGCAAAGAGCTGAGCTAAGAACAAGAGGTCATCCATTAAGACTTGAGGAAAGGTGCTTTCGACTAAAACACAGGCAGGGATTCTTTACAGTAAGGGCGGTAAGGCTATGGAATTCTTTGCCTCGGGATGTTGTGCTTGCAGATAATGTAACTGCATTCAAAAAAGCAATGGATGCCTATCTAGCACAGAACAATATTGACAGTTATGACAGATGGCTTCAAAGCAAATAGGATATTGATCCGGGGAACTATTTGTCACACACACACACACCTACACAACTACATTGGAAATTGCTCCAGAGGACTTTTTTGTTGCCTTCCTCTGGATCAACAGGGGTGTTAATGGCATGGGCTGGACTTGATGGACGCATGTCTTTTTTCAGCCTTATCTACTATGTTACTATGTATATGCATAAAGAAATAGTGGAATAATGCTGGGATGTACAAACTGCCCCATAGGGGACGAATAAATGTTTCCGTTAAGTCAATTGATGTTTCTAACAGTTTGAATGATACAGAGGGTTCCAACAAATTGCTAAACAATGCTTTAAAGTCTGAGGCTTCTCTTGCATTCAGCGATTTAACCCTTCAAATGCCAGAGGGGTACGCAACTCAATACTAAGCAATAATAAACTACCATCCCTAACTAAATAGGGGTGAGGTTTAGGAGGACATTATCCTGTAAGATAAATGCTAATATTTAAAGTGGAACTACCAACCCTTAGAAACATGGCCCAAAATAATTACCCATCTAGCGACTAGCTGCTCAGTAGCGCTAGTCACCAGAATTATTGCCACATTAATGAGAATTATACACTGCTCTGGGAATGACAGACAGGAAACCACGCAGACATCTTTCCATAGTGACGTCTGTGCACCTGCGCTGTCAGTCTCAGCCAGCTCTAAGAGACGTTGCTAGGAGCCGTTCCAAAAGGCTCCAAAAGGGACTGACAGCGCAGACGAGCAGGCGTCACTAGGGAAAGACTTTTGCGCTCCATCCTGTCAGCCTGGGAAGAATGGATAATTCTCATTAACAAGGTAATAATTCTGGTGACTAGCGCTACTGAACAGCTAGTCGTCAGATGGGAAATTATTTGAGGCCATGTTTCTAAGGGGTGGTAGTTCCGCTATAAACCTTCTTTAAGTACATTCTTCCACTTTTGCCAGAACAGCGAGACAAGGGAGTAAGTCCACCAGATGTTTAGGGGGACTGCATCTCCAGCTTAAATCAGATTGAGAGGGGACGATAGCAACTAATCTAACTGGCGTCAGACAAGGAGTCATTATTGTGTGATTAATTCCACTAAACAACCTTTCCAAACGAATGGAGCGGATAGCAGAGAAGACGCTTTTCCTATCTGCCGGGGAGGGAGTGACTGAAAGGTCAGTCTGCTAGGCTGTTATGAATGAAGTTTGATATGATGTAGGACCTGTTAAAATTAGTTTGTAAAGTTTAGAAGCAGCCTTGGTTTGCAGTTTACCATCAGACAGGCCGTGTGAGTGTACTCCTTTGTAAGCAAAATTGTAAAGAGTGGTTGACTGGTCTATAGCTACAGCTCTCTCTCCTGGGAAGGACATAAGTCCTGCAAAGGTTTTCAAAAGAAATAATATTATGGACATTGCACTGTTAAAACATGGAGAATGGGAACATGGACGTAGGCCAAGGGGAAGTTATATTTCCCTATTATAGAAGTTAATGGGAAAGGGCGAGGAGGAAAAGAGAGCTTCAGTTATACCACAGGTGTAAAATATTCCCTAAACTTGGGTGAGCAGTCTTTAGTTATCTTCTTTAGTCTTTATTGTTATCCCATGAATCAATGGGTTTGCAAGAACTAACTGAGCTAAAGGATCCATAGCACAAGCAAATAGCAGGGGTGATAGTGGACATGACTGACTCGTTCCTATCGATTGATGTATTTTTTCAGAGTATTCACCCATTATTCTGATTTGGGTTATGGGATTATCATACAGTTTCATGATACAATTACAGGAAAAGGAAAAAGGAGAAAAACACAGGGGCTCCCTTGTGCAGATTCAAAAATATTCAAATTGCCGATCATCACAATATCACTCCACATGTGGGTACTCCGAAACGAAATTGATGAAAACCTACATATATAGGTAACAGGGGGTAAAGCTTCCGGGGATATATCTGCTACCCCAAAATTGCAAGCACTTCTCAGTGGTGTTCCTTGGAATAGTAGGCAACTACTCTCATACTCTCCCCATGGTGATCAAATATATATTTAAAAAAAAAAAAAAGAAACCTGGAAGGTGCCAAATAGTGTAGTAATTTAAACCAGCTGATATTAGAGTAATAAATCTTTATACTCATAATGTTAATGGTGAGGCACAGGAATAGCTCAAGACCTGACAAATAATGTGTTTGGAGAAATATCCATCTCCAATCGGATTCTTTGGCTGTCCAGATGTTAAATAACCCAAATATCCAGCAGCTGTAGTACATGCCTCCCAAGTGTCCCTCTTTTAGACCCAAATCCCTCTGTCCCTCTTTCCCACCCTGATGTCCCTCTTTTTAGGAGAGCAGACTTTGTGATGTGTATATAAATATATCACATTGCTCTACATCAATAAAACTCACATTAATATTTATTTAAACATCAGTATATGTGTTTTTAAATTAGCCTGTGTAAATAAAATACGTTGGTCTTATTAGAAATCATTTATTAGGTTACTCAAGGAGGTGTCAATAGGTAGTGAAATAGCCTGAAAATTATCGATAATGCCCTGCCCACCAGCCACGCCCACAGCAACACCCCCTAAAACACATGTCCCTCTTTGGCAATCTGAAATGCTGGGAGGTATGGTAATAGAATGTAAAAAATCCCTTACAGGAGTTAATTTAACACCAAATAAATAAAAAAAATACATATCTAAAAAAAATCAACTATAAATGATTCAAAAATAATTAAAATGTTTATCACCCCAATCTAACGCGTTTTGTGGCAACAAAAGCCGCCTTTTCAAAGATACATTTTCAGGGATGATGAACAAACAAAACAATTAATTAGCTAGCCTTTGAGTCCAAAACCCTTAAAGTTTCATACAGTTATGCCCATCTAACAGACTCAAAGTTTATTTATGTATTTAGATTCATTTGCCGTAGCATAATGTTATTCGACTTTGCATCTAAAATATGGTTCACTATTTTTCTTATGTTATGATGTGTCTGGTGATTGTTATTGAACCCTACTTGATCATAACAGTTAATTCTGGGTAGATGTTTGGCCAATCTTCAGCATAAATTTCCACTACAAATGTAATATTGTTGTTCACGGGTGTAATGGGTCTGTAAATAAAGCATGGTTCCAAATATTTTCCTTGTTTTCAAAGTACTACCAAAATTGTTCCTTTTCAACTACATGCATAATTTTTTTAATGTAATGTATTAAAAAATTTTTTAGCAAATGTTCCTTCAGCACTTCTCTAAATTTTGTTATAATATAAAAACTATTAGATCCAGGTTTAATGTTAGTTGGCATGTTTTTAATGTCTCACACTAAAGTTTCTGACAGATCTCATTTAGATATTCTTTGTTCCTGATTCAGCTTTAGTAAATTAAATTCTTGTATATTTTTTTTCTGTTACGTCCTATGTGGAACTCGGGGACCATGGGTAAAATACCCTCCAGTAGGAGGGCTGGACACTTGACTGAAAAGGCTCTGAGAGGCTGAGACTCCCTCCCTGAACCACTTTACCACCAACTTGATATTCTCAGTTAAGTGCACATGGGATAGGCATAAGGTTACCCTGAACATAAGGAAAGACCAAGGACCAATTAAGGTTTGAGGTTGTTACAGTAGGAGCAATGGGTAGATTAGATGGCTGCATGGTTCTTATCTGTTGTCAGATTCTATATTTCTAATAATAATAATCCCCACATACGTTACTATGGCCAGAAAATCTAATGGGTTTTATGGATTTTGCCCATGTGTCTTTCTTCAGGAGGTAACATCTACAATCAGTGTTGTATGTCATCTCTATGGAGACAAACATGATAGCTGCTGTCTGTTTTTTCAAACTGAAAGTGAAACTGTCACCACGTAAGAAACCCCCCTCCCCCAAATCAACTGCTTATCTATTAAATATAATAAAGAGGACAGTTTCACCTACTATAGTTTTTCACTGTAGGTGAAACTGTAAGCCAAATCTTGATCCGAGACAAGGTACAGCACAGCCACCTTTCCTCCATCTAAGATGATGTGCTGTGCTCTCCCCATAATTTGCCTCACCCTTTTTCTCCAGCAGTCTGTTTAAACAGCTGCCTGCAGGCAGCATCAACGTGAAGGAGCAAGCTGGGCAATGAATACACTGTGAAAAGCAACTTCCTGCTCTTAACTGTGGAAAGCATTTCTATTTACTATGTATTAATTGCCTGGCTTGCTCCTTCACGTCGATGCTGCCTGCAGACAGCTGTTTAGATAAATTGCTGCAGGAAAACGGGGAAGGTGGTGGGTGGACGTAGATGCTCACAAGTGGTGCTGCCATGCCACAACCAACAATGTAAGGAAGATGTATGAATTACATTTTTAATAAATACAAAGCCAAAAAAAAGACTTTACTTTTTAGTATTCTTTTTGCTTCCATTTTCATATTGGAGCAACATATGTAAAGGTGATAGTTCCCCTTTAACCAAGCTGACTGCATGAGTCTACTTAACTTTGGAAGAATCAGATGGCCAATGCAGTGCTATGTCAACCCTGTGTTCCTTAAAGGTTTAAGATTATCATGTTCAGCAAGCACAGTCTATGGACGTGTGGGTCTGCTAGCAACCATTACGTCTACCTCCATGAACATGAGATCCAAGACTGATTGAAGATATTAACCCTTTGAGTGCCAGAGGGGTACGAAATGCATTCCATACCACTCTGGCACACAAAGGGTTAATTCTTGATCAAGGGTAACATTCATATAGACCATAGAATGTTATAGCCATATTATTGAAAATAGGCTCTTTTTTAAATGTAGTTATTCAGGAGTAAACCAGCTACACTATAGGGGACTAATAAACATACCTATTAAATTGGGCTTTTAAAGGGATAATAATGTTTCACAATAAATGCAGTTCCAATTAATCTTCATAGTATTTGGGCCATGGAGAGTGTGATTTCAATACTGACATAGTTGTAGTTCAAGAGTAATTGAATGATAAACTATCCCCCTCCCTCCCCGTTTACTGATGTAACACTGCTCACCTCAGAACAGCAAGACTGTCCTGATGGATCGCAGAGAGGGACAATCTTCAGTGGGCATAAGGGAAAACCTGAAAAACCTGTCAAGGGGGCAGGGTTATCCTTATGCTCACAGTAAGAAGATTGTCCCTTGCTGTGAGCTGTCTGATCTGTGGACCAGATTCCATATCTGAGGGGAGGCGGCTTACACTAGGTAAAAGGGACAAGAGGGGGATGCTTTATCATTCAATTACTCTTGAACTACAACTCTGACACTACTGAAATAACACTCTCCATGGCCCAAATACTATGAAGATTAATTGGAGCTGTTTTTATTGTGAAACAATACTATCCCTTTAACCTCTTGAATGCTAGTGAGGTCTCCAATGCATTGCGACCTCTAGCATTCAAGAGGTTAAAAAGCTCTATTCAAGTGCATGGGAATTTAGGACGTTATTTGCCCCCTATGGTGCAGTTGGTTTACTCCAGAATAACTATTAGGAGGTGTTAGTTTTCCTTTAAAAATACAAAACGCGGTTCTATAGTTACAGAGCCAGTTTTTTCTATCTTTTCATCCCATCCTTTTTGATCTATTTCCAATAATACGACCATGAGCCATTATCTCCAGTCCTATTCTACTTTCATTTCCGTGGGGTGAGAAGGGCAGGCGTCTTCCAGCGGAATTCTGTGCCAGCTGAAGCCAAGAGTAATTATATTCCTGTTTACAGGCTGAAATTGCTCCGTTCAACTCTTTCACACGTTCACCTTTTATTTTTCTTCCTTTTTCATTACTTTCTATACAGGTATTTTGCATACAATGACTTAATGATATTTAATTAGCGTGACTGGCACACTGAATCTGTTTCATTAGCTCAGAGTTATGCCGCTCAAAACTTCACAGAAATGTAGCAGCATATTTTTGCCACTTTATACATTTTAATATCTGACGTTTTAACTCTTGAGTGCCAGAGGGGTACGTGCAACCCTATGGCACTCAAAGAGTTAAAGGAACAGTAAATCTTAGAATTCAAACTGCTAAAAGTGAAAGTAGCTTTTATTTTGGTTTTACATATTCTACAACTGAGCAATATATAAAGACAAAAATTGCTTATATGCTTTATCTCTTTTTCCATCTTCCCTCTTTTTTTTTTTTTTTACCCTTATGCCCCTGATAGTCATACCTGGGAAAGCCAAAAAGGGGCGGGGCTTTACACGAGTTTGGGGGGGCAGTGCTTAAAAGTGTGACACAGATAATAAAGGAAGGCTGGGGAAGGAGAGAGGAACACAGGGGAAGGAGCAGAAGTGGGCGGAGTTTCAATAGAAACTCCCCACATCCAGAGAAATCAGCCTCTGCCCCGGAGACCTGGTAAAGTGTCAAAACCGGAGTCTCTGGGGCAAATCCGGCGCGTTCCCAGGTATGCTGATAGTGAACTCCCAAGATGTATGTATTCCAGACAGCTTTCTGGTCAGTGATTGGGAAAACATTCATAGTGATACTATGTAAGACTATCCCTGTATCACTGAGTGCCCTTTATTCTGTATTTAATAGAATGCAGGCAATCTTTTCTATTGATTATTACTATCCTTTTCACAATATATATTTTTATATTATAGCACTATTCCTTCATCACAGTCCCTTCCAGAAAGCTCACTGGAAACAGATCCACGGAGCTCACTGTCAGAGAGACTTAAAAATATTAAAAAAAAAATAGGTGAAGATGAAAAATGTAGGCCGTTTTGACTTGCAGAATATGTAAAGTCAAAATTAAAGGTTACTGTCGCTTTAAAACAGAAAACCAAGCTAATGCATTATTAGTGCGCCATGCAGCTCAGCTGCACCATTAATAGTAGGGAGATTAGCACTATTATATACCTCTAGTTTACATCAATATCCTGCAATCAATATATGAAAATGCACCTGCATCAATACAGGCCAACAATGATAATGTCAAGATCAACATGGAAAAGGGGTCCAACAAGTAGCCACAATTTCCCCAAAACTATGTTCAGCTTATTTAGAAGAAATTTTCCGCTAACTATACCTGGGACGAAAAAGGACTTAAGATCAATGGAGAATACCTATATTACTTCCATTTTGCAGACAATATCATACTTTTTGCCAGTAATCCTGAAGAACTGCAAGAACGCATTGAAGAACAGGAAAGCAAATATTTTGGTCAGAAGATGAATATCAACAAAACTTGTGTTTAAAGGGATAATAATATTTCATTTTAAATGCAGCTCAGATCATTCAACATAATGAATAGTACTGCTGTCTGATGCTATTATTCTTCAAAACGGTTACGTTATGATGTCATTATTTGCAAAGTTAATCCCTCACGCTCCTTTTGCCGATCCTAAGCCACTTCCCCTCAGATCTGAATACCGATGATTGAACCGGACAGATAACAATGGGGACAATCTTCCCTCAGTCAGTAGAAGGAAAACATGGCCTCCTTGTCGAAGGTGGGCAGGTTTTTCCTAATAATAACTGAAGCTTGTCCCTCGTTGTGATTCGTTGTCGGATGTCAGACTGACATGCTGACGTCAGCAAAAGGGGTGTGAGAGATCGACTTCAGCATATAATTACATTGTAACTAAACAGTTCAGAAGAATAAGAGTATCAGGCAGTACTAATCATTATGTTGAATGATCTGAGCTGCATTTCAAATGAAATATTACTATCCCTTTAACAAATTTACCATACCAAGGAAAATCACAGTAGATGGACTAGAACTAGAAGAAGTGGACAATTATGTTTACCTTGGACAGGAAATTCATCAGAATGAAACACCATGTTAGAAACTGAGCAATGAATAAAATTGGGATGGCAAGATTTGGAAAACTTAGTAGTATTTTCTTTAAAGGGATAGTAATACTTCATTTTATCTTTATTTTATTTTGTAGGCATTAAAAAAACATGAAGAACGATATAAGTCTTACCTCTCAAACCTTTATGGTTTGAGAGATATTTACAAGCAAAGTTTCCCCTCCCGCCCCTTTTACCTAGTGTAAGCTATCTCTTCTCAGATGTGGAATGCAGTCCATAGACTAGACAGATAACAGCAAGGGACAATCTTCTTCATATGAGAACAATGAAAGCCCTCCCCCCTTGACAAGCTTTTCAGCTTTTTCCCTTAATTGAAGATTGTCCCTCTCTGCAGTCTACCTGGGCACCTCCCTTCTGATCTGGCTGAGCAGTGTTACATCAGTAAAAGGGGCGGGAGGGGGATACTTTGTCATTGAATTACTCTTGAACTTCAACTCTGACAGAATTGAAATAACACTCTCCAAAGTCCAAATACTATGATGATTAATTAGAGCTGCTTTTATTATGAAACATTACTATCCCTTTAAAGACAAATTTGCCTCAAGCAAAAAGGTTTTTGACCAGTGTGTCCTCCCAGTCTTTACTCGGGGCTGTGAAACATGGATGCTGAATGCCAAAGCCATATAAAAACGTAAGGTTACACATATAAGTATAGTGCGGTGGATTCTAAACATAACAAAAAGAGACCAAAAAATGTGTGAGTTGATTCGTCATAGCCAGATCACCGGCAAGGCGCACTAGGCACGTGCCTAGGGCCCAGCCAAGTTTAGGGGGCCTGTCCATGCCTGCTTGTGTCTCATCCCCCGCCTCCATGCAAAGCTGACCGGGATCTCAGGAATACATAACCCAACCCAGTCACATACAAAACAAAGCACTCAAAGAGCAGAGCGCTTAGGGAGCATGTCAGTGCCAAGAGGGTGCAGGGCTGGTGCCACCTATAGGTGAGATAGGCGCCGACCTAGAGCACACATGACTGGGGGAACAGGCACACAGCAGAGCAGAACCACACGCACCTCAGTGGCTGCTGTAAAGGAGAGAGAGAGGAGCACGCCGTGTTCCAGTGTCTCAGGACCTCGGACAGTGTCAGTTCAGTCTGAGTAAGCTGATATAAAGAATTGTGGAAGCAGCACTAGCTCAAAATTAAATAAAGATACCTCTCATAGAGGCTCTAATAGCCTGGGTGCACTCCTGAGTCAATACAACATCGCCACAGAGAAGAAGGAGTCATACAGGAAAAGTTAACTGCACAACTACCCTAAGAAAGCCATTTAGATGAGGCACACACCAAAGTATAAAAATAATAGAAAACGCTTTATTCATAATACAAAATATAATGAGCAAACATCATGAAAAGAGTTAAAATCAGCACAAGCAGTACAGAGCCTGCACTAAATCTTTGGACAATACCTAACTCCCATCTCAACTAGGCAAGCACAATGTGAACAAAGTGAAAAAACACTGTGAAGTTTAAGTTAAAGCGCACATGCATATACCAAAAATAATGAAAAAGCAATAGTGAATACAAACAATCACATTATACTCCTTAGTTAAATATGATAAATGGAGACATAGGGAGAATGTGCAGAATCTGGATCCCTTGTGCCCCCTAAACCCAGTGGTATCTCCACCCACTCCTTTGATGCCACGAGGGTACCCAGTGCATTGCTTTGCAACGCTTTTGGTGATCTCTGCCATTCAAGGGGTTAATGCATTCATTTTTGTCTTTTATTAACCCCTTAAGGACTGGCATGTATGTGCGCGGCCGGCACTTAAGGACCACAGAGCTTTTTTTTTTTTTTTTCAGTACCCAATACAGGTCTCCCCGAACGGCGTGCAGCCCTGCAGAGCATGACATTGTTTCATTAGAGGTCTGGAATGCCAGAAAAAAGATAAAGAAATACCCACAAAGGTAGTGGAGGAAAAACTATAACTACAGTTTATTAAAGATACATTACAAACAGAGAACATAAAAGATACTTAGCTACTGCCGGAGTTTACATCAGTATGGGAGAGCCCTCCATACGACTCTGCAGCAACAATCTTTTACACACACACAGGCTTGAGATGAGGTACACGCTCTATCTCTCAGACTTGAGACCAGGTACATCCTCCCTGGTCTCCAATGGCTCTAAACTAGAATCGTGTTGATAATGGGGTAAAATACAGACTACACCCTTAAAGGTATGCAGGGTATGTCTAACACTACGCATGCGTATTTACTCGGTTATATAACACTGAATATTGCGCAACTGGAGATGGCACTACCTGCCTCTCATAAACACTACGTAACTGAAGATGGCACTACTCTCTGTTGTTTAGCTTGCTACATGACTGCAGAGCATTAACCCCCAACTAACCGTGAGGAGATCACCAAAAAAACCATCCCTTACAGACATACATGTACAACATGGATCCTTTAGGCACTTTTACCCATGATGTACATGTATGTCCTTGGATATTAAGGGGTTAAGTTAGTACCACAAGAACAATAGTCAAACTGAAAGGTTTGCATTGGCAGTGGGGGACGGGGGGGCCCAAATTGGGATCCTGCCTAGGGCCCTATGAAGTCTTAATCCGGCTCTGGATGTAATTTACAGAGTAAAATGCCTAACATAGAAATGGACAGGTCACATAGCAAGAAGACCTGACAGTAGATGGACTAAACTCAATACTAAACTCCCAAGAAGAAGACCAAAGACAAGATGGGTAGATGAAATTGCCAAATTTGTTGGTACACAGTGGCAACAAAAGGCACAGGACCGACGTTGTTGGAAGCTTGCTGAGGAGACCTTCACTCTGCAGTGGCTCGACAACAGCTGATGATGATGACATACCTCTAAGCTGGCAACAAGACCTAGGGCTTTCAAGAGATAGTAATACTTCGTTTTATCTTTATTTTATTTTGTAGGCAATAAAAAAACATGAAGAATGATATAAGTCTTATCTCTCAAACCTTTATGGTTTGAGAGATATTCACAAGCAGAGTTTCCCCTCCCACCCCTTTTACCTAGTGTAAGCCATCTCTTCTCAGATGTGGAATCCAGTCCATAGACCAGACAGATAACAGCAGGGGACAATCTTCTTCCTATAAGAACAATGAAAGCCCTGCCTCCCTTGACAAGCTTTTCAGGTTTTTCCCTTATCTTAATTGAAGATTGTCCCTCTCTGCAGTCTACCTGGGCACCTCCCTTCTGATCTGGATGAGCAGTGTTACATCATTAAAAGGGGTGGGAGGGGGATACTTTGTCATTGAATTACTCTTGAACTACAACTCGGACAGAATTGAAATAACAGTCTCCAAAGTCCAAATACTATGATGATTAATTAGAGCTACTTTTATTATGAAACATTACTATCCCTTTAATCTCCTCAACCAGTACATAGCAATACCCCTGGCTTAAATTAAGGAATATGCTGTTTTGAATTGAATTGCTAAATAAACTTTGTTAACAATGGATTTATCTTGGTGATGTTGGTGGTTTAAGTCTCTAATCCTCAATTTATACAGGGTCAGAGCAGTGGAAAGCTTCCTTTGTGCTGAAACCCTGTAGTCGAATGGAGCCCATTCAGATCTCTATCATAGCTGAAATGCCTTTGAGTATGCCCTTTTGGCATGCACCATCTTAATTACAGCTGAAATGTCTTTGTGCATGTTCAATTTGTCCTACAGGGTTTGAGTAGGAAGGACATTTATCTGTAATACAGAATAGTGTCTGCACTCTGTATTCTAAAGGTATTGGTTATATAGGGAATGTTAACATAATAAATATTCTTTTTGTTTTTAGAAAGCATGAAGTGCATGACTTTCTTTATTGCAGAAAAAAAATAGGAGAAACAACAGGTGCACCACCACCAACACCCAGTGGGCACGCACTCAAAAGAGGATCAGTTGAAGTGAAAGATTGTGCCACCTCCAACCTTAAAGCAGCTGGGGAATTTGAAACTGCCCCCAGATGCAGTATAAACAGTCGATTCTCTTTTCTGGACGCCTTCTCTCTCGGTCACGCTCTCCCAAGAGGCACAAAGATTCCAGCTCCAAACAAAAAAGAGAGAGCGCCAATATTGATGAACCACCACAAACTCTTGTTTAGAATGGTCAGATGGCTGGTATCAGACGGTCTGACTGAATGCTTATGCAGGGGATATTAAAGGGATAGTAAACCCCCAAAAAAACTGTTCGCGAATTGATAGGAATAATAAAAAAACATGTAATGCCCTTATTCCCGTCTCTCAAACCGTTATGGTCCGTTATTGTCCACTGTATTGCAGACGTCATGAGATCCTGCTTCCGGGACCAGACAGCGGCTCTTCAGGAGTCCTGACATCGACATATCTAACTATGATTACTTCATCGGAATGGTCTACAACGTGTGCTTGCAAGCCAGGCACACGTAGACCATACCAATGAAGTAATTATAGTTAGACATCCCGATGTCAGCACTCCTGAAGAGCCGCCTAAAGTCGGTTGACCGGATTCAGCCTCTGACAGCTTTACAGCTGGCAGAAAGTGGAGGGAGTGGAGGTCTTTATTTTCTTACATCTCTCAAACCATAATGGTTTGAGAGACGGGAATAAGGGCATTACATGTTTTGTTTTTTTTATTCCTGTCAATTCGCAAACAGTTTTTTGGGGGGTTTACTAACCCTTTAAGCCGTCTCTGCTCGGGTACACTTTAACAGGAACACTTCTTCCAATGTAACTCAGGCAGGGGCTTCGGATTCAATGTAAATTTATTAAAATATGAAACAGGGGAGGACTGACAGGACCCAGGGCCCCTGGTCCAAAAAGAGGTCTGGGCCCCCTGCAGAAATCTCCACATTGCCCCTTCATCTCCACAATGCCCCTTCTACAATGCCCCCTTCATCTCCATATTGCCCCCTTCATCTCCACAATGCCCCTTCCACAATGCCCCCTTCAACTCCACAATGCTCCTTCCACAATGCCCCCTTCATCTCCACAATGCCCCTATCTCCACATTATCCCTTCATCTCCACAATGCCCCTTCCACAAACTTCATCTCCACAATGCCCCCTTCATCTCCACATCGGCCCTTGCACCATGCCCCTTCATCTCCACACTGCCCCTACCTCCAGTCCCTGGTGGTCTAGCGGCGTGGCTTAATACTGTGCGAAGTCCCGCGCGCCTCTAGTAATGCAGAGGCTGGGAGATGATGTCATCTCCCAGCGCTCTGTATTACTAGAACGGCGTGCCGGTGGCCGTTTTTGGAGAGCTGCTGAGCAGCGCTGGAAGTGGCGGCGGGCCCCCTTCGGTCACGGGCCCTCGGTCCGTGACCGAATGCCCGTATGGTCAGTCCGCCCCTGATATGAAACTATTCAAACATATAAAAGTGGCTTGAATGCTAATGCATTTTGCAGTTGTTAAACTGCTTTCTCAAAGCTTACGAGCCTGTTTTAAAAAGCAAACAAATAAACTCCTGCCTGAAAACAACCCTGCATTAATACCTTCCTTTTTTTTACATTTACCAATTAGTGACTAATTAATTCTATTTCCCATGTTGCACTAAATTACAAAACAAAATGGTAAACCTGTGATCCATTAAACCTCTATTCAAATGGGAGGAAAAGTGCTCCCTAAAAAATGATACATAATAAATGAAAATTATTTCTTGCACTCAATCAACAACTCCCTCAAATACATATATCTTAGTTCACGTGAATACATAATAAAAAAGAAATACTAAGTCATCAAACCATACTTCAGATCCACAAAAAATTCTAATATACCAAGGGCTAGCTTCTGTTGCAGGTGATAAATGTTACCACCTGTTTTATCCAACATTTTCCTATTGAAGTCTATGGGGGAACCTAGAGATAAAAGAAGGGATAATATTAGCACCGGCAATAGAATCCAGCCCCAGATATCTTACTGCATAAACTCATTTGCCCTTGCTACTCTGAAAATACATGGAACCATAAACGTATGTGCAATCATATATTCTTAAATGGATAGTAATGTTTCATAATAAAAGCAGCTCTAATTAATCATCATAGTATTTGGTCTTTGGAGAATGTTATTTCAATTCTATCAGAGTTGTAGTTCAAGAGTAATTCAATGGCAAAGTGTCCCCCTCCCGCCCCTTTTACTTTTGTAACACTGCTCAGCCAGATCAGAAGGGAGGTGCCCAGGTAGACTGCAGAGAGGGACAATCTTCAATTAAGATAAGGGAAAAACCTGAAAAGCTTGTCAAGGGGGCAGGGTTTTCATTGTTCTCATAGGAAGAAGATTGTCCCCTGCTGTTATCTGTCTGGTCTTACAGCCAGATTCCACATCTGAGAAGAGATGGCTTACACTAGGTAAAAGGGGCGGAAGGGGAAACTTTGCTTGTGAATATCTCTTAAACCATAAAGGTTTGAGAGATAAGACTTATATCATTCTTCATTCTTTTTTTAATGCCTACAAAATAAAATAAAGTTAAAATGAAGTATTGCTATCCCTTTAAGCTAGACCAGAACTGGATTTCTAGCCTAAGGGCGAAGAGTTTACTACAATTTACAACAATATATACTAATAAATATAAATATACAAAAATAAAATGAAAATACATTTAGGTAACCTGAAATAAAAAAGACAAAAGAAACAAATAAAACATAAAAAATAAAAATAAGAAATGTAGGATTAACATTGTGAATGGGGATATGAAGTTTGAATCAAATCTAATAAATAAATGAATAAGAAGATGAAAGTAAATGTGAAATAAATGTGAAATGACACAAATGCCACCTGTGTTCTTGTCATATTGATCTAAATATTAGATCCAATATATATCTCCAATGATCCCTATAAAGGCTTCCCTGATCTGTTCTGTAAATCTACACCAGCACTGAATGGAGTTCAGTAAAGGGGATTGTCTAGGACCCTATTTATAAAAAAAATGTGTGATATATTATTGTGAAGACAGTGTGAAAATTAAATATCTAAACAATGACACATACTCCTGACACTCATTTGGTCAAAAACCACCCTACCTTAAAAATGTACACTATACAATATAAGGTATAGTTCTGTGCTATATAATGCCCTAAATTAAGGGGCTATGTTAGAGTCTCTCCTAAAAATTTCAATGGAGTTAAAACTCAGTTTCAGATTAAATATATCTACAGCTAAACACATGCTGTCCAATGGTACGAAGAGATATGTATCATATGGATCCAAAGTCTACTGTATACCGGTACAAGTATTGAATACAAAAACAAAATGTGCGTGTGATGAATGAATGGGGAAAAATATGTGAGAAAATATGAAGGAATTATGTGAATGAAATTATGAAGGAATATATGAATGAAAGTGAAATACTAATGAAATGTAAATGAATGATGCATGAATAAATTACAGAAAAATAATGAATTATAAAAAAGTAAATAAAAAAATATAAATTAATAATAAAAATAAGAAGAAGAAAAAAGAAAAAATGAAAATACAGAAAAAATAACAAAATTGTGAGAAAATAATAAAAAAATAAAAATCACTAATAGGTACAACTGCCATAATAAATGCCATTATACCATAGTGAATACATAAATACACTATCCCTACCTTAATAGAAACAGGAGAAAGGAATGAAAGGCAGAACGTGTATATATATATATGGAAACTCAATACTAACAGCGAGGAGACTTCAAAGTTTTATTTAACCCCAAAGGTATCATTGTTGATAATCTAAAGATCCAATAATTCTCTCTTTTGTTCAAACATATGAAAGGATGAAGAAAATGGAATTACTTCAGTTGGGATAATTTTAAGTCCTACTGTGCTCTTGGAAAGTCAAAAAATGTCTTGAGACAGTGTGCTGTAAAAATCCACTCTATATCTTTCTTTTATGTTGCCCTATTGTGGTCCGCAGATTTTGATTGGTACGTCCCACATATTGCAGATTACAAGGGCAGGCCAGGAGATAAACCACAACATTAGATGCACAATTCATGAAACTTCTGATTGGAAATGTTTCCTTGGTAAAATTAGATATAACCGATTTTGATTTGTCCATAATCAAAGGATCTGGTTTCTGAGCATTTATAGGTACCTCTAATGTCATAATTAAAGGAGCATTTTTTCATTTTTAATGAAAAATATATATTGCAGGGATTTTCCTACTGAGTAAAATAAGGGTACTCCCACTGCCGAGAGATTTATATTTCCAGAGTTATTACAGTTTAAACCCATGTTTTGTTACATTAACAGTGCCCTCTAGTGGTCAAATTCTAATTAGATTTCCTGTTAGATTCTAATGGAGAGGAAAGTCATAAAAGTCAGAGACATACATTTCTCCATAGAATGTGATAGAAACTGCCTGTCACTTCCTGTCAGTTAGAACTATCAGGAAGTAAACACAGTAAATTCACTTCCTCATTATTTAAACTGCTATAAATTTTGAATAAAACATCTGACAGCGATGGGAGTGACCTTGTTTTCAGCAGGCAAAGTTCTATAAAATGTGTTTTCATGAAAAAAAGTTTACTGCTCCTTTAAGCTTATCCTTTATATTCCTCATACGTTCCCCATCAAGAAAGTGTGTAATATCACTTTGTATGGGATTCTTTTGTTTTCCTTCAGATTTCCTTTTGTAAACTTACTGGGTGCTGTTACATTCTTTAGAGTTTTTGCTCTCCTTTATATAATCTTCGGGTTCTTAGAAATATTTTTCTTTAACAGGGGATCATTTAAAAGTATTCCCCAATGTCTCTTGAATGTCCTATATTATATTATATATATATATCCGTAGATGCCAAACTTAACCTAGTAATGAAAGATGGGATCTGTTGTCTTAAGATATCAGTAGATTTCTTATTCTTCTTATTACCTTTATTCTCAGGGGTATCTCTAATGTTCCTAGCTTGGACTTAGCAATCCTTTATAAGTTAGCTTGGGTATCCCTTATGTGAGAGCTTCTTCATCAGAATTTCTGACTGGCTATCATAGTCTCTTATATTTGAACAATTACGTTTTATTCTCCTGAACTGCCTGTAGGGCACATTCCTCTTTTATGATGGCAGCTTCTAAAATCTAAAAAACTATTTTTATCCAGGGTCTTGAAATGAGTAGTGGATTGTATCCTATTTCCATTTTGTCCAAATAATTCCAAATCCAGGAAATGGAGCCTAGATTTGTCAGTGGATTTAGAGAATTCTAATCCCCATTGATTGTTTTACATATGTGTCCCACAAAATCCTCACGTTCAAAGGCACCACTCCTCTAGATAATAAATGTCATTGATGAAACAGCGAACGAGGACCAAACCTGCACCAAAAGGGTTGTTATTATACACCAACCTGTCCTCCAAATAACCCATAAACAGGTTGGTGTAGCGCGGCACAAATTCGATCACCATCGCTGTGCCTTTAACTTGGAGGTAGTGGACGCCGTCAAACTCGAAGAAATTGTGGGTCAAAACAAATAAAATGGCTTCTATAATGAACTCAGTCTGTGTGGTTGGCATAAAATAATCCTGTAGAAGGAAATGCCTGACTGCCTCTATTCCCCCCTCATGGGGTATGTTAGTGTACAGCGAGGTCATGTCAAGGGTGGCCCAGCTGTACTTCTTTTCCCAAACTACATCTTTGAGGATTTCCAGCAGATGTTGAGAATCCCTCAAATAAAAGGGAAGACTGACAACGTGTATTTGCAAGTGGTAATTCACAAAGGCCGAGAGATTAGAGGTCACTTGAAAAACAGATGTTACTGGTGGTATGAAATAAGGCGAGTCTGTTACTTAAAGGCAGTATGCCAAACCATCAACAAAGTTTTAGTGAGCATAAAAGTGACAAAAATCCCTCCACAGGACATAGAGTAGTACCCTTGTGTGTACATTTACTTCTGAAACAGATAAGAAAACCCAACAAATCCATAGCATACATAGTTTCCATTGCATTCCCAGAATTCCATGCAGACATGCAAATGAAGTTACACATTGCAGTCACTTTTTAAATTCCAAAGCCAAATAAATATGGGTTCTGTAGTTTATCCTTACTGTATTCATAGCTTATCCAGCAAAAATCAGGTTGGAAATACATGAGCACACAATGCATGGATTAATACATGCATTTCCAGCCCATGCTATAGTGGATTAGTTATTAAAACAAGCCAATGATAAGGGACCCATATTTATATGGCTTGGAATGTAAAAAGTGACTGTTCCCTTTGCCATTAGTTGCACATTGTAACATGGAATCAAGTGATCTGTACTGCAGCCCACAGGCACAACATTATAAGTTGTGATACTCATCAACTGGCTAATGCAAAAGTTGTCTGGCCATCAGTCACATCCCTGCCATCTTTGGTGGAATGCTCAAGAAAACAGAATGGATGATTTCAGCAGGGCAGAATATATGCACTATTCCAATTACTTGTATGAGCTAAACCTGATACAGTTATGTACTATATTATTAGGAAACTTATAAAGTGATTTTTTTAATGGAGCAGAAAACGTATGTTATGAAAAGATATGTAGGGTTTTTCCTGTTGAGTAAAACTAGGGTACTTCCATTACACTGCTGATAGAGAAATATTTTCAGAGTTATTATTGTATTTTTACATTAAAAGTGCCCTCTAGTAGTCATATTACAATTAGTTACTGTGTTGCATTTTCTGGGAGAAGTGAAACACTGACAAACAATTCTCTATAAAATGTGACAGAAACTGTAGAGTCATTCTGTCAGTAGAACTTCCAGGAAGTAATCATGCTGTAATTCACCTCCTGATCATTTAATCTGTTATAACACCCGAGAGCTGTACCCTTCTTTTATTAAACAGGAAAAATTGTATAACACATTTTCATATTAAGTACACTGCTTGTTTTTAAACATTATTGTGCTCTGTCGTAATAATGAATACAGATACAAACAAATACACAAAGGAATCAGGCAGTGGTATCACTGCTTAGTATATCTTACCTCTTCTCTTCATTCATAATTTCTGGTGTCACAGGGCTATCTCTGCAAAGACAAGAGTGTTTTATTTTTAGAAAGTCCACCTCCGTGGAATACAGCTGAATGAGTCAGTTGCTAAATTACTTATCTATAACAGTTCAGGTTATGCAGCAATGGAAATGACTCAAGAAGAGCAAAAAAGTCACTATACTCTTCGTATTGATTTGATATCTTTGCAATAAAAAAGGATTACAATCATTTTAACACGTGAAAGAATATATCCAATAACGTAAAGTCCTAGAGTGCATTGCTCACTGTGTGCGCAGTAGGGACTCTCAGAATGGGCTGATCCGGAGTGGAGAGCTCCAGAAGGCTGACAGCCTGCCTGTGCTCCCGGCCCCGGGGCAGCAGCGGAGCCGGGTGGGTGGCAAACCTGTGTATACGGGCTTTGTAACTGGTATATATATAATATATATATATATATATATATATATATATATATATATATATATATATACTTGTATATTTTATATTAATGTAAAGCATTGCGTTACATTGCTGAATTGCAGAGCAATACACTGAAGACGTCTCTGGCATTGAAGGGGTTAACCATTTGAGTGCCACAGAGGTATCCAACGCATTGTGTTGCAATGTGTTGGATACCTTTGTGACACTCAGAGGGTTAAAGATGGACTCTGTTTATAGCAAACAAGTGACTTAATTTAACTAATCAAGAAATGTGCCCTTTATTGAGCTCTAACGCTGGTGGCGATTGTTTGATCGTATAAACTACAGCGCTCATACACTGTGGTGCATACCCTGAAATTCAGTCATTGGAGTTAGAGGTTTATACCAGTGGAGCTTCACAATGAACACGTCCATTCACACTAATGTCTGTTATATCTAAACAGATGGATTGCTGTATGATAGATGCTTACCTAGGCATGTCTTTCTGTTAAACAAATTATAAGTCATTTATTGCAATATGTATAGCTATGAAATTACTATCAGATTAATTTTCCGTTGAGAGATATCAAGGGAGAGATGAGGGCCTCAGTTTAAAGGAAAGTAATACACTTTTTCCATGCCCTGTTGAGTGAAACAAGGGTATACCCATTGCCAAGTATGTTTTACATTTTTTGGGGTACAGTACCTTCATAGTCTGATAATTTCCAGTGGGGCTGTTGCTGCAGCAGCTGGTGGAGGTTAATTGTCACTGACAATAGCTTTATGTAGACTATTATAGCAATAGTGCCACCATAACATTTCAAACAATGGATGTTTTGAGGCAGGCACACTTTGTAGACCGTTCTAATGAAGAATTTACTTGTATAAAATGCCATTTTGGCTCTGCAGAAGAGCCGTCCGGTCCCGGGACCAGGATCTCAGTTTGTCAGCTACAGCGTTGACGTTTGTAAAAGGGGCAGGAGAGGGGAACTTTAGAACACTATAACTCTAAAACTTACAGCAACGGGACTTACATCATTTACTTTTTTAAAAAATATGTGCAATATTAAAGAAGCTTAAAATAAAGTATTACTATCACTTTAAATGAGCAGTAAACCTTTTTTAATTAAATTAAATATGTCATAGAGATTTCCTGCTGAGTAAAACAAGGTCACTCCCACCGCCGTCAATTTTTTTTTAATTCAAAATTTACAACAGTTCAAATAATCAGGAAGTGAATTTACTGTGCGTTTACTTCCTGATAGTTCTAACTGACAGGAAGTAACGCAACAGATTATATCACATTCTATGGAGAACTGCATGTCACTGACTTTCCTCTCCATTAGAATATAACAGAATAACGCATTGTAATTTGACCACTAAAGGGCACTGCTTATGTAAAAAAAGATGGGTTTAAACTGTAATAACTCTGGAAAAATGCATCTTTCAACAGAGGAGCACCCTTATTTTACTCAAGAGAAAATTCCCTACAATATATATTTATTTTAATAAAAAAAAGTTTACTGCTCCTTTAAGTCAATAGTGGAAAATTTGGGGGCGAACCAACCGCAGCATAGGAGGATAATTAAAAAGTTCTATAGCTTGCCACTGAGTTTTTGGGGGCTTTAACTCTAAATGCTAGAGAAATGTTTAACGAATTGCAAATCAATTCATTCAGTGGGTTAAACCTTCCTTTTTAAATAAACAGGTATTTTAGGTGTGGTTGGTTTGCCGTATAAGTGGTTCTAAGACATTTACCTCAAAAAAATAGATATATTACATATGGCTGGTTTTAGTCAGTGCTTTTCAAAGTAAGGTTGGACAAATATCCCTTTACAATAATTGAATATTGTAAATACTAAAGAAAAAAAATTAAATAAGTCCTAAGTTATTTGTTTTAAAGATTAATTCGGTTTTATTGCATCAGTTCTGCTCTTGTGGATAATTAAACTTCCAGATATATAATGACTATACGACGGCATCTTACTTCCTATTAACTTTAAGAATTAAGAACCTTTTATTGTTGCTCATATAAAATAATAATACTAAAAAAGATCCACTCTGCATCACAATGGCTGATTAGGTTAACCCCTTAAGGACCAGAGGGGTGAGCAACGGATTGCGGACCCCTCTGGTCCTTAAGTGGTTAAAGAGACAATAACATGTCCAAGCTAAATTTTCCCTTTATGTTATTTGCCATAAATAACCCTGAATCTGTGCTCCTCCCCCCCAAACCGCTTGTTAAAGGGGATGTTTACCTCCTTCACAACATTGCCTAAATCTTTTCCTTATCAATAATAAGTAATGGAAAGTGTATCCTTTAAAAAAAATCCACCCATTTGGAGAAATTCAAAGATTAAATGAACCTCTGTACGTACTTCTGGCAGACAGTGCTGACCAGATCTGTACTGTAGTGTGAGGTTTCTCTCCAGCCTCCTCTGAAGATGAAGGCTGCCTGTTTCTAAGCTTGAGCACTCTCATTGGCAGAGATCGATTTCTGGCCAATGAGATCGCTCCAGCTTAGAGACAGACAGTCTCCGTCATCAGATGTGGCTGGATAGAAGCTCAGACTACGGTACAGATCCAGTCAGCACTGTCTGCCAGAAGTACGTACAGAGGTTCATTTAATCTTTGAATTTCTCCAAATGGGCGGTTTTTTTTTAAAAGGATACACTTTCCATTACTTATTATTGATAAGGAAAAGATTTAGGCAAAGTTGTGAAGGGGGTAAACATCCCCTTTAAAGTACTTATTGTACCCGTCAGGGCAGTTTTAAAGGGATAGTACTGTGTACAATAAAGTAGATCTCTGAGTCTTCTATGTTGTAAACCTAACACATTGCTCTGTGTTTAATAACTTACTTTGATGTAGTTCAAAAGATATTAAATGTAGAAAAATCCCTCTCCTGCCCCTTCTGGCTGTGTCACACTGCAACTAAGTGTGGTTTGGATCAGGGGTGTCCATAGAAATTTTTCAGTTGGGGGGGGGCAAAGCCTTAATATGACCCCCAGGCCAGCCCATCCAGACCCTTTGTTTATAATGGAGGGAGTAATTGTAGGCGGGGGCAGGTGCCCCCCTTGTTCTCCGCCCGGACACCCTTGGTCCGGATGGAGAGCGACAAGGGTTTTCCTTATCCTTACTGACTTAAGTTTGTCCCTCGCTGCATCCGTCCAGTCCTGTGACCAGATTGCAGCTCTGAGGGCAGGCGGCCAGAAGGAGCGAGAGGGGAATCTTTCTACATTTAATATCTTTTTAACTACATAAAAGTAAGTTATTAAACATAGCGCAATGTGGTAGGTTTACACTAGAGAAGACTCGGAGATCTACTTTATTGTACACATTACTATCCCTTTAAGAACCCAGAGGCCCTCGGTGAAATTGTGAATGGAGGCCCCCAAATAAAGGTTTACATTTAGGATCCTTAAGTTTAGTTGTAGAATTCCTCTTCCTTTCTTCCTGTTTGTGGGAAAATCATCCACATGTTCATGTTGTGCGCCCAAAACTGCCTCACTCCTCACTGGCCATCTGACTAAAGGATTTCATTTGTTCCTTTCTGTAGAAATCACCCCTGTTATCATGCCTTAGTGCATGACCCCCAATGTGTCAATTGAGGCTTCCTTTGCACTCTTGCCCAAGTTCTGCTGCAGTTCTTTTAAACTAATAAATATAAAATTCCCTTGGCAATAATAGAAAACTATAAATATTAAAAAAAAATTAGAAGGATCCTAAAACAATTGTTTTAAAGGCTCATACAGTTTTATATCTGAATTATTAAACCACTGACTCCTTGATGCCTACACAAGAACATCTTATATCCTATTAACATTAAAAGAATTAAGAACCTTTTATTGTTGCTCATAAAATAATAATAATTAAAAAAGGAAAGCTGCAGCATAATGGTTGGTTAATTATATTAAGTATCACCAAGTGACTAGTGTGTTTTCACATGATAGTGAATAACAAAACTACTGCTGTCTTGTGAGTTTCTTAGTGGCTCTAAAGAAGAACTGGAAGTAATGTTAGTTATGTAAACCTTAACCTCATTTCAGATAAGGATTGGAACATCTGCTCTCCCTTCACTTTCACATGTAAAATGTAGCTGCTCAGCAACACATTATTTATAGTTCTCTATAACCGTTTACACTTTTTTTTTTTAATGAAAACCTATATGTTAAAGCGCTTTTCCTGATGAGTAAAAAAAGGGCACCTCCACTGCTGTCAGCTGTTTTATTCAAAATTTATAATGGTTTAAATAATCAGGAAGTTACTGTGCGTTTTTCTTTCTGACAGGAAATGACTTTCACATTCTGTGGAGAACTGTAAGTCACTGACTTTCCTGTCCATTAGAATATAACAGAAAATCTATTTTGAATTTGACCACTAGAGGGCACTGCTAATGTAAAAAAAAAACCTTGGTATTAAACTGTAATAACTGGAAATTATGTGTGTCTCGGCAGTGGGAATACTCTTATTTTACTCAATGGGAAAAGTCCTATTTTTTCATAAAAAAGTTTACTGCTCCTTTTAGGACAAGAGGGTTGTGCAATGCATTGTGAAGCAATGCATTGCAAACCACTTTTGTTCTTAAAGGGTTAAAGGAAAAGTAAACTGTGAAACTGTATGTTATAGGGTACTCACTCTGCTGGGAGATTTTTTAATTGAAAAATTATTACAACTCAATTTTTTAAATTAAACTAATTTTCAATTCTGGCCACTAGTTGGTGCTGTTTCTATCATGTTCTAGAAGTAATAGAACATATTACTAATACGCTAATAATAGTGCAGACAGGTGGGGAGATGCACTAAGGAGTGATAAAGAGGTGATAAAACGAAGATGACTTCTACAGTGATATCATTTCTTCATTTCCTTAGTTATTCTATGTGGGAAATGCAACTTCGAGATCTTATCACCTCTTTATCACACCTTAGTGCATAACCCCCAGAATCTTGATCCAGGGAGATATCGAACTGCATTTTGGAGTTAGTAAGGAATTTTATTATTGACTTGGGGCAAAATTGGACATGGCTTCCAATTTCCCCTTCCTGACTCAGAAGTGCGAGGAGATGACTGATGTATGAATATGGCTGTTCCTTGTGCTTCTGATCATAGACTAACAGCTGCACAGACAATGGGCGAGATGAACTTAGGTTCAATGCTGTGTCTGGTAATGTGTGGGGAACACATCACTTTAGCAATGTAAAAACACATTGCCATATGAGCTAAGAAATAGAGGATGCATGGGGAGGAGAAGCTGCTCATTAGCATGGAGGGTTGTTGAATTGCTGGTGAGGTGGAAGGGATTCCCTCCCTTACTGCAATTTGACAACCCTGTAGTCTGACAGCATTCTCTCTGCTCCTCTACTTGTCTACTGGGGGGAGTGGAGAAGATCCACTCTACTTCATCACCACAAACAGCATCCCTCCTGTAACCTTTTCAGTGAAACGTGTTGATTATCTATAACACCCTTTGTTTCATGCTCTGTAAGTCTCCTTCTGTCTTTCCCATTCCTGCAACACACACGCATGACTTCTAATTTTTTATATTATCGAACTATAAAGTGAAGATGCTTTTAGGAGCCTATGTGATTACCCGTTTGGTTTTATGGTGCATACATTTTGGTTTTCTTATTAAGAGTTGCTTATCCCAAGGGCATATTAAGATTGCAAGATATTGCTACTTTTGCCCAAGTTCTGTTACAACTCTGTTAAAATATAAAACTTCCTTTACACCAATAAAAAAAAACCTTGAAATATATAAAAAAATAGAAGTCTCCTAGAAGAATTGTTTTAAAGGTTCACACAGTTTTATTATATCAGTTCTATTTTATCTTAATTTTGAAACCACTGACTACATGATGGCTATGCAAGAACATCTTACATCCTATTAACTTTAAAAGAATTAAGAACCTTTAATTGTTGCTCATAAATAATCTTCACAGCATAATGGTTAGCTAATTCTTACCACCAAATGACCACTGTGTTTTCACATGATAGTGAATAACAAAACTGCTGCTGTCTTGTGAGTTACTTATTGGCTCTAAAGAAGAACTGGAAGGGGTTGGTTATGTAAATGTTAACCTCCTTTCCAATAAAGATTGGACCATCTGCTCTCTCTTTCCTTTCACATGTAACAGCTCAGCAACACATTACAAATAGTTCTCTATAACCCTTTAAGGACAAGAGGTGTGCGTGAAGCATTGAGAAGTAATGTGTAACACATCCATATTGTTTTTAAAGGGTTAAATGTAAACTAACATTTGTGAAAATATATGTCATAGAGCTGTGAACAAAAAGATACTTACACTACTGGATTTTTCATAAAAAAAATATTACCGCTCTATTTTTTACATTGAGTTGTAATTTTCTATAACAGCCACTAGGTAGTGCTGTTTCTATCATGCTGTAGAAAAAGTATTACAACAAATTTTGCTAATAATAATGTAGATATAGGGTTGGTCCAGAGAGATCTATGACTGCCTTTGCCTGTAGGAACTTTGTTACTGGAAGTGGCTTCCATGCTCAACCTTTGATGATTAAAGGGATAGTAATGTTTCAAAATAAAAGCGGCTCAAATTAATTTTCATAGTATTTGGGCCATGGAAAGTGTGATTTCATACTGTCAGAGTTGTATTTCAAGCGTAATTGAATGATAAAGTATCCCCCTTCCGCCCCTTTTACCTAATGTAACACTGCTCACCTCAGAGCAGCAGGGTGGTGTCCAGGTGGATTGCAGAGAGGGTCAATCTTCAATTAGCATAAGGGAAAAGCCTGAAAAACCTGTTAGGGGGGCAGGGCTTTCAATGTTCTCACAGTAAGAAGATTGTCCCTTGCTGTGAGCTGTCTGGTCCCAGGACCAGATTCCACATCTGAGGGGAGGTGGCTTACACTAGGTAAAAGGGCCAGGGGGAAGACTTTATCATATCAAAAGATGCAGTCTGATCAGGATGGCTGCAGCGAGGGACAGACTACAGTAAACAAAGGGAAATCCTGCCCTTCTTCATCAAGGGGGTAGGGTTTTCCTTATACTTACTTACTGAAGTTTGTCCCTCGCTGCAGCCATCGAGTCGCATGACCAGATTTGAGATTTATTGGGAGGCATCCAGAAGGGGTGGGAGGGAGATCTTTATCTCTTCATAACTTTTGAATTACACAAGGACTTACATATAGGGCAAACTGTTCATTTTAATATAAAGAAAACTTGGGGAATGACTTTTAAATAGACATTACTATCCCTTTAAGGGTTGAGACAATACAGGATTACGAGTGCTTTGTAAAGTGAAACAGTGGGTGTGAGGTCCCTGCCCAAAAGCTAGCAATCTAAACTAGACTGTTAGCTATTTAATGACAAGCTCCCCCACAGAGTACATTATAAAATAAATGTGCCCTTTGAACAACAGTTTGAATTGATGCCAACAGGTTAATTTAAAAATAAGATAAAATAAGTTGGAGATATTATAATTTTGTTATGAATGGCAGTGAAAGTGATCTTTGTCTTAGAAAAAGTACTCTGACATATTTATTTGGGGCTTTAATATTGATAATTAATTGATAATCTATACCATTCCTATCTAAAAAGTGTATTGCCTTTATTTCATATGGCCATAGGTAATGAACTAAGAACCCTCACGTCTATAACTACCCTTTATGTCAATACAATGACAAGTAGTGGTCACTATTAATTTGTTTTTAGACAGGATACCCTTACTGTGATTGTTGAAAAACTGCATTAGGTTCTGAATGCACCGTATCTGTAAGTAATGGATCTTGTAAAAGGATCTGCCAAAGTCTAGACTCGGCACATTCAATTATCCCTGCCAATTTATTACACTTAGTAGTAAACCTGCAAAACTGTGTGCAATTCCATTTCTTATGTAGATTGATTTTACTGTAGATGTTACGATGTACCATTTGGATAAGAAACCCATCTATTTTTCTGTTTGTATCTAAACAGATCTGATTTTTCCTTTCTTTTTTCCATTTTCTGGATCATATCCATCCTATCTGTTTTATAAGTGTTAATGTACGCTTTATCAGCTACCTCAATGGGATAACCTTTACTAATACATTTGTACCTAAGGACAACTGCTTATTGATTGTATCCTGACTACAGTTTCTCTTTAACCTATGAAGCGGACTCTTTAGAATGTTTCACTTCCAACTAGTATGATGACCACTCTCAGAATGTACAAAGGTATTAGTGGCAGATTATATATATGGAAAAAGAAAAAACTCTTCTATTCTCGTGTGTTAAGGCAGTGATGGCGAACCTATGGCGTGCATGCCTCTGGCACTTAAAGGCCTTTATGGTTGCATGCAGCCAGGGTGCCATACCCCCTTTGCCATCTGACATCCAGTGAAAGGGTGTAATTTAATTATGTTCAAAATAGACTAATGCTCTGGGCCTAAAATGGTGTCATAATTGTGAGAGTCTTGCAATTATGACACCAAAGCCGCCTTCAGGAGACAGCTGTGTGTGCTTAGTGCATCTGGAGTTGGAGGTGGCAGGACCGTCCTGGTTCAGTCTCCAGAAGGCAGGCTCTTCAATATGCAGTGCTTCTGCAGCCCTTGAATTGGGGTCACGTAATGGGACATCACGTGAAACCATGCTAGTAGCACTGTAGCTCCCGCTCTGCTCACACTTTAATCAAAAGAATATGGGTAAAGCCATTTTTGGGCTAGATTCTATAGCAGGTGATAAATGTTCCGACCTGTTTTATCAAACATTTTTCTGTTGAGTCTATGGTGAAACCTGGAGAAAGCAGTGATAAAATAAGCAACTGCAATAGAATCTAGCCCCTTATCTACAAACATGTTTACTTTAATTTTAACCCCTTAACGACAGGGGAATCCGGAAGCGGAAGTGAGTTAACGACCACGGAGCAATTTTTTTTTATTGCTCCGTTGTGTTCTGGACTCCCCGAACGGCGTGCAGCCGCGGGGGGAGCCCGGAACTCGATGACGGTCATAGTACGTCATCGGTCGTTAAGTCAAATCGACCCTTGACGTACTATGACCGTCAAGGGTCGTTAAGGGGTTAAAGAGCTTAAAATGGATTCAGCTGGCAAATTCACTTTATGAAATGTTCCATGGGTGATACTCAAATGTAGATAAATGGTTTGCACCAATACTTAAACGTAAGTATTGTATTGTCAGTAAAAGTAAGAGCTTTATTTGGCAACTATTAAAATCATGCCAACTAACATTCTTGGTATAGGTCACAGAGACATAGCAACTAACTAACTAACTAACTAACTAACTAACTAACTAACTAACTACCCTCTGTACATTTATTTCCTATACTAAGAGTGTTGGAAAGTACAATTTTAATATTTGCCAAATAAAACTCATGCTTTTACTGAAGATTTTGAGGACACTGTCATTGTATTATGTTTAAAGGAACAGTAAGCCTTTTTTATGAAAATGTATATGTTGTAGAGCTATTCTGCTGAGTAAAACAAGGTTACTCCCACTGCAATCATTTGTTTTATTCAGATGTTACAAAAGTTCAAATAATCAGAAGTGAATTTCCTGTGCATCTACTTCCTGATTGTTCTGACAGGAAGTGACTCCGCGGTTTCTATTACATTCTAAGTCAATGGCTTTCCGTCCATTAGAATGTAACAGGAAAACTAATTGGAATTTGACCACTAGAGGGCACTTCTAATTTAAATAAACACAGGTTTAAACTGTAATAGCTCTGAAAATAGGCATCTGTCAGAAGTGGGAGCACCCTTATGTTACTTACCGGGAAATGGCCTACAATATATGTTTTTTCATAAAAAAAAGTTTACTGCTCCTTTAAGTTTGTCACAGCCTTACCCTATCCAACCTCTTCACAGTCCATGTCCTTTTCCATAAAGGCATAAAAGCACAATGTGAAGCATATTTAGGTCTGTCCACTTTGGGAAGGAGGAGACATCTTGCAAATGTGTTAGACATGTCTGTAGTATCCAAGGGGTTGAAGTTCTCAAAATTCATTGTGGCACAAGAAGTCACCATAGTGCGAGTATCACGTGCTGAAAGACTGAACAAGGAGCACACAAAGTGCAGGGGGATCTGGTTACAATTGAGTTGCTGGTAAGAGTTACAGTTTTATTGCCTCCTCTACACATTTTTGGGAAACATTTGTGCTCACCAGCCTAGGGGTAGAAAGGCAAGTGACCCCTCATTTGATGTATCTGGTTATCTACTTTCTAAAATAGTATGCCTTGTCTACCTTTTCTCCATGCCTGTAAAGGTGTTGACCATTTTATTTTAGGCATGTAATATTAGAAAATAAAATGGATAGCTGTAGTTTAGTGCTCTTGTTACCATTTACAGTATGTGAAACTATACCAGTGTTGTACCATTCTTCTTAGGTTTGCAGTAGCTACTCACTACAGTAGGAAATTCCATGGTTTTCTAACATTTGAGTATCTTTGAAGTGGTGGAAACAATGAACATCTCAACCTCGAATTCAGCTTGCATGAAAAGTCTGCCAGCAGCCTCATAGTAAAGTTATAGCATTCTGGACATGAGGTAATAGTTGCCCATGAGAAAGGCACCATAGTCCTGCATGTTACCTTTCGCAATGGGTGACAGATCCAACGTAGATTTGCTGTACTGGTGTTGCCCACCTAAAAGGGGCCTTTCTCTGCCAATATATAAAGTTAAAACAAAATCAGCAGTCTTCATCAAAGTGATATAATCACTGTTAACGAGAAAACTATAGAATATCGCCATTAGTTGCAATGGAGAAATCCAGCAGAGCTTCATGTTTAATAAATGTTTCAAAGTCTGAAAGATTCCTTTCAAGCGCTCCTGTAGCTTCAGTCTAAAGAATTAATAATTAATTTTCCATCACAGCAAATGTATTTTAATGCATACAAATGAGAATTTAAGGATGAAAGAGGAGGGACAATTTTAAAACTTGAAATCCTAAGACTATGAGGGAAACACTTTTTACTCTGCAGCCATACGTTACACAGTTATATATTCATTACAGCAATTCAATTATTTGTTAACTCTTGAGTGCTAGAGGGGTATACACAGCATTGCTCATCCCTCTGATGTTCAAAGACTCAAAGTGGAATTACCACCGCTAAACAACTTGATGTCTAATAATTCTCCATCTGGCGACTAACTGCTCAGTTGCGCTACTCGCCAGAATTATTACCTTATTCAATAGAATTCTCCATTCTTCTCGGGCTGGCAGGCAGGACGGAGTGCAGACATCTTTCCATAGTGACGTCTGCATGCCTGCGCTGTCAGTCCCAGCCGGCTCTAGGAGACGTTGCTAGGAGCCGTCCGGCTCCAAAAGGGACTGACAGCGCAGGCGCGCAGATGTCACTATGGAAAGATGTCTGCGCTCCGTCCTGCCTGTCAGCCCGAGAAGAATGGAGAATTCTATTGAATAAAGTAATAATTCTGGCGACTAGCACTACTGAGCAGCTAGTCGACAGATGGGGAATTATTAGATATCAAGTTATTTAGAGGTGGTATTTCCGCTTTAAGGGAGAATAATGTTTAGTATCAAGCACTCATACATATTTTATAAATAAAAATTGGGAAAACTTCCTTCACTTTCACAGAACTCATGATTTGTATACCTGGGATCTCTGTCTTCTCGAGTCCCCAGAGGGGCCTTAGGTGGTGCCATTTGGAGAAATAAATGACGTGATTTGCGCCACAGAGGGGTGGGGGCTTAATTGTGGGTATTACGGGGTTTAATGGAATATATTATAAAGTGGGCAGGAAGTGGATAGAACAGGGTGGGGAAGGAGTAGAAGTGAGCAAAGCAATGCGTTGCGTACCCCTTTGGCACTCATAGGGTTAGAAACATAGAATTTGATGACAGATAAGAACCATTCGGCCCATCTAGTCTGCTCATTTTCCTACTGTAAGAATCTGCTGGTAGGCTATTCCACTTATCTACTACCCTCTCGGTGAAGTAAAACTTTCTTACATTATGTCTAAACCTGTGTCCCTCTAGTTTTAAACTATGGCTAACATTTTTACTCCTTTGAAATGTACTTCCATCCTGCACTTTTTTGAATTTCTTCATGTATTTGAATGTTTCAATCATATCTCCTCTCTCTCTTCTCTCCCCTAAGCTATACATGTTCAGATCCTTTAATCTATCCTGATATTTCTTTTCCTGTAAACCAGTCACCATTTTAGTGGACCTTTTCTGAACTCTCTCCATAATCTCTTGATCCTTCTGGAGATACCAGTACTGTACACAATACTCATGGGGAGGTCTAAACAGAGAGCTGTAGAGTGGCATGACCACTTCCCTGTTTCTGCTTCTAATGCCCCTAGCTATACAACCCAGCACCCTGCTTGCTTTCCCCACTGCCTTGTTACACTGCCTGCCTATCTTTAACCCCTTAACGACCGGCGGCCCTGGGATGTTTCCATTCCATAAGGACTGCATTGAACCATGTGGACGCGCAGGTACACGTGACCTGTTGCGTGTATTGGCGTGTCACTATGGGGCCTGATAGAGATCGCTCCGATCTTGGAGCGGTCAATTTCAGGCCCTATTTTTACTTACAGTGCTCCCGGTAGAGCGCTGTAAGTAAAAAGTACGTGACGTACTATGACCGTCATCGGTCCTTGAGTATTTCAAGGACCGTGACGGTCATAGTACAGCACATGTCGTTAAGGGGTTCAGTAAGGGTTAATAGAAAAGTAATCCAAATAGGCATAATAATATATGAGTGCAAAGTTTGCCATATAAAGTGGAGCTTTCATCACAGTAATACTGAGCCCCAAATCATAATTACAATACGATATGCATAGACTTAATTGTATTTTCATGTATAATTGCGGCATTAGTGAAAATAGGACTTTTAGGCAGACAGGCAGCGGTGAACAGACATCTTGCAGAGATGCATCTCTGAGTCTGCACTGCCCGTCCCCTTCGACTCCACAATTGGTGAGTTGAATGCCTGATGACCAAAAGGCACCAGAAGGGACTGACCGCGGAGGCGCAGAAAGTGTCTACGGCAAGATGCCTGCCAGTGTCTGTCTGCATAAAAAGTTCTGTTTCTCATTAATGCAGCAATTATTCTTGAAAATAAAAGTAATTCTATGCATATCGCTATTGTAATTATGGTTTGGGGCTCAATATTAATGTGATGAAAGTTCTTCCTCACCTGGCTTTATTCTATAAGGTACATAGTCCGAACAACAGAAAACTACTAGTGATGGATTGAACACTAAACTCACCCTGACGCTGCAGATAAAATATATTTACAGCAGGTATAAAAACACAATAAGATCTGAAGTGTATAGCAAACAAATTGAAACAACAGAAGAATATACAAAATAATACATGATCTTCCACAGATCCCAAGACTAGACCTGGCGAAAACATCATATTGCTTTTACCCTCTGAATGCCAGTGGGCACGCAGATGTTAAAGATATCAGGAATCCTTTTGACACTACTGAATAATTGTTTCATGTTCAACCCTTTAAAAGCATAGGGGTAAGCAAAGCATTACTTTGCAGTGGATTGCACACACCCCTCTGGTCATCAAAGGGTTAATATGAATAATATTTCATTTGTTTTCCATAGACAGTGATGGAGTATGCAGTTCTGGCCTCCAGCCATCAGTTGGCGCTCTTGATAACAATTTGAGAAGAAAAAAAAATAGGTCTGACTTTAAAAATAAAGGTCTGTTATTTGAGACTTCTGTAGCGTTGAATTGTTTTAAAGAGACAATCAGCAGATATTATGAAAATATTTATATATTGTAGAGCTTTTTCTGTTAAGTAAATCAGGGGTACTTCCACTTCAGTCAAAAGTTATTACAGATCAATCTGGTATCTGTGAGACTTTGTGTTTAACGTCTTTTTGTATCCAGATGTCTTTGTTATTACCGCCTGTGAAGAGCTACATATTGCAGACACAAGGGGGGTTATACACTAAGGTGTGATAAAGAGGTGATAAAGAGGAGATGACTTCTCCAGTGATATCACTTCTCCAGTTTCTATGTTAGTCTATGGAGCCAATGCACTAAGATTTGGAGATTTCTCCAGAGAGATTTCTCCATAGAGAAGTGATATCACTTGAGAAGTCATCTTGAGAAGTCATCTTCGCTTTTTCACGTCTTAGTGCATTTCCCCCAAGGTTTTCTGTTGATGATTCTAGCAACAGCACCAGCTGGTAACAAGAGATCATAACCTACAGCTATTAGAAAAATGCATGTTAGCTCTGTAATAACTTTTGAAAGAAGCATCTCCCAAAACTGGGAATACGTTTTTTTCCCTCATTACAATTCACTGTCCCTTTAATGTGTATTTTCCCCCTCAGGTTTAGTTTGCCCCAGAATTGCTCCACTTTTGAGAGACATACAGTCCTTTATAAAATGTGTTAGTTCCCCTTTTAAAGTGCATTTGGGTTTGGTATTCTGGGACAGATAATACTTTGATTTTATATAGATGGAAATCGCAGAGCTAACAACCAATCCACTAAGAAACCACGTCATTGCTATCAGAACAAACGATGAACTAGGGTTTTAGATGGAGATTTTTGAGCACTGGATGATTGAGTATTCAGCATTTCATACCTTCTTGGGGGTGCAAAATCCTATGACCAGGGGCCTTAAGTTCCAAAGGAATCTGGGGGAGATGTACAAAGGGTTGCTATTGATGTGGTAAATAGGAGATAACTTCTCCCGCTTGGTGAACTCTCCACTTCCTGTGTTATTCTAAGGTACCAGTGCGCTAAGATTTCTTAAAGGAGCAGTAAACTTTTTTATGAAAAAATATATATTGTAGGGGTTTTCCTATTGAGTAAAATAAGGGTACTCCCACTCCTGAGAGATTTATATTTCCAGAGTTACTACAGTTTAAACCATGTTTTTTGTACTTTAGCAGTGCCCTCTAGTGGTCAAATTCTAATTAGATTTCCTGTTAGATTCTAATGGAGAGGAAAGTCAGAAAAGTCAGAGACATACAGTTCTCCATAGAATGTGATAGAAACTGCTGAGTCACTTCCTGTCAGTTAGAACTATTAGGAAGTAAACACAGTAAATTCACTTCCTGATTATTTAAACTGCTATAAATTTTGAATAAAACATCTGACAGCAATGGGAGTGACCTTGTTTTATTCAGCAGGAAAAGCTCTATAAAATATGTGTTTTCATAAAAAAAAGTTTACTGCTCCTTTAAATTGGAGAGATGATAGTACATAGGCTCCATAGAATAACATAGGAATGGAGGGTTTATCACACTGGAGTAATTATCTCAGTTTAGTGCTTCTCCTCCCAGGAATGATTCTGGAACAGACCAGCTACACCATTGGTGCAGTTCTCATTGATGTATATGGCTCAGCTCATTTGTTCCCAACCCACTGCAGACCTCTTTAGCATTCGAGGGGAAACTATGTTTAAATGACTGAAAATCTGGAGAATTTGTATTTGTCCCAATGGTGCAATTGGTTTATTCAAGAAATGCCCCGGTTTTGTTTTGAACATTGGGCGCTGAGTAAAAATGGCAACCAATCCACTAAGGGCCTTGCGTTCGGAAGAAGAGTGGATTTATCCTGGGACAACCCAACTGCATCGTAGGATTCCCTCAGATCCTCCCATAGATTGTACCAGACTTGTAATTATTTCCCTTTGCCGCCACTAGGGTTGCTACCCAGCCGGTATTTTACCAGCAGGCCGGTAAAAAATTGGCTTGTGTCCAATGTTAAGTCTATGGAGAGAATGCCATGGCCGGTATTTTTTTAAAGAAAAGGTGGCAACCCTAACCACCACAGTCTCCTGTCCTGGGCCCACTGCATTCATTCATTGCGTTCACCACGTCCCCTGTTATCTGGCCCTTGCCACCACTGGCACAGTCTCCTGTCCTGCATAACCCCCCATGTATTGTACACCCCTCTGATCCTCAAGGTATTAATGCATTAACCCTTTGAGTGCCAGAGATGTATCAATACAATGCATTGGATACCTCTCTGGTTTTCAAAGGGTTAAATTCAAGATTCCTATAAATCGTACCTCTTTGTTTATGCCTAAATGATCTGGGCCTCGGAGCTGATTTATTTGTATTTCATTCATCGCCAGATCTGTGGTAACTGACAGAGATTTAGAGTAGGCTGACCAGATCTCACCTTTAAAGGGATAGTAATACTTCATTTTAACTTTATTTTATTTTGTAGGCATTAAAAAAACATGAAGAATGATATAAGTCTTATCTCTTAAACCTTTATGGTTTGAGATATTCACAAACAAAGTTTCCCCCTCCCGCCCCTTTTACCTAGTGTAAGGTATCTCTTCTCAGATGTGGAATGCAGTCTATAGACCAGACAGAAAACAGCAGGGGACAATCTTCTTCCTCTGAGAACAATGAAAGCCCTGCCCCCCTTGACAAGTTTTTCAGGTTTTTCCCTTATCTTAATTGAAGATTGGCGAGAGGGGGAGGTACATTGTCATTGAATTACTCTTGAACTACAACTCTGACAGAATTGAAATAACACTCTCCAAAGTCCAAATACTACAATGATTAATTAGAGCTGCTTTTATTATGAAACATTACTATCCCTTTAACCGGGGACACACAGGAAATAGGCATATTTCAGTACTTCACCGAAATCAAAGCAGCCCTGCAGAATGCATTTTTCCTATGCATCCCCAGTTAAAGGTGATGTCTGGCCAGCCTAATTTAGACATCCCTTTATTCATTTAAAGGGATAGTAATGGCTGAATAAAAATGTAGTTCTGAGTGATCCTCATATAACAATGGTAGTGTAGCTAGGCTGACCATACGTACCGTATTAAATGGAACAGTACTGTTTTTTTTCACATTTCCAGACTGTTCCATCGTTTTCATATAAATGTCATTTTGTCCCGTTTTTATGGTTTTTAATAAAACTTATATATACGTCCAGGGTGGGAGTGAGGTGATTGAGCGGGGAATGAGTGGACGGGTTTCATGTGAGACAAATTGGAGGGAACTGATGACATAATAGCTCTCAGACCTGCCCTGGTACTGGAGGAGTTAATCACCTCAGCACAACTGTAAGGTATATAGCAAACGTGAGGATCTGATTGTGGTTATTTAGGTAATCATGTTCTAGGGCTCCACCAATTCACAACCCAGGGCGCTAAATAGCCCATACTACTGTGATAGAATGGTTACGCAAATTATTTTCTTCTCCATGTTCCGGGGCGCATTCTCTCCTGCTCCAGATCCGCTCAGTGTGGTAGATCTGAGAGCATGGATGTTAGTGAATGTTTTTGCTCTTTGTAAAAATCTACAATGTAGACTGTAACTGTGCTTGGTCTGTCCTAAGGAAAATGCTAAAATGATGTGCATCTGTTCTGAAGGTGCAGTGCTACTTTACTGGAGGGGGTGTGCATCTCCCAAATATTTTTGCATGTTAGGCTTTTTAAATGTAGTGTGCAGGTGTATGTCACAATCTCTGAAGGCTCCCACACCCGGTCCTGTTTTTGTCTCAAGGAAATATGAGCAGCCTAGTCATGTAGCTCTGTTTTTTAATAGTGTATGTTTTATAGTTCAAGAGTAAATCAATTATAAAGGTTCCCCCTCCCTCCGCTTTCACTTACATCATGCTGTCTCTCTGAGCCGGCCGGATGGAGTGCAGCGAGGAACAATCTTCATTGAGTATAAGGAAAATACTCCTTCGTCAAGGAGGCAGGGTTTTCCTTATACTAAGTGGATGAAGATTGCTCCTCACTGTGAGCTGTCCTGTCCCACAGCCTTGATTCCACATCTGAGGTGAGGCAGCTAAGTGTAGGTAAAAGGGGCGGGAGGGTGATCCTTTAGAATTGAATTACTCTTGAACTACAAAACATAAACTACTGAAATACAGCTCTACATGACCCTCGTTTTAGGAGGATCAATCGGAGCTTCATTTTTATTCATCTTTTACTATCCCTTTAACCCTTTGAGTGTCAGAGTGGTATGGAATGCATTGCGAAGCTGTGTTGGTGTTTACTTTAACCCTTTGAGTGCCAGAGGGGTATGTTGTGTACCCCTCTGGCACTCAAAGGTTTAATTGAATATTTTGTTTAATAACCAAAGGAGAATCTGTAAGAAAATGTATAGTGTCAGTGTTGATTTATTGAAAATGAGCCAAACGAACCACTAAACCTTAAAATTCTTTAAACCTTATTCCTGCAGCTATTACTAGTTAACCCTTTGATTGCCAGATGTGTCCAATGTATTGCATACCCTCTGGCACTCAATTGAGGGGATAAATAATGTGCAAAGCAAATTGCTGGAGACTTCGCTAGTATCCGAGCATGCCACAAATGGCACTAAAAGGGTTAAATCCTAATAACCAGATTAGCTGTTATAAACCAGACAGTTCCTAGAGTTCTCTTATTTAATTACATGTGTGTATTAGTGATTCAAGGCCAGAGGCAGATCTATTTGCAGGTCCTTCTATTTGTCGGTTCAGGCTTTTAAATTGGATATTGCTTGTGGAAACAGGTGCACTGAGTCTCACTAAGATAATTAAACACCAGACCTGTACTGAGCAAAACATGAGGAAAGGTTTGAACAGGGGGAGGCAACCTTTGGCTCTCCAGCCATTGGAGACTAAAACTCCTATTATCCCCAAACAGCCAATGGCTAGTTAGAGATAATGAGAGTTGCAGTCCCAAATGGCTGGAGAGCCAAAGGTTGCCTACCCCTTCACTAGAAGTACATGTTCTTATCTTTTTGTTCACATTTCTCAAATGCATTAGATAACCTTCTGGCACTGACCATTTGAGTTCCAGAGGGGTATCTGATGCATTGCGAACAGAGGCGTAACTAGAAGCCACCGGGCCCTGGTGCAAAAACTGCCATGGCCGCCCCCAACGACATTGCCCCCCCATTGGCCATCTCCTCTGGCCACTTCCACATTGCCCCCCATGTCCACATTGGCTCCACATTGCCACCAAATCCCCCCATCTCCACATTGCCCATCTCCTACCTCCCTGCTGGACCTGGTCCAGTGGGGTGGCAGGAGTCAGGAGAGGTCTGTGCCTCCTTCTGCACAGACCTCTAGAGCTGGAGCTCCCGTGCAGATCTCTCATAATGCAAAGCGCTGGGAGATGATGTCATCTCCCAGCGCACTGCATTACTAGAGTGCTGGAGGGAGAACAGGTATCAGAATGTTGTGGGCGCCAGGCGGTGGAGTCACAGGGGGTGGCGGGGCTCCTTGACTGGCCAGCGACCCCTATTGTTACGCCACTGATTGGGAAGCATTGGCTCCATAGAATAACATAGGACTTGGAGAAGTGATATCACTGGAGAAGTTATCTAAACTTTATCACCTCTTTATCATGCCTGCATCTTCCGTATATGTAAATAAGATGCTCTTCATACAATGCCAGGCAGGTGACATCACCAAAATGGGCAAGGGATGCAATATTACATACTAGTTGAACAGCCCGTTACATGGGCCACAGTGCCTCTGGCAGCCGGTCGCGGGGCAGTCACACGCAGTGGAGACTGCCCGCGCCTCGGCTGATACAGAGCTGGATGCTCCTTCGGAGCGCCCAGCTCTGTATCAGCCGCGACACGGGCAGTCTCTACTGCGCATGACTGCCGCATGCGCAGCAGTGTCTACTGCGCATGTCGGGTGTTACACACAAATTGGCGAATTATTATATAGGATTGTTATTTTCTAAGACTAAGCCATTATAGCATTTGGCTAGTGTGCTATTGGTGGCATTTAACATAAAGATATGCAAACTTTACTGTAGTGGTTGATGGGGTCACTGTAAAAACTGTTTTAACCCCTTAATAACCAAAGTGGCATACAACATATTATTTTTCAATGTGTTTTGCCTTAAGGAGATTCATTTTAAAGGAGCAGTAAACATTTTTATTTTATAGAGCTTTTCCTGCTGAGTAAAACAAGAGTACTACCACAGTTGTCAGTTGTTTTATTCAACATTTATAACAGTTCAAATAACCAGGAAGTGAATAGTTCTAACTGACAGGAAGTGACTCAGCAGTTTCTATCACATTCTGTGGAGAGCTGTTTGTCACTGACTTTCCTCTCCATTAGGATGTAGCAGAAGAAAAAATTGGAATTTGACCACTAGAGGGCAGTGCTAATGTAAAAAAACACGGGTTTAAACTGTAATACCGCTGGAAATATGCATCTCTTAGCAGTGAAGTACACTTATTTTACTCAACAGGAAAAGCCCTACTATATATATTTTTTTTTCATTAAAAAAAGTGTACTGCTCCTTTAACATTTCTGCAGGTACCTTGACATTGACTTAATAAGAAAAAATATAATAATTCTGGTGCAGACTAACTACACCATAAGCAACCATTCAAACTGCCCATTGATTAATGACCGGTCGATCCGGCACGCGGGTGTTAAGGAGCACAGGTCTGCCATCCCAGAATTCTATAAAGTGTCAGGACCAACACTGGCCCTTAAGTGACAGGACCGTTGTGACTGTCTTGGCACGTCATGGGTTGTTAAGGGGTTAAAATTGTGCATTTCAAATCAATATGTTGGAGACCTCTAACATACAAAAGGTTCAAAGCCTCATTTAAGTCAAATGGATTTGTATTTCTCCCCAATGATGCAGTTGGTTTTCTCCATATTTTTTCCCCTTTTGTTTTGTGCTTAAAGCGAAACTACCACTCATTTGAAACATAGCCCCATATAATTACCCATCTGGCGACTATCTTCTAAATAGTGCTAGTCACTAGAATTATTACTGCGTTATTGAGAATGCACACTGCTCCCGGGACTGACAGCCAGGCACTCAAATGGTTAAAATGGCTGCAAGATTGTCTCTGGTTGTTATAAAAGTATTAAGGACAGATTAGGAGGACATAACACCGCGTAGTAAAATGGAGTAACGAAGTTTTGGGGAAAAAAAAGTGAAGCAGCGAATTTATAAAGAAATGTCGATATTTGCGACAATTATGCAACAGAATTTTCGCCAGTATCTTAACAACAGGTATATGTTTTCCTTAAGAGCATTCCAGGCATTAAAATCAGCCATACCTTAAAGACAGTTCTTTAAAAAGTAATAACGTTTTCTTATAAATCCCCCCCCCCAATGTCTCATAACATCCTATATAATAATTTGCTAGAATGTTTGTCAGAAGCCGTCATGCACAGTAGAGACTGCCCGAACGCACAAAATGCTGAGAGCACGGAATGTTGGGAGCTCAGAATTCTGAGAGTTCTGTGCTGGAAGCATTCTCTGCCTTCGGGCAGTCTCTACAGTGCATGACTGCGTCGGCGGCAGGACGCAGAGCAGGACCGGCCTCTCAACCCTTTGAGTGCCAGAGGGGTAATGCGTTGCGTACCCCTCTGGCACTCAAAGGGTTAACATCACCCGGACCTTGGCCCGTGTACATGGGCTTTTACACTAGTAATGCATAAAATGAACAAGGTACGGTTGGTCAAGTGAAGTTCCAAACTATTGATCAGCAGGTCTACTGTCATTGGATCAAAGTGCCAGGAAAGGCTGGGATTTGGAAAACCAGTAAGGAGCCTCCATGACAGGACTGCGGGAAAGAAAGAGAGTTTTCTCAGACTCCGCCACCCCCTTACCAAAATCCAGTCCTACCTTGTACCTACTGCAATTGACACAGATGCTATAAAAAGCTGCTCCATTGGTTTTTTTCCTGACATCATGTAATCACTTTCCTATGACCCTTTTGGTTGAAATTTGTGTCAAATGCTTTTAACTCTTTGGGTATCAGAGAGGTATGCTGGATACCTCTCTGGTATTTAAAGGGTTAATTTTGCTGGTTCCCAAAAGCATGTTTCAGAACATGCAGAATAGCAAAGTTTACCTGGAAAACAAATTTACCGAACCTGTTTGCTCTTCTGTATTCAGAAGCTTTTGCTGTGCGCATACACATAATAAAAAAGCACAAAAAATGTGAGTAAATAAAAAGAAAGGTCAAAATAATAAAACACTGTCAGAGAAAAGAGAAGTCTATTAAACAGAAGAACAAGTACTGTAGGAGTGGGGATAAAGTCAGTGTATTGCTGTCATCCAAATCAGTTATATCTATTTCCTTATGGCACATATACCTGGGAACCTTCAATCCCAAGCACCCCGGAGTATCAAGGAGGACAGGTGATTGGAGTGTCCAAATGACATGACTTGCATCATAATGTGGGTGGGGCTTAATCAAGATGGGGGGGGGGATTAGGATGTGGAAAGGCAGGATTTGCCCTGTAACTGGCAAGGAAGTGGATGGAGCAGGCATGGGAGTGGGCAGAGGATACCAGGGAACACAGAGTGAATCCATAGAGTTCCTGGGTATGATGGCACAGAATGAAACAAGTAAAACATCAAAAAAGCCATATGCACCAAAAAAAAATAAATAAATAAAATAAATGACGATTTGTCTGCTATATACTATAGGGCTCATATATTCAAAGTAAAACCATTTTGGGGCAAGCCAACTGCACCATAGGGGAGAACTAAAAATCTTATTGATTTAAATGGGGATTTTAACCCCATGTATGCTAGAAAGGTCTAGCATTGCTCCTCTATAGAACAGTAATTAATTTGTACAGACACATCTACAGCAGGGATGGGCAATGTGAGACCCTCCATACTACAACTCCCATCATTCCCTGCCAGCCAAGGAATGATGGGAGTTGTAGTCTGGCAGCAGCTAGAGAGCCTCATGTTTTCCACCACTGCCTTAGACTATATAGCAGATAAATACAAATTCCCATTGATTTAACCATTTGAATGCCAGAGGGGTATGCAACCCATTGCAAAGCAATGGGTTGCATATCCCTCTGGCACTGAAAGGGTTAAAGAGGGATTATAGCCTCCTGGATGCTGAAGCGGTCTGTGTTGCTAGGTCTCTAGCAATCATGTCGTTTAAAGCTCCATTTAACCCCTTGAGTTCCAGAGAGGTATCCAACTCATTGCATTGGATTCCTCTCTGGCACTCAAAGGTTTAAATAAGTAGGGATTTTTAAAAATTTTTTATCCTCCCCCCATGGTGCAATTGATTTGCTCCAGAATTGCTCATTGATTTGTGCACATGGCTTCAAACCTATCTTGCATTAAAGGGGAATGCTGTTTTTTTCCCTGTGATCAGTGATGTAACAATAGGGGCCGTAGGGGTTGCCATTGCAACCAGTCCCATCACTCCAGTGGCTCGGCCGCCCCCTGCTAGCCCTCCGCCCGGAGCCGCAACAAGCTGCTAAGATCTGTGCCTTCTTCAGCAGCTCCCTCGCTGTCCCGGCACTCTAGTAATGCGCAGGGAGATGACATCATCTCCCAGCGCTCTGCATTTCTGGAGAGAGGACCGCTCAGGAGCTGCTGGTAGAGGTCTGCTGCTGGACCACTAAGGATAAAGCCCCCCAAACCAGCTAAGGTTGGAAGTGGAATGGGGGCCAATCTGGAGGTGGTACTGTGGACATTGTTGAGGTGGTCACTGTGGATATTGTGGAGGTGGTCACTGTTGGCATTGTGGAGGTGTTCATCGTGGGTCATTTTAGAGGTGGTCACTGTGGTCATTGTGGAGGTGGTCACTGTGGACATTGTTGAGGTGGTAACTGTGGGTATTGTGGAGGTGGTCACTGTGGGCATTGTGGAGGTGGTCACTGTGGACATTGTTGAGGTGGTCACTGTGGGTATTGTGGAGGTGTTCATTGTGGGCCATTGTAGAGGTGGTCACTGTGGGCATTGTGGAGGTGTTCATTGTGGGCCATTTTAGAGGTGGTCACTGTGGGCATTGTGGAGGTGTTCATTGTGGGCCATTGTAGAGGTGGTCACTGTGGGCATTGTGGAGGTGTTCACTGTGGGCCATTGTAGAGGTGGTCACTGTGGGCACTGTGGAGATGTTCATTGTGGGCCATTGTAGAGGTGGTCACTGGGGTAGGGTGACCAGACCTCACCTTTAACCAGGGACACATATGAAAAATGCATACTGCAGGGCTGCTTTGATTTTGGTGCACTCCTGAAATATGCCTGTTTCCTGTGTGTCCCCAGTTAAAGCTGAGGTCTGGTCAGCCTACACTGGGGGCATTGTGGAGGTGGTTACTGGGGGCATTGTGGAGGTGGACAATGGGGACATTGTTTAGGTGGACAGTGGGGTCAGTGTGGTCGGTGGGCCCCATGGCAATTTTTGAACCAGGGCCCGGTGGTTTCTAGCTACGCCTCTGCCTATGATGTCGTTGGTTTGCCCAACATGTCTCCTCTTTCTTTGTGCGTATGGCTGAAAATGTGATGGAATCTATTTTTACTAAGTACTGTAATGAATGGTGTAACCTAAAGGAGGCCAATGTGTTCTCTAGTCATAAGCGCAGCAGAATGAAGAATCGTTCAGCTACCTGCTCCTGGCAAATCATTACTTTATAACAATTAGTGGAGCTTAAATCTGAAATATCTTCCAGGGACATTTGCAAAGCCGTAAAATGAATTCATTTATTACAGCCAGGCAGACTGCGAGTCTCGGGCATTCATTAGAAAATCCTAGGAATATCGTTTTTATGATAGGTCACATTCATTAAAGGAACACTAGCACCTAAGATGAATTAGGTTTATGTAAGGTTAACCCTTTGAGTGCTGGAGAGGTAGCCAACGCATTGCAACGCAATGAGTTGGGTACCTCTCCGGCACTCAAAGGGTTAAATCCCCTATACTTCATTCGGCATCTATACAAATGTTCTGTTTGTTTTTGAGGCTTAACTCTTTGAGTGCCAGAGAGATACCCAGTGTCTTGCAGCACAAGGCTTTGGGTACCTCTCCGTTACTCAGATGATTAAAATCTAGTTTTACATATGCTTTGAGGGAGCAGACACTTTCCTTTTCCAGGGCTCCTACTGGTTATCCAGGATTATCTGTGAATCCTCAAAAATAAGATAACAGCCTTTCTGAATACAAGATCCATGAACATTAAAGCGGAACTACCACCCCGCCTAAAGATGCCCCCAAAGAATTACCCATCTGTCGACTAGCTACTAAGTAGCGCTAGTCACCAGAATTATTACCTCCTTATAGAGAATTCCTACTACTCCCGGGACTGACAGCCAGGAAACAGCGCAGACATCTTTGCATAGTGACGTCTGTGCGCCTGCGATGTCAGTCCCTTCCGGTACTAAATGGCTCCTAGCAACGCCTCCGAGAGCAGAATGGGACTGACATCGCAGGCGCACAGACGTCACTGTGCAAAGATGTCTGCTCTGTTTCCTGCCTCTCAGTCCCGAGAGCAGTAGGAATTCTCTATAACGAGGTAACAATTCTGGTTCCGCTTTAACCCCTTAGTGACCGGCCGTGAGCACACACGGCCGGCACTTAACCCCTGCTGAACATTTTTTTGCATTTTCTAGAATGTCTTCCAGGACGTACATGTACGTCCTCTGTCCGCCTGGGACATACGCTCGGGACGTACATGTACGCCCTCGGGCGGTAAGGGGTTAATCAACATGAATTAAACTGATATTAGCTCTTATCTCTCGATACAAACAGCACAGACAACATCAATTAAATACTTTCTAAAGATATAAATGTGTTAAAAAGCAAGTTCAGGATTATAGTCTAGGGATTATTATATTATATTATTATTATTATTATTATATTATAGTGCTAATTTATTCCGCAGTGCTGTACAATAGGGGGAATAGACACATACCTCCCAAATGTTCCTATTTAGGAGGGACAGTCCAACTCTGACACCCAAATCCCTCTGTCCCTCTTTCCCACTCTGCTGTCCCTGTGTGTAGGAGATCGGATTGCATGGTGTGTATATAAGTATATCACATTGCTCCACAGCAATAAAACTCATATTGATGTTTGTGTAAACTTCAGTATATGTGTTTATACATTAGTATGTGTAAATAAAATACTTGTTCTAAATCATTTATTTAGTTACACAAAGAGGGGTGATTAAGCCATTAAATAGCCTAAAAATGATTGGTAATGCACTGCCTACCAGTCACACCCCCAGTAACACCACCTAAAATATCAGTGTCCCTCCCTGACCATTTGAAATGTTGGGAGGTGTGTAGACATACAGAGACATGAAACAGTATAAATGGAACAGAGAAAACAAAAGGATCAGAGGACCCTTTCAGTTTAGAGCAAGAGCATTCAAGATCAGTCCTCAAGAGCCACCAACAGGCAAGGATGTAAGTATCTCCCTGATGAAGCACAGGTGAGCTAGTCATAATGAATGAGCCACTGATTAACTCACCTGTTCTTAAAGGGATAGTAATACTTAATATGTAGTGTTTATCCCCTGTGAGTAAAACAAGCGTACTCCCACTACTGAAAGGTGTTTTATTCCAAACTTATTACAGCTCAGACTTGAATGTTTTAGGTGCAGTATCACAGTGGCCTGAAATTGTACAGTGGTGATGTTGCTACACCATCTTATGGACAGCTCTAGTCAGCTGACCATGAATCTCCCTAGGATGGTGTAGCAACAGCGCCACTGTACAATTTTAGGCCGCTGTGATACTGCACCTAAAAAATTCAAGCTTGAGCTGTAAAATTTTTTGAATAAAACACCTTTCAGCAGTGGCAGTACCCTTGTTTTACTCAAAGGGGTAAACTCTACAACATATTTTTTTTTACATTTTAAGTAATACTATCCCTTTAATCAGGGAAATCCTTACATCCTGGCCTGTTGGGGGCCCTTGAGGACCGAACGTGGACAGCCCTGGGCTATAGTTTTGGTTCTCAACTCTTTTTATTTATTTATTTATTTATTTTTCTTCTCAAGGCATTTTCAGTGCACGTCTATCAGTTTATATAATTTGCCAAGGGTGCAATGAAAGTTACAAATACATACATGTATGGTAATCCTTAGCTCTCATAATCAGAATAATTGAAATAAATATATTGTGCATAACAATTTCCATAAGAATCACATTTTTGTCAAATGGATAAAATGGCAATGTCTATGGTACACCAACGTGCACAGTGCCCTGACTGGAGAGCCATTAGTCTAGAGGCATTAACATGGGCGTAATTCATTTTTATATATGTTAGCAGTAAGTGATATTTATTTTTATTACCACAGTTTCATTCTTTTGGCTTTAGTGCTCCTTTAAGTACTAGAGAGATACAATGCTTTGGATACCTCTTTGGCACTCAAAGGGTTGATGTCCTGATGGTATTATTATTATTTTATTTTTCCCTGATTTTGAAGGATTTCTTTTATTATGTTTAATGGGGTGTGCATGGATGATTTTTTATATACCCTGCTCCCTAGGCAAAAATACCTTATGTACCCTTAGCCCTGTCCATTGCCCCCCCATCCTTTCATGCCCACTGCCCACTATGTAATCCACTGTTCGCTGGCACAGAAAATACCTGTAGCCTGTAAATGACAAGAACAAGAAACAAAAGTTTAACCCATTGGTTGCCAGCATACCGCTCTAGCATCAAATGGGTTAAATAATAGCCAGTAAATCAGTTAGTGCAGGTACATTGACACTGCCCTCACCACATCCACAGTCCTGAATGTGGGTGTGGCCAGTACATATGACCACACCCACATTTTGCCACACCCACATTTTGCCACACCCAACTCTGCCTCTCTACCTAATGCCTCTCTAACCCACACTTGCCTCACCCAACTTTGACACATTGCCACATTCCACTTTGCCTCTCTACCTAATGGGAAATCTAGCTCTATGGGCATGGTTATAGGCATTTGCATCGTCACTCTTGACATGATGCCAACCCAAGCTGTTGTCTAGAACATACAAACTGAAGAAAAAAAAAGGCATTTAATTAGCTGGCCCATAAAGTGATAAATAATCTGGTAGGACCTTTGCAGTCTTTTCCTTTTACACTGGCCAAATTAGTATTTAACCCTTTGAATGCCAGAGGGGTACACAACGCATTGCTTAGCACTCAGATGGTTAACAGAACACTGACACTTAATACTTTCTTCTATTACCCCTTAAAGAGTAGTAATTGAAAACAAATATACACATACACATATATATATATATATATATAGAGAGAGAGAGAGAGAGAGAACTAAAATGTGGTCCTCCAAACAGTGCTTACAAATTAAGAACAGTGCTGTAGACAAAATGAGCCTGTGGGATGGCAGAGAATTCTTTCTCTGGTATTTCATCGAGTGGTCTGTCAAGTTCAGTCTTCAGTTAAAAAAGCTCTGTTTGATGGAGCAGTAATCCCTCCTAATAATAATGCCCACACACTTATTGTAGCCTAAAGGCCCTTATGAATTTTGTCCTTGTTCCTTTGTACAAGAGATAACCTCTACAGTCAGTCCTTGATGTTGTGCCCATAGAGGAGGATATGATAACTGCTAGCAGAACCACAGGCAGAGGCATAACGGTGGTGCCACGGGCTCCCCACCACCACCACATTGGCCCCCCTCGACCACACTAACCCCCTCTACAATGCCTCTCAATCTTCACAATGCCCCCATCTCCTACCTCCCTGAAGCTCCCACACAGTCCTCTTAGTAATGCAGAGCGCTGGGAGATGATGTCATCTCCCAGCGCTCCGCATTACTAGAGTGCCGGAGAGAGATTTCTAGCGACCCCTATAGTTACGCCACTGACCACAGGACACAAACTCAACCAATGTACAGTTGAATGTGCAGCGCATTTCATCCCAAATGATTGTCCCAATACAAATGACAGAGTTAACCCTTTGAGTGCCAGAGAGGTGCGCAACTTTTTGCAAAGCAATATGCTGTGCACCTCTCTGGAACTCACAGGCTTAAGAGAGAATTTTTTATTTAAAAAAAAAATACACAGTAGGTCCCATTAAGCATACAAATTGTCCTCATATTCCTAAAACGAAAGTTTTATTGGAGAGAAAAAAAAGTTGCATAAAATAAACATTAAAAACAAAAATGCGTTTAAGTGGTGTAATTACTTATTTCATATGGAGTCACCAAACAGCAGGGGTATTGTAAATAAGTACAAAATTCTTAAGGGCCATTAGGATTTTCTGGTCATAGTATTGTAAATGCTTTACTTCTCCCTCATATACTTAATACAAAAAAATCTATGCTCAGAGCTTGAAACCTTGTTCTTTGGCCGCTGACACATTAATTCTGTTTGTATGTGGAAATGGTGACATCTTGTGGTAGTAGTCTGAATTGCAAGGTGGGCTTCCAATGACCACCCTGTAGTTCTGTAATTTTATATACAACACTTTTGCCTTCTATTTTCCACATAGAATCCTCCATTCTTTACTAAAAAATCTGGTAAACATTCATTGATATCTTGCAGAGTATCATTTATATGGAGAAAAACTTCAGAATCATATAAACCTTCATATGTAGAGCATAGTTAATTTGTAATTGTTTCAGTAACCTCTTGATTGCCAGAATTACTCAGCACACTGAAAACCAATGCATTATATATATCCCTCTGGCACTCAAATCATTTCCACAGTAAATATTAATTATTTCATATAGTTAGACTCTTGTTTTTCTGCTTGTGGTTCATCCCCAGAAGCAATGTAAACTTGCTCTCTGCTTCTGCCATCCTTGCTGGGTGGCAGAGCTGAGTTTTTTTTTTTTTTTTTTTTAAAGTATTTATTGAAAGAAAAAGTGCAGTACAAATAATCAATATAGAAGACAGAAGTATCATTACATACAATAACAAGTATAACATGCATGTATAAACAAGAAAAGAAAACCAAGACTTTACAATCCTGCATATTTTATTATATAAAATAAGTATGAAAATTACAATAGTTTTCATACTTATTTTATACAATAAGGCAGAACTGTTTTAACCGTCTGGTTACAGAGGCCGGTTTCCTCTGGGCCCCATAGGAGCATATATCTCTTTGTGCCAGAAGGGTATCCAACGCATTGCTCTTTCATTGGACACCCCACTGGCACAAAGTGTTCAGCCTCTATAGGGTCCAGAGGAAACTGGTCTCTGTAACCACTTGGATGCTAGTGCAGTCTCTAATGCATTGCTTTGCAATGTGTTGGACACCAAAAGGGATTGAATGATAAGTACTCCTGCTTTCTCCAGTTGCTGAAAGTGAGTACTTAGGGTAGGCTGACCAGATCTCACCTTTACCTGGGGACACATTGGAATAAGCCATTTTGCAGTGCTTCACTGAAATCAGTGCAGTCCTGCAGTATGCATTTGTCCTATGCATCCCCGGTTAAAGGTGAGGTCTGGTCAGCCTAACTTAGGGTTATAGTAGTTCAGAGCGTTATAATCTGAGGCTGATGTACTAAAAAAAGTGTTGCATCCCTGGAGCAAACCAGCTGCATCAGAGGGAACAAAAAGTCCCCCATCGGTTTAAATGGGGTCTTTAAACCCTTAACCCAGTGATTTTCAACCAGGGTGCCGTGGCACTTTGATGTACCACGGACATCAACTTAGGGTGCCCCATGTTTTCTACGACGACTAACAAAAATGGACTTTTAAATCAAGATTTATAGAAATTGTTATGCACGTTTTGTTTAATTTTGTTATTATGATTGTAAGACCTAATAATAACTATATTTATGTATGTATGGTATCTTCATTATGTCCTTGATAAAGTACATTAAATATGTTAAGGGTGCCCCGAATGTTCTAGATTACGTGTTAGGGGTACCCCGAAAAAAAACAAATTGAGAACCACTGCCTTAACTCTTTGAGTGCCAGAGGGGTAAGAAATGCTTTGCTTTGCAATGCATTCCATACTCCTCTGGCACTCAAATTATTAATTTGGGTCTTTAAAGTGTTAGTAATGTCCACAAAAAATGTTTTGCATTTAGAAGAGCTTAAAAAGCTGATCTAAATGCAAAAAAAGTATCTCTCAAACCGCTATTGTTTAAGAGATACGGGTGTTTAAAGTTCACTCTTTCCTTCTGACAGCTTTAAAGCTGTCAGCAGGAGATCCGTGTCGGCCGACACGCTGGCGCTTGAGAAGTGCCGGGATCTCGTTACTTACACGGAATCCCTTCATTGGAATGGTCTAAAACGTGTGCCTAGTGTGCCTGTAAAGCTGTCAGCAGGCGATCCGTGTCGGCCGACAGGGAGGTGCTTGAGCAGAGCCGCAATCTCGTTATTTACCACGAATCCCTTAATTGGAATGGTCTAAAACGCGTGCACATGGATCTCCTGCTGACAGCTTTACAGCTGTCAGCAGGAGAGATCAAACTTTAAACGCCTGAATCTCTTAAACCATAGTGGTTTGAGAGATATGTTTTTTTGCATTTAGCTCAGCTTTTTCAGCTCTTCTAAATGCAAAAAAAAACTTTTTTGTGGACATTACTAACACTTTAATCAAGCATTCAAAAGGTTCAATAACATGTAAATTATAGGAATTAAGGGAATCTTTACTTGTTCCCTGCAGTGCAATTGGTTTACTCCAGAATAGCACCACTTTATTTAATACCTCAGGCTCAGTGTGTGTGTATACGTACGTTTCCCACAGTGCTAAGTGCTTGCACCTACAGCTGCTTAACAAAATACTAAATGGCATACCCATCTGCACACAACACTGAGTTATCACACCTGACTTCACATACTGATCAGAGTGGATTGTGAGACACAGATCACAAGGAGAGGGGGATCTGGAGGGTTCTAATCTGTGCTGCATGACAGTCCGTTTCTCTTTGAAGGGGGGGGGGGCAGGGGAGAAATTCCACCAATAGGTCCTGAGCAACTTAAACATAGTATTGCTTAAATTTAACTAATTGTAATATTGTAGAGATTAAAAATATGAATAGAATGAGGTATGTCTCATCTCTCAAACTTGTATAGTTTGAGAGATCGAAGCATCTAAAGTTCCCGTTTCACAAGAAGTCTGCCCTCTTGCTGAGAGAAGCAGATTCTGGGCCCGGGCCATCCTGCGGCTCTTCAGAAGAGCCAAAATAGTGAGATATAGAAATAAATACTTCACTGGAACAGTCTACAAAGTGTGCTTGGTTTGCAGGCACACTTTGTAGACCTTTCCAATTAAGTATTTATTTCTATATCGCACTATTTATATCCAAGGTGTTAAATAATAGCTTGTAAAGGAGTATAAAACCGGTTCAGACTGGTCATCCTGGGTTACACACAGAATTGTGTTTAAGTGAACTCAGCAGCTGCTTAGCTCCCCCCCTGCTAATTAGGGCCTGACGAGTGTGGGCGAGGGTGACCACATGTCCCTGATTGCCCAGGACAGTCCCTGATTTTTAATGTGTGTCCCTTGTCCGTGGCAGCCCCCTTCTGGGACAATACAAAGTCCTGGAATGAATACTCCAGGGTTCTACACACTAGAAGAACTGCCCACTGCCTACTGTGACAGAAAGTGATGCCTCTGCTGGGCTACAAGAAAATGGCTTCCAGATAGAGCTCTAAACACTAGAGAGAGAACTGAGACTTGATTTTGACATTGGACAGGAGCTGCTTAACCCTGTAAGGTCAGCTCATCGTACACCCAGCCAGCACTTAAGGACCATGGACCATTTTTTTCCCCAAATCTGATTCAGGGATCCTCGAACGGCGTACAGCCCTGAATTCTATGACAGTCCTGGCACGTCATGGGTCCTCATGGCTCGCCGACCCATGACGTACCAGAACTGTCAAGGGTCCTTAAGGGGTTAATAAAATAATAATAATAAAACCTGATGCAGGGGCTATGGGTGTGGCCAGCACAGCTGAATGCCTCTGGAGCTCTAAGCAGTTGCCTTCTCAGCCTATTGTAAACTCTGGCCCTGAATAGGGTGACACAGTCTGACAAGTTAGGGGCTGCATGTGGACGCAGGCTGCATGTTTGATATACCTGCTTTAATGCACTGAGTGCCAGAGGGGTGCACAATACATTGACATGACATTCAAAGGGTTAAACAAACCCCAACCCCGTCTGATAATAAACTCTGTTTTATAATCGAATGGCCACTATGAATCCATATAATGTTGATTGGTTCCCCTAACATTCATTTCTAATTGGTACAGTATATTACATTCACTGAGGCAGACATGTTTCTTTGTTCCTTGACTACCAGGCCCCAAACTCCTCCCACACAAGACATTCTTCCTAAGAACAGTGGGAGGAGTTTGGTTCCCTAAGAGGTGATGCACTAAGGTGTGATAAAGAGTAGATCAGTTCTCCAGAGATGGGATTCAAAGTACTTTTATAATAAAGAACTCCCAAGAGTGATGAGGGGTGCCAGAGGGGTAGCCAACTCATTGCTTTGCAATGCATTGAAAGGGTTAACACCTATCTGTGAACCCAGAATATGCAAGTTTTCAGGACACTAAGGTTCGTTTTTCAGACATGGGTTAACCCTTTGAGTAACAGAGGGGCACGCAAAGCATTTCAAAGCAATACATTGCGTACCCCTCTGGCAATCAAAGGGTTAAAAAAATAAATCCGAAAGAGCACTTCATTTATATGTACAGAGTACAGCATACATTTGGAATTCATTATATGCCTACACAATGATCTAACCCTATGCATATCATATCTATCTTTCTATCTATCTATCTATCTATCTATCTATCTATCTATCTATCTATCTATCTCTATCATATAAAATATATCATATCTATCTATCTATATCTATCATATCATATCTAATCTATCTATAGCTATCATATCTATCATATCATATATATCTATCTATATCTATCATATCTATCTATATCGATCATATCTATCATATCATATCTATCTATATCCATCATGTCATATCTATGCAGATGGAGGTTTACTAAGTTAATTGTGTATTCCCGTAATTTATTCCATACTCTGTGTATATATATATCTACAGCTTTATTTGTTAACCCATGCCTGAAGAATGGACCTTAGTGTCCTGAAAGCCTGCACATACTGTGTTTTCAAATAGCCATTAACCCTTTGGGTGCAACACAATTCACTGGATACCTTTCTGGCACTCAAAGGGTTAAAAGTTATCACCTCTGCATCACTCTTGAGAGTTCTTTATTAAAAAAGTACTTTGAATCCCATCTATTCCACTGCCTGACACAATAACACTATTTTTCCTTCTCCAGTGCTATAGACTCTCTAGTTCCTATGTTATTCTATGGAAACTATGCACCAACATGCAAAGTCCAGCAACGAACAATCATGTCCTCCTCCATAGACATAATATCCAGTACTAATGAAAGTTTATTTAACCCTCTGAGTGCCACAGACATATCCAACACATTGCAAAGCAATGCATTGGACACCCCTGTGGCATTCAAAGGGTTACAGAACCAGTCCAAACAGAATTCATTCCTAGTGGCCATTGAGATTTTCATTTGCACAGTGAAAGTTAAGTGGAGGTTTAATCTTAGGAGGTGTTAGTGTTCCATTAATCCTTTGAGTGCCAGGCAGTTGTGCATGGCATTGCTACTCAATGAGTGCACACTCCTCTGTCTTTCAAAGGGTTAAGAGTATTTTTTCAGAAGGTTTAGGTGTATATATAGTTAGTAGTGTACCTCCTGGGTACCTGCCACTGTAAAGGTTTTGTTCACCACTAAGAAATACTTTTTGGTGGATATAGTAGGAGAAATCCTGGGCAGTTACTTCCAGTTCAGTGTTAGCTCTACTTTTGAGAGTATGCAGTTCAGCACCCAAACGGATCTGCTGCAGAGCCTGGCTAAGGCCACAGCAATCAAAGTACCAAGGGTAGTACTGAGTGAGCTAAAGAGGTACAATTCAGGAGTACAGGGGACCAATAAATATTCTCCAATTTCTCACTGATTTAACCTCTTAAGGACCGTCCACACACACACACATGTAGAAGGCACTTAAGGACCACGGACAATTTTTTTTTGTGCATCCGGTTCAGGGCTCCCAGAACAGCGTGCAGATGCGTGGGGAGCCCTGAAATCCATGACGGTCCTGGCAGGTCATGAGTACTTATGGCTCGCCAACCTATGATGCCAGGACCGTCATGGGTCCTTAAGGGGTTAAATGTTTTTTATAACCTTTTTGTATGTTGGAGAGGTCTCCAATACATTTTTTTGTGATGCTTCAGAGACCATTCTAGCTAGGGTTACCATATCTGAGCTTTCAAAATAGAGGACACTTACTTCTGTGTATCAATTGCACAGCAATTCTGTATAAATAAGGTGCTAATTTAAGACTCAGACGTTTCTGCATATTTATTCTTCTGCGGATCACACCAAATCTGTAGAATGGACGGTGGGCCAGCAGCAGTAAGAAGAGTCTTGACATTGCTAGTAGAGAGCAACTGCATTGTATTGGTCAGCAGAGGCACTGGGCACAGCAAAGCAGCAGTGCAGGGAACTGATGATCTGAAGTGCTCAGAATGTGAGGGTGTGTCTGACAAGTCACCCTCACACAATCCCACTCACATGCTCCTGCCGTAGTAGAAACATAGTCACAAGTTGTGATTAGTGTGGGGAGAAGCTTCCAGCCCTTCCCGCAAATAATTTAATAGTGACAGAGGAAGAATAAGGTTTGCCTACTCTTTCCCACATGTACCATACTTTTAACCCTTTGAGTGCCAGAGGCGTATCCAACGCATCACTTTTCATTGCGTTGGATGCCCCTCTGGCACTTATAGTGTTAAGACCCCCAAAAAGGTCATGTCCCCAATAATCAAGACTTATTTTAGCTCTAACTTTAGCTTTCACTGGGTTAAAATCCACATTTAAATCAATGGCATTTTCTGTGTGTTTTCTACACTGCAGTTGGTTCGGCCTAGAATTACTCCAGATTCTTCCTTAGTACATCACCCTGGAAGTGTTTTTATTCATGTGTTCAAGCAGTGTGCTGACACTATGTACAATTTGTATGGAACAGTGGCAGCACTTGTTATATTATATGTCTGTTTGTGTCTTTGAGGGTAAGTCAATATGAGCTGCATCTCTTCGATCTGCTGAAAGTTCCAATGACACAGACACACACTGGGGTATCTTGAGTTTCCACTTTAAACTTCCAGGCTGTTAGATAAAAGCAAAACAGAATTACATTACGCTGCTACAAGCAAAATGTCGACTGCAGATAGGAACAAGTTTGAAACTAGAGATGAATTGACTGCCTGTGGTGTTTGCATTAGTACATTAGGGAATATTTATACAGAAAGTTGTAAAACAAAAATGTCTAAGTATACATGCAAACTTACCTACATTTAAAGCAACAGTCCTTTGTTTTGACTTCCTATCCCGTGATCTTGGTGTTGCAGGTTTTCTCCTTAATTTTAACTCTTTAAAGGGATAGTAATACTTCAAAATTACTATCCCTTATATTGAAGCCCTTTAAAAACTGAACTAAATGCCACCAGCGGAATCTCTCAAACCTTTATGGTTTGAGAGATAGCTGCTTTTGAACTTCGCTCCCCCCTACCTCTCCCCTGACGTCATCGTTTTTGCTGAAGCAGGGGAATCCGGGACCGGCGGAGGCTCTTTAGCAGAGCCGAGATCTCGTTATAGAAGACAAGATCCTTCACTAAAACGGTCTTGTACATGTGCTTGGTTACTAAGCACATGTAGAAGACCGTTTTAGTGAAGGATCGTTTCTTCTATAACGAGATCTGGCTCTGCTGAAGAGCCTCCGCTTGATTCAATGAATGGATTCCCCTGCTGCAGCAAGAACGCTGATGTCAGGGGAGAGGCAGGGGGGAGCGAAGTTTAAAAGCGGCTATCTCCCAAGCCATAAAGGTTTGAGAGATGCCGCTGGTGGCAATTAATTTAGTTTTACAAGGGCTTCAATATAAGGGATAGTAATTTTGAAGTATTACTAGGACCAGATGGGTGAATAACACATTACTTGTGTATTTTTATGTCTTCTCAACGATGAAGTTGGTTTTGCTCCATAATTACTCACTTTTGCCTTTTGGAGATAATTTGTGGAGATAAACCTGGCGTTAAAGGAATAGTAACACTTAATACATAAAAAAAATACTAACAAACTTGGTTTATTTAGAGGAAAGACGACTAAGAGGAGATCTTATCACAAGTACAAGTATATTTGAGGTCAATACAAGGATCTCTGTAGTGAGCTATTCATTCCAAGGATCAGATGAGCAGGGGACATCCCTTGAGATTAGAGGAAAGGAGATTTAGACTTCAGCAGAGGAAAGGGTTTTTTTACAGTAAGGTCTGTTAAATTATGGAATTCCTTGCCCAGGGATGTGGTTATGGCAGATACAATGGATACATTCAAGAAGAGATTAGATACATTTCTTTCAAAAGGGAACATACAAGGTTATTATACTTTATATTTGTAGGCAAATCAGGAAGGTCTGATAAATACTAACTTATTGGTAGCAGGAAAGCTATATAATTCTCATGTGTTTTGGGTATGAGGCAAAGGTTGAACTTGATGGACTTGTGATTTTTTTCAACCTAATTTACTATGTTACTATTGTACGGTTTACCATCCGGAGTAAAACAAGGGTACTTCTGCTTCTGAGACGTGAATTTTTAGGTGCAAAAAATCAATGGCCTGAAATGTTACAGTGGCGCTGTTGCTACACCATCCTATGGACAGCTCTGGTCAGTTGATCATAGACCTCCATATGATGGTGTAGCAACAGCGCCACTCTAAAATTCCAGGCCACTGAGATACTGCACCTAAAAAAAGAACAAGTTTGATCTGCAATAACTTTTGAATAAAATATCTTAACAGTGGGAATACCCTGTTTTACCTCTTTTTAGAGATCAGACTGTGTGCATACCTCCCAAATGTCCCGGTTTAGGAGGGACGGCCCTCTTTGAGACCCAAATCCCTCTGTTCCTCTTTCCCACACCTGTGTCCCTCTTTTTAGGAGATCAGACTGTGTGGTGTGTATATAAATGTAGCAAATTGCTCCACAGCAATAAACTCACTTTAATATATTCATAAACTTATGTGTATTTGTTTTTTAAATTACTCTGTGTGAATAAAATACTTTGGTCTTGTTCTAAATCATTTAATCAGTTACATAGAGGTGTCAGTAGGTCATGAAATAACCTAAAAATGGTCAGTAATGCCCCCCCCCCACCACCACCATGCCCCAGCAACACCACCTAAAACACAGTTGTCCCTCTTTGGCCATCTGAAATGTTGGGAGGGATGTGTGTGGTGTGTATATAAGTGTATCCCATTGCTCCACAGCAATAAAACTACATTAATGTTTGGATAAACTTCACTATACATGCTTACAAATCAGTCTGTGAATAAAATACATTGGTCTTGTCCTAAACAAGGTTGTAGCTACAGTGAGTGGAGAAGCTGTAGCTGGGATGGAGCCAAGCATCCAAAGAGGCCCGTCAGTCCCTGGGCACAAGAGGGTCTTGTTATGCTCCTGAGAGAATATTTGTGTGTTAAAGAGCTCAAGAAAATGTGTGCACCGGGGGCCTCCAATGACTAGTTACACTGCTAATTCTAAATCATTTATTTAACCCTTTGAGTGCCACAGTGGTACACAAAGCATTGGAAAGCACTCTGGCACTCAGAGGGTTAATTACATAAAGAGCTTGAGGATTGCTTTGGTTACACACACAATTCAGATGATGGTCGTAGCCGGCACAGCCACCAGAGCTCTATGCAGTTACCTACTCTGCCTAATGGGGAATCATGCCCTGAATATAGCTGTATAAGATGTTTTTTGTTTTTTTTATTTCTGAAAAATGAGCTGTGAATAGTGCAGTGTACTTATTAAACATAAACCTGGGCCTGTCTGACAGCCACCCATCAGCCCTGACTAATGATCAATCCTGTCTAGTCCATGTGTGCTAAGCACTGCTAATGATTCCATACACCTCTTCCAGCCACAATGATAAACATATTAAAGGAGCAGTAGACATTTTTTTAAGAAAACATATACGTTATAGAGCTTTTCTTGCTGAGTAAAACAGGGACACTGTGAGTTCTGCCAGTTGTTTTATTCAAAAGTTATACCAGTTCAAATAATCAGTAAGTGACTTTACAGTGTGTTTACTTCCTGAATGTTTTTAACTGACAGGAAGTCACTCAACAGATTCTTCCACATTCTATAGAGAACTGTTTGTCATTGACTTTCCTTTCAGATGTAGATAATAAATAGAATATAGCAGAATAACTAATTGGAATTTGACCAGTAGAGGACACTACTAATGTAAAAAACCATGGGTTTAAACTGTAATAACTCTGGAAATATGCTTTTTTTTCAGCAGTGGGAGTACCCTTATTTTACTCAACGGGAAAAGCCATACAGTATATATTTTAGCACGAATATGATGAATGGAAACAATCATTGTGCGATCATGTGCCGACTTAACGTTTATGTGCTACAAAATGCTGAAAATGCTAATCTCTGCACAGCTTGCCCCAGACGCGGGCCGTGGGGGGAGGTGTAAGAGTGTTTCAGGGTATTCTTTCCTCTGCATCATGTTTATTACCAAGTACTATCAAGGAGCAGAGGAAATCTTTATAAATTACTCCTGCACATGATACAGGAGTGACAGTCGAGGGCTTGCTAGTGCATTAAAGAAGAACAAATACCTCTGTCAACCAGTTGGGGCCTTTAAAGAGATAGTAATACTTTGTTTTATCTTTATTTTATTTTGTAGGCATTAAAAAACATGAAGAATGATATAAGTCTTATCTCTCAAACCTTAATGGTTTGGGAGATATTCACAAGCAAAGTTTCCCCCTCACTGACGTCATCGCTCTAGCTGTCAGATATGGAATCTGGTCCGCAGACCAGCCGCGGCTCTCCAGCAGAGCCGAGATTGACACATAAGAAGAACTATTTCATTTAAATTGTATACAAAGTGTGCCTGGTTTGCAAATACGCTTTGTAGACCGTTCCAGTAGGCTGACCAGATCTCACCTTTAACCGGGGACACATAGGAAATAGCCATTTTGCAGTACTTCACTGAAATCAGTGCAGTCCTGCAGTATGCATTTCTCCTATGCGTCCCTGGTTAAAGGGATAGTAATACTTCGTTTTAACTTTATTTTATTTTGTAGGCATTAAAAAAACATGAAGAATGATATAAGTCTTATCTCTCAAACCTTTATGGTTTGAGAGATATTCGCAAGCAAAGTTTCCCTTCCCGCCCCTTTTACCTAGTGTAAGCCATCTCTTCTCAGATGTGGAATCCAGTCCATAGACCAGATGGATAACAGAAGGGGACAATCTTCTTCCTATGAGAACAATGAAAGCCCTGCCCCCCTTGACAAGCTTTTCAGGTTTTTCCCTTAGCTTAACTGAAGATTGTCCCTCTCTGCAATCTACCTGGGCACCTCCCTTCTGCTCTGGCTGAACAGTGTTACATCAGTAAAAGGAGCGGGAGGGGGACACTTTGTCATTGAATTACTCTTGAACTATAACTCTGACAGAATTGAAATAACACTCTACAAAGTCCAAATACTATGATGATTAATTAGAGCTGCTTTTATTATGAAACATTACTATCCCTTTAAAGGTGAGGTCTGGTCAGCCTACGTTCTAATGAACTAGTTATTTTTATATCTTGTGATCTTGGCTCTGCTGAAGAGCCACCGGCTGGTCTGCGGACCGGAATCCAAAATCTGACAGCTAGATGGCAGACTTGACCGTTTCGGTCAGTGAGGGGAAACTTTGTAGTGAATATCTCTCAAAACATAAAGGTTTGAGAGATAAGACTTACATCATTCTTCATGTTTTTTTAAAGCCTACAAAATAAAATAAAGATAAAATGAAGTATTACTATTACTTTAACCCCTTGAATGCTAGAGTGGTATCTAGCTTGGTGAGAGAGGTTGGAAACCTTTCTATCATTCATCATGTTAAAAAGCGTCTTTTAACCCTTTGAGTGCCAGTGAAACACTGTCTTAGTACATCATCCTTAACCATTTGAGTGCCAGAGAGGTATCCAGTGCAGTGTATTGGATAGTTCTCTGGCATGCAAAGGAGTTAAATCAGTGGGATTTTGGGTAATTTTTATTTCTCCTCTATGATGCAGTTGATTTGCTCGAGAATTGCTCCAGTTTGTCTTGATGCATAAGCCTCATTGGTTTTTCCTGCAGCACAACACTCTGAACCCCAACCCTGTAACACATTTTTCTAAGCCATCTCAATATTCAATTTAAAACCAGGTCATTGCAGAAGCAAGTATTTCAGGAAGGAAAGATGCCCTTTGGCTACAACATTACAAATCACCCAAATAAAAAAAATCATTACTGTTTTCCATTGCACTGAATAATGTTAGACTAGGGGGCAGTGGCATTTTTATTATACTTTCTTCAAAGTTTTTTGTTATATTGCTGTTATATGAGCTCTCCAAGTGAGTGCACTCTTGGGAGATGGTATAAAATAGCACCTCTCTGTTGAGTCCATAAAGCTTGTGATGTGTGAACGCAGCATATTTCCTATTTCCAGTGTTATCTTCCTTAGCTATAGATACATTCTCACTGTCTACTAGGATCTAGTCATGTCTGCTAAAGGAGCACTGAATATAAATGCAAGATCCACTTATGTTAACCCTTTTAAGTGCAAGAAAGGTATCCAACGCATTGCAGCACAAGAAATAATATATTCAGTCAGTTCTTTGTCATTGGGGCTTATACAGGGGTGGACTGACCATACGGGCATTCAGTCACGGACTGAGGGCCCGTGACTGAAGGGGGCCCGCTGCCGCTTCCATTGCTGCTCAGCAGCTCTCCAACAACGTCCGCCGGCGCGCCGTTCTAGTAATACAGAGCGCTGGGAGATGACATCATCTCCCAGCCTCTGCATTACTAGAGGCGCGTGGGACTTCGCACAGTATTAAGCCACGCCGCTAGACCACCAGTGTGGAGATGAAGGGGCATAGTGGAAGGGGCGATGTGGAGATGAAGGGGGCATTGTGGAAGGTGCATTGTGGAGATGAAGGGGAAATGTGGAGATAGGGGCATTGTGTAGATGAAGGGGTAATGTGGAGATAGGGGCATTGTGTAGATGAAGGGGTAATGTGGAGATAGGGGCATTGTGTAGATGAAGGGGGCAATGTGGAAGGGGCATTGTGGAGTTGAAGGGGGCATTGTGGAAGGGGCAGTGTGGAGATGAAGGGGGCATTGTGGAGAAGGGGGCATTGTGGAGATGAAGGGGGCATTGTGGAAGGGGCATTGTGGATATGAAGGGGGCATTGTGGAAGGGGCATTGTAGAGATGAAGGGGGCATTGTGGAGATGAAGGGGCAATGTGGAGATTTCTGCAGGGGGCCCAGACCTCTTTTTGGACCAGGGGCCCTGGGTCCTGTCAGTCCGCCCCTGGGCTTATATTTCAAATGGCATTTTACAAATGCAGGGTACATTACGATTGGTTAGATCAGGGTTAGGCAACCTTTTGGTGTTTCAGCTGCAGAGGACACATCTCCCATCACCCCAACCAGCTGTTTGATGTTTAGTGGGTGTGGCAGTTGTAGCCTCCAATGGCTGGAGAGTTTACCTCCCCCAGGCTAGATGAGTAAAGCGAGGTTTGTCTGTTTAGAAGTCAATGCCATTCCCCACAAACCCTGCAATTCTGACCCAAACTGATTTAGTAAGAACCAAAGGAAAACAATGATTGTCAAAAATGTTGCACTTTTTCATTATGGCTGGTCGTGGTATCTTAAAATTTTAAAGAGGTACAGCCAAAAATAGAGTATGAATATACACCAATCTTATTTTTATTTTCACCTACTGTTTAAAAATTGATACGTATTCCAAAAATTTAGCTGGAAAGCTACTGTTTGCTCATGCACAATAGTGGGTAATACACAATACAGACTTTATCTTTTACAGGTCCTTATTGAATACAAACCATAGGTTAGGTTGATCAAGCATGGGCAGTGTTTTTCATCGATCTAAGATTACAAAAACTAACATGAACAGCTTTTAAACAGGCAGAGGACAAACACTACATATATGTTTTGTTTTCTTATCAAGTAAAGAATATGATAGAATCATCAAGCTTTTCCACCATGCTTTATCCCTCGCACTCAGAGGGACAGAAAAATATGGGAGCTTAAATTATTGTTGAAGTTTAATGCTATTCATTATGGTTTGAATAAAGACAGATAATTCCTGTCACATTATCACATTGTGGATTAACCTTTCCAACAGTGCCATTGGGATTGTAAATACCTCTAAATCCTCAGAGGAAGACTGCAATTTAGCATTGACTGATCAAAGTATCTAGGTCTAGACTGAGTTTTCTTATCTGATTTCCATTCAATGTGTACTTGTATATAACAGATGTTTTTATATTTATCTGTATAACATGACTGAGGAAGAGACCTAAGAGGTCTTGAAAGATTGCATCCTAAATCTGCTTAGTTAGCCAACAAAGGTATCAACAACTATATTTGCCTCCTGTGTTATCTAAGAGATCATTCACAGGTTAAAATAGGCAGAGGTCAAAGATATGTTGTATTTTAATCATATGATTAAATGTTTAATTGATTGCTTTAAAAAAAATGAAATCACAACGGTCTTAAGCACTGAATAAAATTAGAGAAGAGTGTTGAAATGAAAAAGCCATCTTTGGATTGCTCAAGAGCGTGCAAATACATTTATAAAAATGTAATTAAAAGATGAAAAATCTTACATTTGAACCTACATTAAGATTTGCACTCAGACATTCAAAAATGTTATAATTTAACTATGCTCCCCCAATTTGTGCTTTGCTGTAAAGGGATAGTAATACTTTAAAATTACTAATCCCAATATTTTAGTAGTAAAAAAAAAAAAAAAATTATTTGCCCCCCCCCCCGTGACATCTCTCAAACTTTTTTGGTTTGAGAGATATTCACTCGCAAAGTTCCCCCCTCCATCCCCTTTCCCTGAAGTCAGTGTTGTAGCTGACTGCAGGGGAAGCCTGTCGTACGATGATCAGGTGGCTCTGCAGCAGAGCCGCGATCGTGTTAATAAAAAAGAAATCATTCACTTAAAAGATCTTCTACGTGTGCTTGCAAACCAAGCACAAGTTGAAAACCTTTTAAGTGAATGATTTCTTTTCTATTAACTTGATTGCGGCTCTGCTGCAGAGCCACCTGATCATCGTACGACAGGCTTCCCCTGCAGTCAGCTACAACACTGACTTCAGGGAAAGGGGATGGAGGGGGGAACTTTGCTAGTGAATATCTCTCAAACCATAAAGGTTTGAGAGATGTCACTGGGGCAAATAATTTTGTTTTTTTTATTACTACAATATTGGGATTAGTAAGCAAGTAAGCAAGTTTAAGCACATTAGAAAGCAATATATTGGAGATGTCTCTAGCATCCAACTGGTTAACATCTTGTAGGATTTGTAGATGATTAAAAATAAGAAAGTAAAATAATTTAGTAAATCAATAGACCACGACTGTGGGGTCAGTTTTCACTTTGATCCCAGACTCATTATTTTCATCCAAACTGGTTTAACATTTATCTCTTGTACGTTTGAAAGCAGACCACTTTCATCTATGAATGCTAGTGACATGTTCAACATATGATTTTGGATCTAGGGGGTTAACCCTTCGAGGAGCAATGGGAAGTCCACTCATTGCTTCGAAATGTGTTGTACACTGCTCTGGTCCTGAAGGTGTTAAATAAAGTGAACGTTTTCTAAAAGCATAGACCATTATCACAGATGTCAACTGTGTTGTGAGTATTGGTTCTTTATTAAATTACTGGACACACTCATAAGTGTTCCAAGTTCTTAGTCCTAAAATGTTTGAATTCCCAGCAAACTAATGAAGTGTAATGTTACAAATAAAGCTATTGAGAATATAAATCATTCAAAGTTGTAGTCTCAGCCGAACAGTCATTTCACTTTGATATGCAGAAGCAGCCCTGTAACATTTAAACAGATTTGTCCTATTGGAAAGGGCAAGAGAAAGGTAAATATGGAGATGATCCTGCCTTTCACTTTTTGGACACATTTGAATATCATAAAAATATGAAGTATCAATATAAGGTCAAGTTGTTTTTCAGAATCTCGCTCAGTTTTGTTTTCTAACTTTTACTTTGGTGTCCTCATTCATGGTCTTAAAGGGAAACAATCATCTTAGTCACTGTTTGTCTGTAAAACATAGAATGTGATGGCTGATAAGAACAAATTGACCATCTAGTTTTCCCCTCTCCCTATACTGAATTTTCTATCTAGCCTCTTCTTTTCCCTAGATTGAACTGACCATCTAGTCTGTCCCTTTACCTAAATTGAAGTAACTATGTAGACTGTCCCTTTCCCCAGATTGAATTGACCATCTAGTCTGTCCATTTCCCTAGATTAATTGACCACCTAGTCTGTCCCTTTACCTAAATTGAAGTGACTATTTAGAGTGTCCCTTTCCCTAGACTGAATTGACTGTCTAGTATGCCCCATTCCCTAGATTGAACTGACCACCTAGTCTGTCCCTTTCCCTAGACTAAATTGACCATCTAGTCTGTCCCTTTACCTAAAATGAAGTAACTATGTAGAGTGTCCCTTTCCCCAGATTGAATTGACCATCTAGTTTGTCCATTTCCCTAGATTAATTGACCACCTAGTCTGTCCCTTTACCTAAATTGAAGTGACTATTTAGAGTGTCCCTTTCCCTAGACTTAATTGACTGTCTATTATGCCCCTTTCCCTAGATCGAATTGCCCACCTAGTCTGTTTCCGTTGATTGAATTGACTATGTAGAGTGTCCCTTTCTCTAGATTGAATTGACTATCTAGTCTGTCCATTTCCCTAGATTGAATTGACCACCAAGTCTGTCCCTTTCCCTAGACTGAATTGACTATCTAGTCTGTCCTTTTCCCTAGATTGAATTGATTAACTAGTCTGCCCTTTTCCCTAGATTGAATTGACCATCTAGTCTATCCCTTTCCCTAGATTGAATTAACTATCTAGTCTGCCCTTTTCCCTAGATTGAATTGACCACCTAGTCTGTCCACTTCCCTAGATTGAATTGATTATCTAGTCTGCCCTTTTCCCTAGATTGAATTGCCCGCCTAGTCTGTTTCCCTAGATTGAATTGACTATCTAGTCTGTCCCTTTCCCTAGATTGAATTGACATCTAGTCTGTCCCTTTCCCTAGATTGAATTGACTATCTAGCCTGTCCCTTTCCCTAGATTGAATTGACATCTAGTCTGTCCCTTTCCCTAGATTGAATTGACTATCTAGCCTGTCCCTTTCCCTAGATTGAATTGACTACCTAGTCTGCCTCTTTCCTAGATTGAATTGACTGTCTAGTCTGTCCCTTTCCCTAGATTGAATTGACTGTCAAGTCTGCCCCTTTCCCTAGATTGAATTGACCATCTACTCCGTCCCTTTCCCTAACTTCACAATGCATTGGAGACCTCTCTAAAATACAAGATATTAACCATTTGAGCACCAGAGGGGTACATATGCATTGCAGAGCAATGTGTTGCACCATCCTCTGGCACTCAAAGGGTTAAAAGGCCCTAATAAATCAGTGTGAAGTTTTGGAATGTTTTCAGTTACCTTTGGTGCAGTTGGTTTGCTTCCAGATTGCTCCAATTCTTCATAGTACAGCAGCCCCATTATCTCTAGAACTGTACACCATATTTTAAACTAACGACCTATAAAGTTGAATTAAAACCAATCTTTTCTGCTGCTAATGCCTCTAGTTATACAACCTAGTGTTCTGCAGGCTTTTCCTTCAGTTTTGCTGCATTGTTCTCTCAATCAAGTCTCTTCCACTGTTGATGTTGTCAACAGAGTACAAGTAAATGGTGACTAACATGAAACATGTAAAAGAGAACTTAAAGGGATAGTAATACTTCGTTTTAGCTTTATTTTATTTTGTAGGCATTAAAAAAACATGAAGAATGATATGTCTTATCTCTCAAACCTTTATGGTTTAAGAGATATTCACAAGCAAAGTTTCCCCTCCCGCTCCTTTTACCTAGTGTAAGCCATGTCTTCTCAGATGTGGAATGCAGTCCATAGACCAGACAGATAACAGAAGGGGACAATCTTCTTTATATGATAACAATGAAAGCCCTGCCCCCCTTGACATGCTTTTCAGGTTTTTCCCTTATCTTAGCAGTGTTATATCAGTAAAAGGGGCGGGAGGGGGATACTTTGTCATTGAATTGCTCCTCAACTACAACTCTGACAGAAATGAAATAACACTCTCCAAAGTCCAAATACTATGATGATTAATTAGAGCTGCTTTTATTATGAAACATTACTATCCCCTTAATGGAAGTGGGTTGCACACAAGAGAAGAGGTGTTTGGGGTTAGAGGACAAATTAGAGATTAGGGAGGAAATATATGTTTATTTGGCCTGGGAGAGGGCAGAGCTATAGGCATACCTGGGAACTTTATTTTGTGCACCCCCCGGAGGGGGTGGGGGGAGTCCACAGGTACCCCTGGGTGAGATCAATGACATGATTTTTGTCAGAAAAGGGGTGGGCCTTACTCATGAGAGGCGTATGCTGGTGAAGAAGGAGAAGTAGGCGGGAGCGGGAGGAACGCATTGGGAAGACACGGAAGTGGGCAGAGTTTTATTGAAAGCTCCCCACATCCAGAGAATCGGCCTCTGTCCAGGAGACCCGGTAATTAGAAGCCAAAACCGGAGTTTCCGTGGCAAATCTGGAGAGTTCCCAGCTATGGCTATAGGACTAGACAATGAATTTGTAGTTTATTTCTTGAAAGTTCTTAATTATGAATATGAAGTTGTATTTGCAGGATACGATGATGATGCTGTTTAGGAGGCGGTGGTCAGAGAAAGGAAAGTGAATGATAGAGATGGAGCAGAGGTTTGTGAAGATCGGATCAAGGAGTGACCATCAATGTGGGTGGGAGGGCTGGTCCAATGTGAGAGACCAAAGGAGGTTGTTTAAAGGCAGAGGGAATATTGGGTATTCTGTAGGGATGTTGAAGTGCCCCAGGATATGAGAGGGGATATTAGAGGACATAAAATGAGAAAGCCTGGAAACAAAGTGGTCAAGGAACTGGGTATTAGTACCAGGGAGCCTGTATATGACACTCAAGGGGAGGGGGGAGTCTAAGTGTGGGAACCCAATTGTACAGCGCTGTGGAATTAGTTGGCGCTATGTAAATAAAGAATAATTATAATAATAACCTCAACGGTTGGGACAGAGAGAGAGAAAATCGAGGGGTCTAGCTTAACTGTTAGCTGGAGGACAAAAGGATGCCTACTCCCACCCCTTCCCTGTCTGTAACCAGACCTAAGGGTGTGGGTGAAGTGTAGACCACCATAAGAAGGTGCAGCAGTTGAGGCAGTGTCTGATGAGCTAGGCCAGGTTTAATGATGGCAAGAAGGTTTAGAGATTCCTCAGCATATATAACCTCCCAGTTCTTTTTCTCTCTGGAGATGGGTGTGCAAGCTCCAGCTGATTAATTCCTGTTGGCTGCTGTGATGTGACACCCACATGCTCAACAAATAGGAATGAGGCTGCCACTGACCGCTTCTGCTCATGAAAGAGGTGTGAGGAGAATCTGAGGGACAACGCCAGCTATAAGTCTACAATGCTACTTCTCATAGAGGCGGAAGTAGCTGTGATTAACTAGAAAAAGACCGAGCTTCACCCCTTTAAGCGACAGAGGAGTGCACAATGCATTGCTTTGATGATTGCTATTTAACCCCTTTGAGTTCCAGAGTAGTACGCAATGCATTGAGTACCCCTCTGGGACTCAAAGGGTTAAAGGAATAGTAGTGGCTTGTTTTAACCCTTTGAGTGCCAGGGACGGGCATAAATGCTAGAAGCATTTCAGTTCTGTGGTACACTAATTGCACTATATGAAACAAATACAAGTTCTCCCCATTCCCTTGATTTATAGGGGGGGGGGGGGGTTAACACCTTGAATGATGACAAGGTTTCCAAGGCATTACTTTGTAATGTGCTGGAGACCACGAACCGAAGACCTGTCTATTGAAGGGTTAAAAGTTATATTTGTTGTTTAGGGTGCAGTTGTGTTACCAGAGAATTACCTCACATAATCTTTGTACATATGGCCCAGGGGATTAACCCCTTATGGACCAGAGGAGTGTGCAATAAATTGTATGTCAATGTGTTGTGCACCACTCTGACCCTTAAAGGGTTAACTACACGGAGAGCAGGGGGTGCAGTTGTGAGAGGGCCAGCAAACAAAGGGAGCCCCAGGGCGCAACAGGTTCTAGTAGTACCCCTGGAGGTGAGGGATATTCTTTTTTAGGGGCCTAAAAAAATTGATTACACCGGGGCCCACCCATTACTATATATGCTACTGATGTGGGCCATGCATTTCACCTGCTGGGCAATGCAGTATCTATACATTTACCTTGACATCAGGTTTCTACAGTACATGAATTAGACTGTTGGTCCTGAAAATGGAAGTAGAATTTAATATTCAAACCTGTGAGTGACAGGGGGGTACGCAACACATTGCTGTACCTCTCTAGCACTAACAGGGTTAACTCTAGGATAACATAATGGACTACAGTGCATTGCAAAGCAATGTGTTGTAGACTTCCCTAGAATCCAAGGAGTTAAAAAAACAAGGTAATACGAATGCAAAATACCAATTTATAAATAAAGATATATTAAGGAATATTGCAGCAGTTGCTGCTTTAACCCCTTAGATGCGAGAAAAGTCTCCAAATCATTACAAGGCAAGGGCTGAAACAAACAAACAAAAACAATTTCAAATTCAAAATATTATTTCTTCAAATGCAAATATAACAAGAAATATTGTTGTAATTACCGCTTTAACCCCTTGAATTCTAGAGAAGCCTCCAGTGCATTGCCTTTGCAATTTGATGCCGACATCTAGCATTCAAAGGGTTAATTCTGTGAAAGAATATTTTATCGGTGAAACTATATATACCGTTTATGGACCAGAGGTGTGTGTAATGCAGTGTTTAGCATAATTGCTGATTTAATTGAGGGTTAATTCTGTAGCTCTCTTGCTGATGTATCTAGCTTGTCTGTTTCTGATAGACAATTTGATGGAGGTTTCAGAGGTTTTCCTCTGTTACTATAGCTACAGGCAGGCTACAAAATTCTTTGCTGTCTACCTTGTCTGTCAGATGATGTTAACCTCAAATAAACAATCTCAGTACCCTTTGTGTGCCAGAGAGTTATGCAACAAATTGCCTATGGCATTCAAAGTGTTATTACTTAAAACATCACAAGTTTCTGTCTTCAGATAAATATTACACTTATGTTTCACATCTTAAATTGATAGGCTATCCAGTGGTTAGTGCTCATAAATGATAAATGTGTATTTTATTTTGTTTGCTTTTCCTTAACCCCTTAAGGACCGGCCGCGTGCGTCACTTAAGGACGACTGAGTTTTTTTTTTTTCTTGCATTTGATTCTGAACTCCCCGAACGGCGTGCAGTCGTGCGGGGAGCCCGGAATTCCATGACGGTCCTGGCACGTCATGGGTCCTTAACTCAAATCCACCCATGACGTGCCAGGACTGTCAAGGGTCCTTAAGGGGTTAAGGACCAGAGGTGTGTGCAATGCAATGTTCAGCATAACTGCTGATTTAACCCGTTGCAGGCTAATTGAGGGTTAATTCTGTAGATCTCTTGCTGATGTATATAGATTGATTGAGGTTTTCAGAGGATTTTCTCTGTTAGTATAGCTACAGGTAGGGCGACCATATTTCCATTCTGCCATTCAGGGACACTGCGGAGAGTCCTAGAGTACTAGTCCTTGGCACTAGCACAGCCATATGGGAGGGGTCACTGACCATCAGTGTGCAACCTGCTTGTTCTCCAGCCCACCACAGAGTTCTAGACACTAGAGGGAGAACTGACCATTGACTGCTGTGACAGGAAGCAATACCTTTTTGAGATATTAGATAATGTACATCATGCCTAAAGCCTTAGACTAGCATTACATTACAGCAAAAACGCACTGTAGCTCCTGTCCAATGTCAAAATCAAGGTTCAGTTCTCTATCTAGTGTTTACAGCTCTGTCTGGAAGCCATTTTCTTGTAGCCCAGCAGAGGCATCACTTTCTGTCACAGTAGGCAATGGGCAGTTCTTCTAGCATGTAGGACTCTGGAGTCTTCATTCCAAGACTTTATATTGTCCCAGAAGGGGTCCGCCAGGGACAAGGGACACAAATTAAAGTGGATCTATCACATATAGATAAGTAATGCTCATTAGCTATAGCATTTAGCAAAAAAGTTTAATATGTTACTCATTAAAAAAACTTTTTTTTTTTTTTTTTTTTTTATCTGCGCAAAAACTCAAGTTTAAAAGGTACCCAGCAGCCTAGTTCCTGCTTGCAGCACTGCCTTTGCTCCCGTCCCACTACCCAGTATCCTCCGATGACGGAGGTCTTCTTTCTCTAAGCTGGAGTGATCTCATTGGCAGAGATCGATATCTAGCCAATGAAATTGCTCCAGCTTAGAGACAGACAGCCTCTGTCATTGGAGGATGCTGGGCAGTGGACGGGAGCAGCCTCTGTGCGGCAAGCGGAAGTAGGCTGCTGGGCACCTTTTAAACATAAATTTTTGCACAGATAACGGGGTTTTGTCAAAAATGACTAACATGTTTAACTTTTACACTAAATGCTCTAACTAATGAGCATTACTTTTCTGTATGTGATAGATCCACTTTAAAAATCAGGGACTGTCCTGGGAAATCAGGGACATGTGGCCACCCTAGCTACAGGCAGGCTACAAATTTCTTTATTGGTAAATATCCTTTTGGTCTGCCTTGTCTGTCAGATGATGATAACCTCAAATATACAATCTCAGTACCCTTTGTGTGCCAGAGAGGTATGCAACAAATAGCTTATAGCATTCAAAGTGTTATTACTTTAAACATAACAAGTTTCTGTCTTCATATAAATATTATACTTATGTTTCACATCTTAAATTGGTATGATCTTATATTTTAGTGCTATGTACTGCAGACAACAGGCTATCCAGTGGTTAGTTCCTGTAACAAATGAGACATTAATATTTTATTTTGTTTGCTTTTCCATAACACTAAGTACCAGAGGGGTGGGCAGCACATTGCATAAGGGTTAAAGTATCAGCAAATATTTTAGGAAAAAAGAAAAACCATATATTTTTGGGCTTGCCCCGTTGATTAAAACATTGGTACTCCCACTGCTGGGATATGAATATTTCCAGATTTATTACAGGTTAACCTCTTGTGTGTGTGTGTGTTTTTTTTTTTTTTTTATGTGCCCTCTAGTGGTCAGTTACCAAATTGTTATTGTGTTGCATTTTCTGTGAGAGATGAGCCACTGACAAACAGTTCTTCATAGAATGTGATAGAAACTGCTGCCTCATGCTGTCAGAACATTCAGGAAGTAATCACATTGTAATTTACTTCCTGTTAATGTGAACTGTTATTTGACTAAAAACAACTGACATCAGTGGTACTGCCCTTGTTTTAGCCAACAAGAAAAGCCCTATAACATATACATTTTCATTAAAAAAAGTTTACTGCTCCTTTAAAGGGCAGTTTTTAGGTCCTATGGGAGTTGATAGTAAAAAGTCAGGGGTTGCACGATCACAGAACTGCTCCTGTCTTTGGGACGTGGAATTATTTGTGCCCTGTGGTGCAGTTAGCTTGCTACAAAGCTGCTCCTATTCTTCTTATTATATCTGCCCCCTAGTGGCCGCTAGGATACTTGTGTGGTACTGAAATGGTTAACCAAATAAGTGGCAAAGAGATATTCAATACAACAACTGTGTGGCATTGAAACTGTCAGTCTTTGCAATGCTCTGGATACCTCTCTGGCACTGAAAGGGCACAGCAAAAACCCCTAATGCTATGGGGACCCCTTTGCGCGCGCGCACACACACACACACACACTTCGGTTACTGTCCCTCATCCATACCTCCCAACATTTCAAACTGCCAAAGAGGGACACTTGTGTCTTAGGGGGTGTTGCAGGGGGCGTGGCTGGTAGTCGGGGCACTACCGAGAATTTTTAGGCTATTTCATGACCTATTGACACCTTCTTGTATGACCTAATAAATTACTTATAATAAGACCAAAGTATTTTATTTACACAGACTAATTTATAAACACATATACTGACATTTAAACAAACAATAAGGTGAGTTTTATTGCTGTAGACAATATGATACACTTCTATACACACCACACAGTCTGATCTCCTAAACACAGGGACACCAGGGTGATACACTTCTATACACACCACACAGTCTGATCTCCTAAACACAGGGACACCAGGGTGATACACTTCTATACACACCACACAGTCTGATCTCCTAAACACAGGGACACCAGGGTGATACACTTCTATACACACCACACAGTCTGATCTCCTAAACACAGGGACACCAGGGTGATACACTTCTATACACACCACACAGTCTGATCTCCTAAAAAGAGGGACATCAGGGTGGGAAAGAGGGACAGAGGGATTTGGGTCTAAAAGAGGGCCTGTCCCTCCTAAAGAGGGACACTTGGGAGGTATGCCCTCATCACAGGGCGGAAGGAAGGAGAAAGACTGCAAAACGGGGAAAGTGAGAGGAAGCAAGTACAATGAGGAAGGACTACAGGGAGGGTGGGAGGGAGCAAAGACAATGGGGAAGGACAATGGATAACACAGAAAGACAATGAGGAAGGTGAGAGCAAAGACAACAGGGAAGGATACCGGGAAAGCACAACAGGGATAGTGGGATGTAGCAAAGACTGTGTGTGTGTGTGTGTGGGGGGGCAATAAGGCGAATCTGGTGGGTGGGAGGGGTCAACACAGGGATGATGAGGCAAAAGGGAGGGTGGGATTGAGCAAGGACAGGGGAAATGAGGCAGAAGGGAGGGTGAGAGAGCAAGGACAGGGGCGCTGAGGAAAATGGGGAGGGTAGGAGGAAGCAAGGACAGGAGGAGATGGGGTGAATAAGGAGTGACGATGGCCGGGACGAGATGAGGTAAATGGTGAGGGAGGGTGGACAGGGGGAGATGAGGTGAATGGGGAGGGAGGATGGACGGGGGAGATGAGGTGAACGGGGAGAGAGGATGGACAGGGGGAGATGAAGTGAATGGCGAGGGAGGATGGACAGGGGGAGATTAGGTGAATGGGGAGGGAGGATGGACAGGGGGAGATGAGGTAAATGGGGAGGGAGGATGGACAGGGGGAGATTAGGTGAATGGGGAGGGAGGATGGACAGGGGGAGAAGAAGTGAACAGGGAGGGAGGATGGACAGGGGGAGATGAGGTAAATGGGGAGGGAGGATGAACAGTGGGAGATGAGGTGAATGGGGAGGGAGGATGGATAGGGGGAGATGAGGTGAATGGGGAGGGAGGATGGACAGGAGAGATGCGGTAAATGGGGAGGGAGGATGGATAGGGGTTGATGAGATGAATGGGAAGGGAGGATGGACAGGGGGAGACGAGGTGAATGGGGAGGGAGGATGAACAGTGGGAGATGAGGTGAATGGGGAAGGAGGATGGACAGGGGGAGATGAGGTGAATGGGGAGGGAGGATGGACAGGGGGAGACGAGGTGAATGGGGAGGGAGGATGGACAGGGGGAGATGAGGTGAATGGGGAGGGAGGATGGACAGGGGGACATGAGGTGAATTGGGAGGGAAGATGGACAGGGGGAGATGAGGTGAACAGGGAGGAAGGATGGACAGGGGGAGATGAGGTAAATGGGGAGGGAGGATGGACAGGGGGAGATGAGGTGAATGGGGAGGGAGGATGGACAGGGGGAGATGAGGTAAATGGGGAGGGAGGATGGATGGGGGAGAAGAAGTGAACAGGGAGGGAGGATGGACAGGGGGAGATGAGGTGAATGGGGAGGGAGGATGGATGGGGGGAGATGAGGTAAATGGGGAGGGAGGATGAACAGTGGGAGATGAGGTGAATGGGGAGGGAGGATGGATAGGGGGAGTTGAGGTGAATGGGGAGGGAGGATGGACAGGAGAGATGAGGTAAATGGGGAGGGAGGATGGATAGGGGTTGATGAGATGAATGGGAAGGGAGGATGGACAGGGGGAGACGAGGTGAATGGGGAGGGAGGATGAACAGTGGGAGATGAGGTGAATGGGGAAGGAGGATGGACAGGGGGAGATGAGGTGAATGGGGAGGGAGGATGGACAGGGGGAGACGAGGTGAATGGGGAGGGAGGATGGACAGTGGGAGACGAGGTGAATGGGGAGGGAGGATGGACAGGGGGAGATGAGGTAAACGGGGAGGGAGGATGGACAGGGGGAGATGAGGTGAATGGGGAGGGAAGATGGACAGGGGGACATGAGGTGAATTGGGAGGGAAGATGGACAGGGGGAGATGAGGTGAATTGGGAGGGAAGATGGACAGGGGGAGATGAGGTGAATTGGGAGGGAAGATGGACAGGGGGAGATGAGGTGAATTGGGAGGGAAGATGGACGGGGTAGATGAGGTGAATGGGGAGGGAGGATGGACAGGGGTAGATGAGGTGAATGGGGAGGGAGGATGGACAGGGGGAGATGAGGTGAACGGGGAGGGAGGATGGACAGGGGGAGATGAGGTGAATGGGGAGGGAGGATGGATAGGGGGAGATGAGGTAAATGGGGAGGGAGGATGAACAGTGGGAGATGAGGTGAATGGTGAGGGAGGATGGATAGGGGGAGATGAGGTGAATGGGGAGGGAGGATGGACAGGAGAGTTGCGGTAAATGGGGAGGGAGGATGGATAGGGGTTGATGAGATGAATGGGAAGGGAGGATGGACAGGGGGAGACGAGGTGAATGGGGAGGGAGGATGAACAGTGGGAGATGAGGTGAATGGGGAAGGAGGATGGACAGGGGGAGATGAGGTGAATGGGGAGGGAGGATGGACAGGGGGAGACGAGGTGAATGGGGAGGGAGGATGGACAGGGGGAGATGAGGTGAATGGGGAGGGAGGATGGACAGGGGGAGATGAGGTAAACGGGGAGGGAGGATGGACAGGGGGAGATGAGGTGAATGGGGAGGGAGGATGGACGGGGACATGAGGTGAATTGGGAGGGAAGATGGACAGGGGGACATGAGGTGAATTGGGAGGGAAGATGGACAGGGGGAGATGAGGTGAATTGGGAGGGAAGATGGACAGGGGGAGATGAGGTGAATTGGGAGGGAAGATGGACGGGGTAGATGAGGTGAATGGGGAGGGAGGATGGACAGGGGTAGATGAGGTGAATTGGGAGGGAAGATGGACAGGGGGAGATGAGGTGAATTGGGAGGGAAGATGGACAGGGGGAGATGAGGTGAATTGGGAGGGAAGATGGACGGGGTAGATGAGGTGAATGGGGAGGGAGGATGGACAGGGGTAGATGAGGTGAATGGGGAGGGAGGATGGATAGGGGGAGATGAGGTGAACAGGGAGGAAGGATGGACAGGGGGAGATGAGGTGAACGGGGAGGGAGGATGGACAGGGGGAGATGAGGAAAATGGGGAGGGAGGATGGACAGGGGGGAGATGAGGTGAATGGGGAGGGAAGATGGACGGGGGGAGACGAGGTGAATGGGGAGGGAAGATGGAGGGGAGAAGGCAGACAATGGGAGGAAGTTGAAAGTCTTTGCATCCCCTCCTTTGCCACTCCTTTCAAAATCATGCCCCCCCCATGTAGAAGTAGTAAGGAGGAGATTAACATATCTTCCTCTTACTGCCCCCCGAGGGGTACGGCTGGCACAGAGGGAGAATTTTCCATCACATTTGTCTTCTTTATTATATATAACATAAATGTTTTCATAATGTCAGAACTGCATTGACGGTATGATAAATAGATGTAAAAAGTATAATTAGAAAACACGTTTATAATCGAGATTCTTGTTTTGAAATTCTGACATTTATTATATCTTTCCAGTATGTGTTTTATTTTCCTTTTATTAAATGGATGATGTCAATGAAACAAAGCCTTTTGAAATCTGGTAATTTCAAAAGATTTTCAAGAATATTTGTCAATCTGGGACAAATCATATGCTTCATGTTTATCAAAGAAATAACAATCTAATTACTTTCATTTGGATTTTTATTTCTGATAATACGGTTATTTTCCCCCAGAATAAGGAGACACATGTAGCAATCATGTGCAAATCTCTAAAAAGTTGCTAATTTTTAAAAAAATATTTATCAAAAATAAATTCACAAAAAAAGTAATTTATAAGATGTGGCTTTTTTTTTAATTACAAATGTACAGCTTTGTGAATATTTGTGAAATAATCCTATATTATAATTCAGTGTTTCTCAACTCCTGTCCTCAGGACCCACTAACAGGCCAGGACTTAGGGATTTCTCTGCTAGAGCACAGGTGTGGTGATCAGAGGCTCATTTACATTGATTAACTCACCTGTGCTCTAACAAGGAAATCATGTGATCAGAGGCTCATTCACATTGATTAACTAACCTGTGTTCTAACAAGGAAATCATCACATCCTGGCCTGTTAGTGGGTCCTGAGGACAGGAGTTGAGAAACACTGTTATAATTCACTAAGCATGTTTGTCAGAAGCCGTCATGCGCAGTAGAGATGGCTGCGTGCGCTGCAGTCATGCGCAGCATCGCCACCAGTGTTGGCCCGTGTACACGTGATTTAAAACTAGTTATCAAAGAAATAAAGATTACAAATGTTTACGAACAGCGAAAGGACATTATTGAAAAGTGTAAAAATGTTTCAAAGGTGAGAAAACAATTTAATTAATGTATCTGATTCAATTGTTTACAAATCTTAACCCTTTGAGTGCTAGAAGGGTAGGCAATGCTTTGCAATGCGTTGCATACTCCTCTGACACTCAAAGGGTTGATAAACATCACAAAAAAGACCAGGGGAAGGCTGGCAACACATACTTCCCAAGTGTCCCTCTTTAGGAGGGAAAGTCCATCTTTTAGACCCAAATCTCCCTGTCCCTCTTTCCCACCCTGATGTCCCTCTTTTTAGGAAATCAGACTGTGTGTTGTGTATATAAGTGTATCATATTGATCTACAGTAATAAAACTCACATTATTGTTTGTTTAAACATCAGTGTATGTGTTTATAAATTAGTCTGTGTACATAAAATACTTTGGTCTTGTTATAATTCATCTATTAGGTTATACCAGGATGTGTCAGTAGGTCATAAAATAGCCTAAGAATTATCGGTAATGCCCCGCCCACCAGCCACTCCCCCAGCAACACCCCCTAATACACAAGTGTCCCTCTTTCTCAGTTTAAAATGTTGGGAGGTATGGCAACATGTGGCCCAGGGGGAAAATAAAATCAAGTGGTCTGCTTCTACTATCATTCAAGCCCACTGTCCCAGCCCACTCCTTTAGTTAATTTTAAAATTGCCATTACGTTGTGAAGGCAAGTGATACCACAGAGCCTACAGTTGAAATGGAGCTGCACTACTGATACACTGTACACTCTGTAGTAAGTAAAGCTACACTTGTGATACCATAGAGCTTACAATGGAAATAATGGGTTATGATTGGATTGTAGCTCTGTGGTATCATTTGTGTAACTCCATTTCAGTTGTAAGCTATCACTAGTGTAGCCTAATGTACAGCATCAAGTGAGAGATTGAGTGAGAAAGTGGCCCACTGGCCTGGACATATGATTGGCCCAGGGGGCAATTGCCCTCCTGCCCCCCTGGCCAGCCCTCCCCTGAAAAAGACATATAATAGTTATTTTCTTAAAGATTCTTTTTGAATGTTTGCAATATTGATCATTTATCTGCAAAGTTATAAATATGAAGTAATAGCTAGTGGTTACAAAAACATTTAGCAGTGAGGATTAACAAGCTATTGATAAATGTGCCTCTAAGTGTCTTGAAAAAAAAAGACTAATAAAGGATTAATTAGGAAAAAACACTGAAATTAAGAGCATGAGAAAGGAACATGTCTGTAAATATAATGGAATAATGCACTATAAAGGAACAATGAATAAAAAAGTAACATAATAGGGATAATAAATTCATTAGAGGGAGAAAGTTATTAAATATCTGACACAATTAAGACTGTGCGAGTGGAAGTTGTGGTAGTTAATTTCGAGGTCAGTAAAGAAACGAAGTGGTGGAGTATATATAAATACGGTGGCTAGACAGGCGATAATTAAAAGCTGGAAGGAGTATAAATCAGTTGAAAGAACAGTAGAAGAATAGTATAATAGAGTAAGTACAGCAAATGGTCCTTATTTGATACAAATAATATTTTTTGGGGGCTGGAGTCAGAATCTTAACCCAGATTAATTCTCTGCTTCGTCTACCAAAGTTTTCTTAGCAATGCAGCTACATACATTGTATTACCCTCACAAATGGCATAGCCTAGAGGGTGCGTCATCTTCTCATCTCCTCCATAGCCACTTTTTTCACAAGAAAAAGCCAACACAGATTCCTAAACCACTGAATACTGTGCTGAATGTCACATACCGATATGGATTCTCTCCAGTGGCGTAACAATAGGGGTCGCACCCACGACCGGGCCCGGCACGCCAGGGGCCCGGCCGACCCCTGCGACCCCTGCCCAGTGCCACTGAGCAGCAAGCAGCTCAGGACAAGGTCTGTGCTGGCTCCGTCAGCTTTGTGGTATTAATGCAGAGCGCTGGGAGATGACATCATCTCCCAGCGCTCTGCATTACTGAAGGACCACGCGGGAGCTCCTGCTAAAGAGGTCTGTGCAGAAGACCTCTACTGCCACGCTAGCCGGCAGCCGCTGGACCACCAGGGATGTAGGAGATGGGCACGGGGGGTGTCAGCAGTGGAGGCAATGTGGCGATTGGGGGCAATTGTGGAGGCAATGTGGCGAATTTCGGAGCAATGTGGGGGCAATTGTGGCAATGTGGAGGCAATTGTGGCAATATTGTGGCAATGTGGGCGCAATTGTGGCAATTGTGGCTATTGGGGGCAATGTGGAGGCAATTGGGGGCAAGTGTAATGATTGGGGGCAATGGGGGGTGCAATGGGGTCGGGGGGGCACATGGCAATTTTTGCACCAGGGCCTGGTGGTTTCTAGTTACACCTCTGATTCTCTCAACAGTGTAACAACAAGCTGAACTCTACTACAGTGGGAATCAACTGATCACAGCTGGGCTGATCTGGAATGATCATAGGGCAACAGATATACTGTATCTTCCTATACTTTTAATTATATATTTCTTTAATATTTCTGTAATATTTCTTTAATATTCCACAGCTCATTGGGCTCACATCAATCATGGACATGTTTTTGGGCTACCTGGCTGCTTTTACTGAACTTCTAGGATACCAGGCACCTTTGAGGTTCATTTCTTATTCTATATGTATAATCCAGTGTTGGAAACCTCTGGGTTTATAACTTGATAAAGAATAAAGATCTTCAGCATATGTATCTGGGAAACCTGGGGCCTTATAATACATCTTTTGCTACAGCAGGCGGGCTTATACATACTTTGGCCAAACTATGCAAAGAGACCCCATATTTATTAAAGTGGTATACAATATGCTTACACAGGGTTCACACTTGGATAGCTTATATGGAGGGGCGCAGATTTGTTTTGGTTTTTGTCTTAGGATTCCTTCACTTTAATTTTGAAAATTCAGCCCTAAGTATGATTTTTCTTACCGTCTGCCTGTCACACCTCTTTGTTTTTTAGTCCCCCATTCAAAAATATGTTTGAGAGCTATGACAAAACTGTATTACAGAGGAAAATAAAATATCTACACAAGAAGAAGGTGATCAAAAATGTGTGAGACAAATACCCAGGAAAGGAGCTAGATGAAATGATTTTCAAGAACATTGAAGCAAAAGAGAGGAGAATGGCCAGTAATTAAAGGCACAAGCGAGAAAAAGAGATTTTTATAGCAAGAGTTATCATTTTAATTTTCTAGCCATAAGTGGCAATAAGAGCTGTTTCACATAAGCTTTTATAGCACAATTTTTTCATGGAGCTACTTTTTTGTATCACAGCTGATGTTATGGGTTCGTTTTTAGTCCTACAGTATAGTAAGATGTCACAGAAACTTCCATGCCCTGGGCTTCTGGAGGGGCCATGGGGCCATCCTCCTCCCTACAGAGTGTGTGTGTGTGGGGGGCTGACACAGAAACAGGACATTGTGTTATTATGCTCTTGTCTGGTGTGGTCATTTAATTATGTGGTTGAGGTGATTATGTGTGATATAATAATGTTAAAATGCCTTTTGTTGTTTATAGTCCTTTGTTCCCCCTGAGGCTCCCACTGTTTAGCTTGTATATTGTTCCCATTGTGCCTCTTTGTATTATGTGGCCCTCCACCACTAGTCCCACTGTCTTCCCATAAGTGGTTTGCAGTATCGTGTATCCTATTGTATTCTAATACATGTGGATAACTCGTTATGTGTGTATATAAACCCTATGTGTTCTACAATAAATCAGTTCTTGTGTTACCCCTACACTGGTGATGCCTGGTGCTTGGGGTAAGCTTCCTGTATCCAGAGTGCGTTCACCCTACACTGAGTCTTGCCTAAGTGACTGGGTGAATTGAGCTATGATCCTGGTTCCTGGCTGGTGGAAATTCTGAGTGTCATCCTGGACTAAGGAAGCACAGTTTTGGCGGAGCTACTCAGGCTGAGCACGGGTATCCGTCACATAAGGTTTTTGCTAGCATCACGTTCCTTAATATAAACGGAAGTGACAAACATATAGAGAAAATACAGCTACTTACAATATTTGTGTAATTTCAGTGTGATTCAGTTGATACCAATACTACAGAATTGTAGCTGCATTATTTCACTGTCAGAGGAAACTTGCAGCAAGTTGCTTTTCTCATAGAAACATATATTTTGATGGCATTTAAGAACCAATTGGCTTATCCAATCTGATAATTTTCCTATGCAGATAAAATGCAATCTCACGCATTTTCTAAATGATTTACTGTGTTAGACCCAACCACTTCCATTGGGAGGCTGTCCCATGAATCTGTTACAGTTTCTGTGAAGTAGTACTTACACACATTACTTCTAAATCTTCCACCCTATAACTTTAGGCCATGCACTCTTGTATTTTTCCTCCTGAAAAATACTTCCGTCCAGAATGTTATTAAATTCTTTAATATATTTAAACGTGTCTATCATATCCCTCTTTCCCTCATTTCTTCCATTCTATACATATTGTCTTGAGTCAATCCTGGTAAGTTTTGTCATAAATGCCTTTTACCATTTTAATGGCTCTACTTTGAACTGCCTTCACTTTATTAATGTTCTCCTATAGATGTGGTCTACAAAACTATACACAGTACATAGGGGAACAACAGGTGAGTATACATGAGGATGAAGGGCCCCTGCCCCGTAGAGCTTACAATCTAAGCTTTAGTGCATACCAGCTGACATATGTTTGATCACCTGGAACAACTGTTTCAGGGTTCATACCTCTGTTGCAGATGTGGCCAGGTAGCTTTTTTTGGAAGCTGATGATGAGTAGGTATCTAGATGGGTTACAGTTAGGTATAGCAAGGAGGGCCAGAGGAACAGGAAGGACACTCCATATTTATTCACCCTAACAGATTTACTACATTGATTGATGATGTTGTGGATGTTGGCACAGGCATTCCCTTGTGTGACAGCACACTGCTGTGAAGTCTGTCTATCAGTATTCCTAAATCTTTCTCTAATGAGGATTCCCCAAGTTGTTTCCCATTAAAGCAGAACTACCACCCAATAATAACATTGCACCACATAATTGCCCATCTGGCGACTAGCTGCTCAGGAGAACTAGTTGCCAGAATTGTTACCTGATTAAAGAGAAATCGCTATTATTCCAAGACTGACAGCAGGATGGAGCGCGGACATCTTGCCATAGTGACGTCCGTGTGCCTGCGATGTCAGTCCCAACCTGCTCTAGGAGGCATTGCTAGGAGCCGGCTCCAAAAGGGTCTGACAGCGCAGGAGCGCGGACGTCACTATGGCAAGATGTCCGCCCTCCATCCTGCTGTCCGTCTTGGAATAATAGTGATTTCTCTTTAATCAGGTAATAATTCTGGTGACTAGCGCTACTGAGCAGCTACTTGCCAGATGGGCAATTATGTAGTGCAATGTTATTATTGGGTGGTAGTACCACTTTAAGTGTATATGTAGAACAATATGCACAACCTTAGATTTATGTACATTAAATGCCATCTGCCACTTTTTTGTCTATTCACTCAATTTATCTGAATCCTTCTGCAGAGAAAAAACATCCAGCTCTGCATGTATTTCCTTACACAGCTTGGTGTCATTAGAAAAGATTGAGATGCTACTTTAAATTCCCACTTCTAGATCATTAATTAACAAATTACAAAAGCATCGGATGCAGGACTAAATCCTGTGCAACCCAGTAGGAAACAGCTTGGTTTTATGAAGAATAGTTTATATCAAACTAATTTACTTGCATTTTATGAGAAGGGAAAGTAGAAATTAGATAAAGAGTTTTGTTGTTGATGTAGAATGTTTGGATTTTGCAAAAGCCTTTGATATTCTTCCTCATAACAGGTTACTGCATAAATTATAAGGCTTCGGCTTGGGAGGTGATATCTGTGCCTGGATAGAGAACTGGTTAATTGATAAATGGCAGAAAGTTGTTGTAAATGGAACCTTTTCAAGTTGGTTTAAAGGAGCAGTAAACTTTTTTTATGAAAAAACATATACATACCTGGGAACTCTCCGGATTTGCCCCGGAGACTCCGGTTCTGACAGAGATTTACCGGGTCTCCGGGGCAGAGGCTGATTGCTCCGGATGTGGGGAGTTTCTATTGAAACTCTGCCCACTTACACTCTTTTTCCCGCTGTTCCTCCGTCCCCAGCCTTCTGTGTGACATTTTTAACCCTTTGAGTGCCAGAGTGGTACAGAATGCATTACACTCTGAAACTCAAAGGGTTAAGCACCCCCCCCCCCCCGCTCGCGTCAAGCCCCGCCCCTTTTTGACGCGATTAGCGTCATATTTGTCACCCCCTGCTGAACCCCTCCGGGTAGCCCTCAACTGAAAGTTCCCAGGTATGAACATATATTGTAGAGATTTTCCTATTGAGTAAAATAAGGGTACTCCCACTGCGGAGAGATTTATATTTCCAGAGTTATTACAGTTTATAATCATGTTTTTTTACATTAGCAATGACCTCTAGTGGTCAAATTCTAATTAGATTACCTGTTAGATTCTAATGGAGTGGAAAGTCAGAAAAGTCAGAGACATACAGTTCTCCATAGAATGTGATAGTAACTGCTTGTCACTTCCTGTCAGTTAGAAGTATCAGGAAGTAAACACAGTAAATTCACTTGCTCATTATTTGAACTGCTATACTTTTTGAATAACACATCTGACAGTAGTGGGAGTGACCTTGTTTTATTCAGTAGGAAAAGCTCTATAAAATATGTGTTTTCATAAAGAAATGTTTACTGCTCCTTTAAAGTTGTGAGTGGTTTGACACAGGGCTCAGTCCTAGGCCCATTTCTTTTTTAACTTATTATTGATCTAGAACTGGGTATTAAAATTAGCTTCTCAATCTTTTCTGATGACACTAAACTGAAATAAATACAGAGCAGGAAGGTTTTTCTCTTCATAAATATTTGGATTGACTGAGTGAATGGGCAGAAAAGTGGCACATGATGTTTACTATAGATACATTTAAGGTTATGCATTTGGGCTGCAGAACATATACACTAAACATGGGCGGATTGTCCTATTCGGGGATCGGGCATCCCCCGGTGGGCCGCTAGATCATGGGCCGGTGGGGGATATCAGAGGATCTCACCTCACCGTCCCACGATATTTTGAAGGAGAGGTCTGTGTTGCCACAGGCACTCACTGTGACAGTCTTTTAACCCTTTGAGTACCAGAGGGGAACGCAACGCATTGCTTTGAAATGCAATGTGTACCCCTCTGGCACTCAAAGGGTTAATGCAGAGCGCCAGGATATGACATAATATCCTGGCACCTGCTCTCCCATGCTGCAAGGGAACCACAAGGGGGCGTCGATAGGGACGTTGGTGCAGCTAGTGGGCTGCTTTAAAAAAAATGCCCGGGCTGGTATTCCCCTACAATCCGCCCCTGACACTAAATACACTAAATGGGAAACAACCTGTGGAGGTCTTGTTAGATAAACATTTAGGTGTACTGATTTACTTCACAGCAGCGTGCAATGTCACTCAGCTGCTGCAAGAGCCAATAGGGTGCTATTTTGTATAAAAAGGGGTATAGATACACCGGATGCAAATATAATTATACCTATATATAAATCCTTGGTTAGACCTCATTTGGAATATGGAGTACAGTTTTGGTCACCAAGTCTTTAAAAATAGATAATTGAACTGGAGTAAGTGGAGCAATGTGCAACAAAACCGATAAAGGGATTGAGTTATAAAGAGAAACTAGCCAAACTGGGTTTGTTTACTTTAAAGAAGAGACGTCTAAGTGGTGATACGATTACCATTTACACATATATTCAAGGTCAATACTAGGGTTGCCACCTTTTCTTCAAAAAAATACCAGCCATGGCATTCCTTCCATAGACTTAACATTGGACAGAAGGCAATTTTTTACCGGCCTGCCAGTAAAATACCGGCTGGGTGGCAACCCTAGTCAATACACAGGTACTATTTACTCAAATAGCCGAACAAAAACACGAGGGCATCCATTCGGACTAGAGGAAAGGGGCTTTTGACTAAAACAAATGTAGGGATTTTTTTACATTAAGGACAATAAAGTTATATAATTATTTGCCTTAGAATGCTGTGCTTGCTGATACTGTAGTTGCATTCAAAAAAGTAATGGATACCTTTCTATCACAGAACAGTATAGAGAAGTATGACAGTTTCACAGCAGATAGGATTGATCCAGGGAAATATCCAAGTACTATTTGGAGTCAGAATTAATTTTTTTACCCACTTGGGACTTAATTGGAAATGGCATCAATATTTTTTTTCCTTCCTCTGCATAAAACACGCTTCTGTTTTTCAATAATGCCGGTGCTGACATCACATATCATTAATGATACTGGATGAGATAATGTCACAGATATGGTAATCCTTCGAATGCCAGAAAGATATGCAACACATTGTGTTGGATACCTCTCTGTCACTGAAAGAGTTTAAAAGGATAGTAATGTTTCACAAAAAAAGCAGCTCCAATTAATCATCATAGTATTTGGGCCATGGAGAGTGTTATTACAGTACTGTCAGAGTTGTAGTTCAAGAGTAAATGAATGATGAAGTATCCCCGCCCCGCCCCTTATACTAATGTAACACTGCTCACCTCAGAGCAGCAAGACTGTCCAGATGGATCGCACAGAGGGACAATCTTCAGGGAGCATAAGGAAAAACCTGAAAAACCTGTCAAGGGGGGCAGGGTTTTCCTTATGCTCACAGTAAGAAGATTGTCCCGTGCTGCGACCTGTCCAGTCAAGAGATCAGATTCCACATCTGAGGGGAGGTGGCTTACTCTAGGTAAAAGGGGTGGCAGGGGATACTTTATCATTCAATTACTCTTGCACTACAACTCTGACAGTACTGAAATAACACTCTCCATGGCCCAAATACTATGAAGATTAATTGGAGCTGCTGTTTTTCTGAAACATTACTATCCCTTTATAAAAAAAAAAATGGTACTCTGTTAATAGACGCATTAGTGCTTTCCATTTGATTAGAACTAGGCATCATAATTTATATAACTGTTGCCGGGATCATTTGAATGAATTATTAATCCATTACACACCCACCTTTGGCGAATTCCTTTATTCAGGCAACTAATTATTATAATTAGAACTGTAGATGCTGAGGTATTTGTGCTGTATTGTAATATAAAGAATATGTGCATGTGGCGGTTAGCGGATCCCAGTATAGAGAACAATCTACAAAAACTCAAAGCAGTGCAAAACATTTTTAATTGGCAATTCTACATATTTTCGTAACAAAATGAATCGGATGATTTCCAGTTATCTAGGCAACCTCAGCTCTCTGAAATATTTTATTGATATATTAATTAAAGGATCAGTGAACTTATATTTCTAAGAAAATAATATTTGCTCTACTGCTTTTCTTGCTGAGTAAAACAAAGATACTCCCACTGCTGAGACATTCTTCACTCAAAAGATATCACAGCTCACACTTAACCCCTTGAATGCCAGAGGGGTACGCAACGCATTGCTTTGCAATGCGTTGTGTACCCCTCTGGCATTCAAGCGGTTAAGCAGGAATAACGTTTGCAAAAAAAACTCTTTCAGCAGTGGGATTATACAATGTTAATTTTTCTATAATTTTTCTATAATTTCTCCACGCTCTAGCAGGTCATTTATTAACTCTTTCATCACTTTTCTTTTGTCTTTCTCTGAACGGCCCCTCAGCGCTTAATGCGGTGGGTGAAATATATGAGACAGAGCAGCTCATTTTCAGCACTTGCGCATTAGCATAACATCCATGGGACTGTACTTGACGTGGTTAGTTTAGTGTTAACTGGTAAAGAGGTGTCTCCATCATTAACAAATGAATGCAAGCACCGCCCTGATACCTCCACTATTAGAATGCTCAGGAAAATGGAAACAATGTACACTGATATCCTCTGGGCCTTGTTAGGACAGTAGAGGAATAAAACGCACAGTACTAGATTGGCCTGAAATGCCCATACACTTGCCTGCTGTCCCTCCCCTTGGTGATAGCAGTATAGAGGATAATTTGTATAGTAAATATATTTTAGGCAGGTGTCTAGAAAAAGCAAATGTGAGACTGGAATTGGGGCTGTAAAATGACTTCTCACTGAGGTGTGAATAGTATCTCATAGTGATATGCAGGTAAGGCCTGGGGACACCTCAGAGCAGTCAGTAACTATTCCTCGTGATGAGCGATGGTGAGGATATTTATCATGCAATCATATCTGCTGCTGTAGACATCCCTAAGTCAAAAATAGTATTTTGATTCTGCTCCTTCAAATTAATAATGATAATGATAAATGTGCCTTCTAGTGTCATCATATACTATAGCAGTAATCATGGAGCATTATACAACAAAACTGTTCCAAAACAGACGCCACCTTCCCGGAGTATCTGTGGAATGAGGTCTTCTATATTCAATAACTGATTCTTGTGGACAGTGGATGTGGATCTTCATTTTATGTATTTTAAGAGTTAGATTTCCCATTAGGCAGAGTAGGAAACTGCCAAGGCTCTATAGCAATTCTTTTCTGTTGGTGTGGCCTCTGAAAATCGATTGTTCTGCGCCAGACACCTGCTCCTGTTTTGGGCAGGTTCATGTACCAGTTTATGTAATGCGATAATGACCAGTTTATACACTGAAGTTGTCAGTTTATTTACTAGTTTAAAGGAGCAGTAAACTTTTGTCACTGACTTTCCTCTAAAGGGCCACTAGAGGGCACTGCTAATGTAAAAAACATGGGTTTAAACTGGAATAACTCTGGAAATATAAATCTCTCGGCAGTGGGAGTACCTTTATTTTACTCAATAGGAAAATCCCTACAATATATATTTTTTTCATAAAAAAAGTTTACTGCTCCTTTAAATACCTCTCTACTAGCCAATTTATTTAATATCTATTTTTGTGTTTTTAAGTTGTGCATTAAGGGTGTTATTGATGCCAGACCACATTAGATGGGTTTAGGGATAGGGTCATGTAATAAGTGGGAGTATGGCCATGGGACTGGATAGGGCAACCTGCTAGGGCAGCTAAGGTTGTCTTGCCTAGGGGAACCTGACATGTAAATCTAATCCTGTATATTCTTATTTAATCCAGTAAATAGAATAGCACAGATGAGGAGTTTAACCCTCTAAATACGTTTTACTCCTTTCAATGACTATTCTACTCACGTAGTGCAGTTCTGAACATAAAACTGATTCTTTTTTTTATTATTACTTAGACTGCAATTAGACCTCAGCCATAAATACATATTTAATAGTTGCCACACTGACAGGAACATGGCTCCTATGGATGATTTGTGCATCCACTAAACAGTGGCCAATGACCTTCTTGTTTTTTTTTTGGGAGGGGTGTAAACACACTGAGCAACCTCTTGCTGATCCATCATGCAACATTATAGAGCTGGGGGTTAGCAACTTGCAGGCAGGGCCGGATTTGCCATTAGGCAAAGTAGGCACCTGCCTACAGGCGCATGCCACCGAGGGGCGCCTGTCATTGGGATTTCTTTTTTTTTTTTTTTTTTTTAAATGAAAAAAAAAAAAAAAGTAGCCACCTCGCTGGCGCCCCCGTTCCCTATTTCTTACCTCCCCGGCAGGAAAGGTCTGTGCATTCTTTGACATCATCTCCCAGCGCTCTGCATTCCTGAATAGGAAATCGTGCAGGAGATCTATCAGCTACAAGACTGTGCCAAAGGAGGCACAGATGAGAGATCTCCTACCAGGGAGGTAGGAAACGAACAATGTCAGAGCAACATGGAGATGGTGGGGGCAATGTGGAGCTAATGGGGGGCAAGTTGGAGCCGATGGAGGGCAATATGGAGCTGATGGGGGGTAAGTTGGAGCTGATGGGGTTGGGGGCAATGTGAGGGGATATGGAGATGATGGGGCAATATGAAGCTGATGGGGGGGCAAGTTGGAACTGATGGGAGCAATATGGAGATGATGGGGGGCAAGTTGGAGCTGATGGGGGGCAAGGTGAGGGGCAATATGGAGCTGATGGGAGGCAATATGGAGCTGATGAGCATTGTGGAGGTGTCCAGTGGAGTTGGCAAATCGGGGGAGGGGGGGGCGCTTCACAGTTCTGTGCCTACAGGCTCCTGAGATGTAAATCCGGCCCTGCTTGCAGGACTCCCAAAGTAGTTGGACTAACGCTCAAATCATCCGTTAGTTCAACAACAGCTTGAGACTGCCGTTTGCATTAGGGACAATATTGCCTCTGTCAATAAAGTTGGATGTGCAATGGTCCTGATGGCCCGTTGCTTATGCCTAAACTTATCAGGAGAATATATATATATAACATGATAGAAGATAAAGTATTATATGTTAACCATCCCAGTTCAAATATTTTACCAGTGTGTTCAAATAATGGAAATACTGGAATCTTATCTGATGATGCATTCATGTGGCAAATAGAAACTTGGTCAATGTTTGTTGAAAAAAAATAAGTGTCTTTTAACTAATTAAGTATTCCAATTATAGGCAACATTTGCACTCCAACTCTTAGAGACTACAACTCCCATAATCCCGGCTGTCAGCTGATTGGGGATGATGGGAGTTGCTGTAACCAACAGCTGCAGTGCTCAAGCTCGTCTACTCCTGAATTACTCAAAACATGGGAAATGTAGTTTTGTGCTTTTTTTTTTTTAATTAAATTGTAATTTCAGTATCTTCAGCAATGTATAATGCTGTTTATGTTTTTGTATTTTAGGTTGCTTGTTTGAAGATGACCTCTGCAAATCATTTGAGATGTGCCTAAATGGTAGGTTGAAACCATATTTGTCTCTGTATATTAAATCTGAAATGTGAGACATGGTGGTCTTCCCTAATAACACTGTTGGCCATGTAGTCTCTCCAGTCACTGGCTGACACAAATGGGAGACGGGCAGAATAATTTCTAACTTTTTTGAAATGCGTTTTTCTGGATTTTTTTTTTGTTATTCTGTCTCTCACTGTTCAAATAAACCTACCATTAAAATTATCGACTGATCATTTCTTTGTCAGTTGGGAAACGTACAAAATCAGCAGGGGATCAAATAAATTTTTCCCTCATTGTATATTAAACATTTTCTTTTTTTAATGCAATGCGGTATAGCCCAAGATTTTACCTTTTAAAAATAAGCAGGAGATGTCAGTTCAGGACAGGCTGCGTACCACAGCCTGTCAATCTTTGACTCTTCCTCTCCCCAGGAGGATTCTGGCATGTGAGGTGGAGCACTCTCTTGCCAGTGAGCTCACTCCAGCTCACATGGAAGAATCCTCTGTCAGAGTAGGAGGTGAGGATGAGGCACTACTGGGGAGGGGAAGAGGAGAAGATTGACAGGCTGCGGTACAGAGCTGTACACAGCCTGTCCTTAACTGACATCTCCTGTTATTTTTAAAAGGCAATATCCCGGGCTATACTGCATTACACAGTATGATAATTGCAGTACCAGTGATGTTACATATGTTAACCCTTTGAGTGCCAGAGGGGTACGGAATGCATTGCTTTGCCCTCAAAGGGTTAATTAAGCTATGCCAATTAAGCTCTGTGCAGTACCAGGACATTTTCACTTTCACTTTTCCCAGAAATAAAAGTGTGAATATCTCCTAAATTATACATCTTTTGGAATTTTGGTTAACATGATATGAATCAGCAGTTTTGAATGATATTTTCAAATAGGTAAAGAAAATTCAAGGTGATAGGTCCACTTTAAAACTTCTACTTCACAGCAAGATCAAATTCACCTAATAATGTACTAGTTTGTTACATTTCTCCGAATATATATTTGCATTGCACATACCATTGTTTAACCCCTTAATGACCCACTGACGGAAGTTAAAGTGGAACTACCACCCCTCCTAAACTTGCCCCTAAAGAATTACCCATCTAGCAACTAGCTGCTCAGTAGTGCTAGTCGCCCGAATTATTACTTCCTTTTAGAGAATCCTACTGCTCCTGGGACTGACAACAAGGAAACAGCGCAGACATCTTTGCATAGTGACGTCTGCGCGCCTGGGCAGGTAATAATTCTGGAGACTAGCACTATTGAGCTAGATGGGTAATTGTTTAGGGGCAATTTTAGGGGGGTGGTAGTTCCGCTTTAAGGACCACTGATAATTCCTTTTTTTTTTTTTTTTTTTAAGCTCAACACATTCGGGGGCACGCTACTCAGAGACCCCTGAATTCCATGGTATGCCAGGACCATCACTGGTTCTTAAGAGAAGTGTACCCATCACAGTCCTGGCATATCATGGGTCCTTAAGGGGTTTATTCAGGCTGCCTATATTTGATGTTATGTGACTTGAATCATTCAGTATTTAATTTCATCAAGCAGTGATTTGACTGCCTGTGTCTCTACTGGCCTGTAAACCACCTTACGCATTTTTTGGGACGACTGCTTTGTCCTCCACTGATGAAGCGTTGCTGTGAAACACATAGGGAAAATTGATATTGCAGATTGAAGGAATAAATAAAGTCTTTTACCTGCAAAACTACCATTTCCTGACCTCCTTCGTTACAAACAGAATTCTTCCACTTGCTGAGATCAGAGAAGGTGGATTTGGATGACCCTTCTTAATCTGCAGAGATTCAGAGGGGTATGCAACGCATTTCACATCCCTCTGATACATAAGTGGTTTCCATTTCCATACAACAAGTGATGTGTTTGGGATCAAGACTGTGAATATCAATCTGATGTAAAGGGGCAGAATTCTGGGAGCAAATAAACACAGACATCCATTTCAGTGGGGCCTTTAGTCATTTGACTGCTAGAGGGAGCTCAAACACATTGTAAAGCAAACAGTTGGAGACCTATCTATCATTAAAGGAATTAAAAGTACACTTTTAATAAATGAAAATTTGGGGAGTTTTTAAATGTTTCCTATTGTAATAACTCAGAACATCTGTGCATAAATGAGGAAACCAGTTCTAAGTCCTAAACAGTAAAGCCTAACTTGATCACTTTAATACTTCACTTTTATTTCATACTCTTAAAATCATAGAAATTTTAATCCCTTATAAATTGGATACTTTGTAAAATACCCTATGTGTCACTAACTGACTCACAAGGCGTTAAAACAACCACAACCAGTTTGAAAGAAAAAATCCTAAATTGTATTTTAAATGTACACTCTTAGCACTCTTTGTCACATCAAGATATATATTTTCTCGACATAATTTTGCCACTTTACTTAGAACATCAGCCTCAGTGACTATGTAATGTCACCTTGTCATGGCTATGATAATGTATTTATATACATTGGCGGATATGTTTAAGGACAAAATGTACCAATTTGGGGGCACAATTAACTCACAGGATTGTAGCTCATCAGACTCATTATGTAGTTATTCTACCCATAACCATAATCCTCCCACTCTGCGCCCTCTTCTACCCCTTCCCTAGTGCATTCTACATGTTTTTTTATGTTTACTAGTCCCGCCTCTCCATTTGAGTAAGCTCCGCCCCTTTTTAATGGCGCAAACAAATCACATCATTTCTCTACCCTCATCGGCACTAGAGGGCTGTCCTCCGGGCAGCCCCAAGTAAGAAGTTCCCAGGTATGCCCATAACTGTTCTATTTTTTATTGTATACATATCTTCTATTGTGTGTTTTCGTTTGGCGAGCCCTTCATGGTAACATAAGACATAGGTCCTGTATCATTTATTATTACGTTGAATGTGCTTATAATCTCCTGCAGGTATGGCTGTAATTGTGTTAGAAAAACTGCTGACAGAGAAACAAGCAATTTATGCCTTTCTAATAATACATATCAAAAAGTTACACCTCCTGGCAGACAACTGTCTTATTTTAACTGTGAATATATTATAGGATTCTACATGGAGAGATGTGTTTTATTGCAGCAGTGACGAACAATGATATATCTGAAATCACTTATTTACAACAACATATTTTACAAAAATATGTTTTTTCCTGGTCGTATTGATGTGGAAAGTTTATTGGATAAGTAACACCTTCTAATCATATTAAACAAATTCTAATGGCACTTGTGAATTTTTTCAAGTGATAACATGTTCAGTCAGTCCTGAAAGATATGTCCACGGAGGCGGACATGACAGTTACTAGGAGAATCACAAGATCTCATACTCTGCTCACTGCAGTGCACCTTAAGTGCCAGAGGGGGTGTGCAGTGCATTGCACCACAATGTGTTTCACACTCCTCTGGTTCTTAAAGAGTGGACTGGGACTGAGTGAATATGTCACCTCTTGGACAAAGGTACGAGGGCAAAATTCATTTCTTGGACAAAGCTACAAGGGCAAAATTCATTTCAGCAGCATGTTTTACAAATATGTGTTTTGATCTGATCATGCTGACGTGGAAAGCTTAAAATAATAGCAATTTTCGCAGCTACATTTGGGTGAGCAAATTTCAGGTCTCCAGGGGAGTTATGCACTAAGATGTGATAAAGAGGTGATAAAGCGGAGATGATCTCTCCAGTGAGATCACTGCTCCATTCTCTATGTCATTCTATGGTGCTTATGCACTAAGAAGTTGGAGAGATCTTAGTGCATTGGCTCCATAGAATAACATAGAACCTGGAGAAGTGATATCACTGGAGAAGTCATCTCCACTTTATCACTTCTTTAGCACACCTTAGTGCATCTCCCCCCCCAATTGTTTTTGGGCTACGAGTTCTATCTTCTTCATCTGGCAGTTGGCTGGAGAGCTGTAGGTTACCAGTGCCACCCATAATCTGGATGGAGGCAGGATAATATCTGAGATGCATTAGCAAGGTACCTGTAATTCTCCTAGCCTCAGTGATAACCACAACTCTTCACATCACTCTTCCTGAGCCCCAACCACTATTGGTTGGCATAGTAAATACCCTTAGCCTATATTGTACAAACACCAAAACACCCTTTAACACCTTAACGATGCAGGACGTACATGTACATCATGAGTGAATGTCCCTAAAGGACCCATGACATACATGTAAGTCATCGATTTCAGGGCTCCCTCACACGGCTGCACGCCTTTCGGGGAACCCTGAATCGGATTTTTTTAAAAAAATGCTTTGTGGTCCTTAAGTGCCAGTCGAATGTATGCTCGCTGGTCCTTAAGGGTTTAGGAAACATTAATTGGCTGTCTGAGGATGTTGAAGTTGTATTCCAACAACAGCGGTTAGGCTGAAGGTTTATCATCTTAGGATGTTGAAGTTGTAGTCCAACAACAGCTGTTAGGCTGAAGGTTTATCATCTCTAAACTGTGTAAGGACAAACAAGTGTCTAGGATTTTTTTTCATAGATGACTGGCTCTTGTATTTACAATTACTCTTGTAATATGTCCGTTTTAAATCCATCTGTAATGCGTTGTGTTTTTTTGGCAACCAAAGGTATGTAGATTGAGTACAAATCCTGATTCCCTTGTCTCTTTGTACAGTTTATTTTCCTGCAACAGATGTGGACATATGTATAATTTTTATTGTAAAAGATGCCATTGGTGACAAAATACTGTACATTTCTGTACTGCAGAAAGACTCTTAAATACTTAACCCTCTCAGTGCCAGAGGGGTACGCAACGCATTGCAAAGCAATGCGTTGCGTACACCTCTGGAACTCAAAGGGTTAAAGGAGAACTAAAACCAAAGAATAAGTCGCTCTTAATTCATTAATAGAAAGATTTAACTACGTAGATGTCTTTGAAACAGAAATATTTATAACCATTTACTAATTTTGTTTGTTCTGATCTCTGGTGCAGTCCACTGCAATTGTTTTGTTTAAAATCTGATAACAATTTGTGTCCGGTATCATCCATTCTGGTATATCTAGCTTGTTTTTTGTGAAGAGGAGTGACTTCATGGTAGACTTCACCAGAGGGCACGCTATACAGAAAATTGCAGATATAGTGCAAAAAATATAGAAAGGTATACCTGACTGCTGTAGGAATGACACGTACCTAGGTTTGTAAATCTGTTAATCAAACTGAGATAATTATTCTAAGAGTAAGTAATGTTTTAAAACGATAGTAATGGTTGACATTTCGTTTTCATTCATTGCACTATAAAGTGCAAGTCTCACTCTTTAAGAACCAATAGTTTTATTTTTTTAGCTTTTAAGATCCCTCCTCATACCCCTTTCAACAGGATAGAGCAGCTGACATGGCAACCTGGCCAGCAGTCCAGTCACACAGTTGTATCCTTGTGTGCAGCCAATGGAAGTTCTCCAATGACCTCTTGCAATGCGTTGCGTCCCCCTCTGGCACGCAAAGGGTTGAAAAGCTCTATTCAAGTGCATTGGAATTTAGTAATGTTTATTTGCCCCCTATGGTGCAGTTGGTTTACTCTAGAATAACTCCATTTTCTTATTATAAACATAGGCCATTGTGTCTTTTCCCATTACATCAGGCATCAAAGATTAGAATTACTGGATATGAACGTTTCTGTTTGCAGATTTGCATAGGAATAATAATAGTATACCCTGATTTCCGATATATCCAGTACATGTGAGAATCTTAAAGGGTTAGTAATGTCTTTTTAAAAGTGGTTTTGCAGAGTCTTCTTTATATCACAAGTAACAGAACGCACTATGTCTAAGACTGTACTTGTGTGTAGGTCAAAACTTAAAGGGATAGTAATGTCAGGAAAAAAGTATTAACTGTGTGGTAGATACAATGAAAAGAGATTACTTGCACTTATTTGTATCTCTCGAACCATTATGGTTTGAGAGATATAGGAAAATAAAGTTCTCTGGTCCCTCCCCTTTCTGCATGACGAGCTGAAAAGCCGTCAGAAGCAGATTCTGTCTCTTGACCAGACGTGGCTCTTCAGCAGGGCAAATATAACGATATCTAAAGATAAATACTTCATCGGAATGGTCTACAATGTGTGCTTGCAAACCAGGCACACGTTGTAGACCGTTCCAATGAAGTATTTATTTTTAGGTATCACTATGTCAGCGCTGCTGAAGAGCCACAGTCTTGTCCAGGAACCAGCACCTCTTGCAGTCAGCTATACAGTTGACATATGAGAGAGGGGAGGGAACAGAGAACTTTATTTTCGTATATCTCTCAAACCATAATGGTTTGAGAGATACAAATGAGTGCAAATATTCTCTTTAATTGTATCAACCATATAGTTAATACATTTTTTCTGGCATTACTATCCCTTTAAGAAGAGATAAAGATCCCCCGATCTCCCCTTCAGGCCGCCTCCCCCTGAATCTATAATAGGGTCGTGCAACGCTATGGTTACAGCGAGGGACAAACTTCAGTAAGTTTAAGGAAAATCCTGCCCCCCACCCTTGACGAAGGAGGGAAGGATTTCTCGTTGCTTACTTAAGTTTGTCCCTTGCTGCAGAAGTCCTGACCAGACTTAAGCTTCTGGTTACGCAGGGAAAGGGGTGGGCGGAAGATCTTTATCTCTTCATAACTTTTGAACTACACGCAAGTACAATCTTAGGCATAGCGCAATCTGTTACCTGTAATATAAGGAGGACTCTGCAAACCACTTTTAAAAAGACATTACTAACCCTTTAATATAAATGTTAAATACATGTGATACTAGAAACATCTGGATACTTTTTTAAAAGAGCAGAACCTAGAGGACTATGTATGTATGTTAGTATTGGGATTAATATTTACTTAGTACTTGTTGATCCAAGGAGAAATCTGATTGTCATTTGGAATCAAGAAGGATTTTTTCCCCCATTCAAAGCAGACTTTGAAATTGCTGGAACAAGGGGAGGTGCCTTCTTTTGGATCAACAGCGGTAAACAAGTTTAGGAAAAGATAAACAATTATACAGTCGGTGCTTAGATAACTGAAACTATTAATCCTGGATGACGCACAATATCACAATGTGCATACAATCTAAAATATATCCAAAATAGACAAAGAGAGAGGGACTCTTACAACCTCATCACATAAAAAACTTTTAATTAGTTGTGCTTCGTGCGTCCTTGAGCACAATCTTAAGAACAGAAAAGTATCAATAACAGATATCCACAAGAACAATATTGTGAGAAACAATAAAACAACCTCATTTTAAACTGCAACTAAATGATGGGAAATTAGAATATCGCAACCCTAAATCCACTTATAGGAAGAAAGGTTACAACGATTCCCAAACAATGCTATAAGAGAGATATCCCCGTATAAAACATCATGAAGATCTGTATCCTATCTCTAATACTTTCCCCCAAATCACTTCTTATTATGTGCAAATGCGGGATACCACAAAGACAGGGAAATAAATTTCCCTATCTGAATGGGTCCCGTATTATGTATAAAATACTCCTATTAGTCACAAAAAATAAAAATTCAAAAATATAAAAAATAAAAATAAATGCCAAGGCAATACAAACAAATCTAAAAATGTATCCACGGGCTATCTTAAACGTCTCTGTCCTTAAACCGTAATGTGTCCCTTTTCTCCCATCCGAAGCAATTATCCAAATACTTAGTAACAAGTTGGAAAATATATTCAATAATCTCAATCGATATATCTCATAATGCCACTTCAGCAATTCCGTAAGACTTTCTCCCAATCAGCATCTGACTGATTTGTGATTCAGTTTCCAGACTTAAGTTGATACCACTCTAACAAGTGTATATAGGAACTGATAGAGAAATATATTATACTTCTTCACTGGCTACTTAATATATACATAGAAGGGAAATATCTCACACATATGTTCTTCTTTTCTCCACTCTCTCTCCCACCAGACTAGTATTCAATGGTGCTTCTATTTAGGTGGTTTGCTCCACTTGTATCTTCATGCGCCGTGTGTCTCTATTTCTCTATCCTCACTCCACCATCTCTCCCGCTTCTCGCACGGTGTATCCCTTGGCGTCCAGAACTCTGCCAAGACTCTTGCAACTGTTTCCTTTCACATACAGGTGCACATTTACTCCCTGAGGAAGAAGTCGGTGTGGACTTTGAAACGCGTTGGAGGTTGTCCTTAAACAGTAGAATATGTGTTATATTAACATCGATAAGGTGATATATCTCAAGAAGCCACATAACTTTCTCGATGCTCGAGGTGCATTACGCTGATAACGTGCACCTGTATGTGAAAGGAAACAGTTGCGAGAGTGACAAGAGTCTTGGCAGAGTTCTGGACGCTGAGGGATACACCGTGTGAGAAGCGGGAGAAACAGTGGAGTGAGGACAGAGAAATAGAGACACACGGAGCATGAAGATACAAGTGGAGCAAACTACCTAAATAGAAGCGCCATTGAATACTAGTCTGGCGGGAGAGAGAGTGGAGAAAAGAAGAACATATGGGTGAGATGGTTCCCTTCTATGTATATATTAAGTAGCCAGTGATGAAGTATAATATATTTCTCTATCAGTTCCTATATACACTTGTTAGAGTGGTATCAACTTAAGTCTGGCAACTGAATCACAAATCAGTCAGATGCTGATTGGGAGAAAGTCTTACGGAATTGCTGAAGTGGCATTATGAGATATATCGATTGAGATTATTGAATATATTTTCCAACTTGTTACTAAGTATTTGGATAATTGCTTCGGATGGAAGAAAAGGGACAAATTACGGTTTAAGGACAGAGACGTTTAAGATAGCCCGTGGATACATTTTTAGATTTTGTTTGTATTGCCTTGGCATTTATTTTTATTTTTTATATTTTTATTTTTTGTGACTAATAGGAGTATTTTATACATAATACGGGACCCATTCAGATAGGGAAATTTATTTCCCTGTCTTTGTGGTATCCCGCATTTGCACATAATAAGAAGTGATTTGGGGGAAAGTATTAGAGATAGGATACAGATCTTCATGATGTTTTATATGGGGATATCTCTCTTATAGCATTGTTTGGGAATCGTTGTAACCTTTCTTCCTATAAGTGGATTTAGGGTTGCAATATTCTAATTTCCCATCATTTAGTTGCAGTTTAAAATGAGGTTGTTTTATTGTTTCTCACAATATTGTTCTTGTGGATATCTGTTATTGATACTTTTCTGTTCTTAAGATTGTGCTCATAGACGCACGAAGCACAACTAATTAAAAGTTTTTTATGTGATGAGGTTGTAAGAGTCCCTCTCTCTTTGTCTATTTTGGATATATTTTAGATTGTATGCACATTGTGATATTGTGCGTCATCCAGGATTAATAGTTTCAGTTATCTAAGCGCCGACTGTATAATTGTTTATCTGTTGTTTAATTGGAACCAGGGAGCAAGGTTCCTGTTTCTGGCAGCTGGGTAACTGAACAATTCACGATATTCCATTCTGCGCCACCTAGTATATTTATGTAAGTTTAGGAAAAGGTATTAACTTGATGGACGCAAGTCTTTTTTCAACCTAAACTACTATGTAACTATGTAACTATCTTCAATCCATTGAGAATCAATGTACTGTCTCTAGAGTGGAAGAGGCAGGGTTGCCAACCCCATACATTGTATTACTGGAAGAAATGACATACTATCAATATTTTACTGATAACTTCCTTTGACCTGCTATGTTTTGATAACTCTGTTTTTTTAAAGGGATAGTAATATTTGAGATGTAAAAAATATATATTTTAGCGTTTATCTTCCCGAGTAAAAAAAAGGTCACTTCCAATGCTGAGAGGTTTTTTATTTGAAGTCATTACAGCTCAGTCCTAACTTTTTAGGTGCAGTATTTCAATGGCCTGAAATTGTATAGTAGCACTGTTGCTCCACCATCCTATGGACAGCTCTGGTCAGTTGGACATTAATTGCCATAGGATGGTGTAGCAACAGCGCCACTGGAAAATATCAGTCCATTCAGATATTGCACCTAAAAAGATCAGGTCTGGGCTGTAGTAACTTTTGAATAAAACACCTCTCCTCACTGCGCGTACCATTATTTTACTCAGGAGGATATATATATTTTTGTTTTTATATATTAACCCCTTAAGGACCAGAACGGCCGCAGCCAGCACTTAAGGACCACGGAGCATTTTTTTTTTTTAACTCAGATTCAGGGCTCCATGAGTGGTATGCAGCCGCACAAGGAGCCCTGAAATCTATGGCGTACATGTACGTCATGGGTCCTTTACGGACATTCACCCATGTACTTCCTTGGTCGTTGAGGGGTTAAGTATTACTATCCCTTTAAGGACATCTCCCACTGAGTGTCAGTAAATTTCCTGATGGTTGGCATCCCTGCCAAGGGGTCTGTCTGTCGAATTAAGAAAGCTGCTAGCAAGACCTAAATCAGGACTGGGCAACCTGTGGTCCTCTAGCTGTCCAGTACTACAATTCCCATCATCCCCAGGCAGTAACTTGTCTGGCATCCTGCATGATAAGTATTACAGTCTTGAACAACCAATAAGCCTCAGGTTCAATGCCCCAAATAGAGCACATACATTATTATGTTTTAATTCTATACTGTTTCACTGCCAAGACTAAAAGAACACAGATGGAAAGTTATTTATTAACTTTTTGAAAAGAAATATAATAAATAACCTTTTATTATATATTAGAGACCTTTACCACAATGACAGACAATGTACTTATTTGCTAACGAATTATGCGCTTTCAAAGTATTGACTTGTAACAGGTGTTATGTAGTTATTAAACAAATATCGCTGGGCACTGAACTGAATAAAGTCTTGGTACTAAGCCACATGTGCATTTGGTTAGAGACCGGCCTGATGGCTGGCAGCGATCACAAAACAAGATGTTGATTTTGACCATCTGTAGATGCAATAAGCATTTTTCATTTGAGCTATTTAGGAATGTTTATTACTGTTAATATCTAATGTACATTAATGAAAAAACTGTTGTGGATTAATGCAACAGCAACACTTCGCCTTAACCCCTTACAGACCAAAGGAGTATGCAATGCATTTATCACCCCGCTGGTCCTCAAAGGGTTAATGCATGTAAAAAGTCCTAATGGTAACTATGAACGAGACATCCATTACTAATTAAAGCAGAACTATCATTCTGAATAAACTCCCTCCCCCAATAATTAGGCATATATTCCAATATGCTTAGAAATAGTGCTATTATCGTGCATAAGTACCTCGTTATGAAGAAATCCTTCTTCTTCAGACAGGCGTCCAGGCTTGCACGCAGACATCTTGGCTTAGAGAAATCTGTGCTCCTGCGCTGTCCTTCCTGGTGTCCTTCATTGTACCTTAAGGTAACAGGAAGTGCCTAACAGTGCAGGAGCACAGATGTCTCTAAAGCAGGAAGCCTGGTCATCAGTCTCAGAAGAAGAAGGATTTCTTCACAATGTTGTACTTATGCTCGATAATAGCACTGTTTCTAAGCATATCACTATATGACTAATTATTGGGGGGAGGGCTTTATTTAGGGTGATAGTTCCGCTTTAAAAAATAATTTTGGAAAATCAATCTACTCCGAATTTATTCATAGGGGCCATTAAAATTTTCTGCAAAATTATGATAAGTGGGGGTTCGTTATCTGGAGGTATTAGTTGGATATGAAAGTGGCTTTGTCAAGGTACAGTACAGTACACTATACCTCTAACAGCAACTGATACAAGTGTAAGATCACTCACTCTAGATCCTACGACACATACTGAAAATATGTGCATTTTTAACCCTTTGAGTGCCAGAGGGGTATGCAACGCATTTCTTTGCAATGCGTTGCGCGCCCCTCTGGTGCTCAAAGGGTTAACTGTGCATATTAAATCATATCCAAAGCTGTTCCTACCAACTCTTCATTCCTCCCTGCATTTTCCAATAATGAAGCGCTGCAAAAGAAAAGAGTGACCTCCTTAACAGCTCAAAATGATGAAAATCAGTTACAAGATGGATAATTCTTAGCAAAAGAAATCTATATTCACTGTAGAAGACAAAATCTCTAGTGAGCCACAGATTTTCTGATCGATAGTGCCTTCTCATCCTTAAAGGGGATCTCTCACCTATAGATATGTAATGCTCATTAGTTAGAGCATTTATCAAAAAGATTGAAAACATTATTCATTTTGAAAAAAAATAAAAAACAGTTATATGCGCAAAAATTAACTTATAAAAAGTATCCGGCAGCCTACTTCCGGATTGCCGAACTTTGTCGACCGGAGGCAGCTCCCGTCCCAGTACCCAGCATCCTCTGATAACAGAGGCTGTGTGTCACTAAGCTGGAGAGATCTCATTGGCTAGATATCGATCTCTGCCAATGAGATCGCTCCAGCTTAGAGAAAGAAAGCCTCTGTCATCTGAGGATGCTGGGTAGTGGGACGGGTGCAGCCTCTGTGCAGCAATCCAGAAGTAGGCTGCCGGACACTTTTAAAAAGTTAATTTTTGCGCATATAACTGTTTTTTTTTTTTTCAAAATGAACGTTTTCAATCTCTTTGATAAATGCTCTAACTAATGAGCATTATATATCTATAGGTCAGAGATCCCCTTTAAGGGTATCATCCCTTATTAATATGTTACTTTAACGTCATTAGGGTGGTTTATTAAAAGATATAATTAATACAGCAGAGATTTGGCAACGTTTGTTCATATGGATGAGTGAATATGGAGTAAAACTGTGGACCCATATTTTCTGACTCCCTTTAACACCACTTATTGTCAACAACACTTACTATATAAGTCATCATGACACACCATGCTGATTAATCAGTAATCAGATGGTTATTCAAGAGCTATTATGGCAACATGGGGAAGGAAAACCATGTGCATTTTGTGAGACACTATGGCTGCATTAATATTAGCTTGATGGTTGACTACTGCTGGGTACTTCAGATTAAATCGGTGTCCACATTAGCTGGAACCAACCAGATTTCAATCACTGGACCAGTCTCTGGCTGGCCAGATAGCTTGATACCCGATTGGATCAGAGAGAGCTACTCATTCATAACGAGCTACTTGTTGGAGACTTTCCAATAGTCAAGAGCACTACCATCTGAACCAGTCTCCAAACAGGTCAACATGGTTAACCCCTTTAAAGGGATAGTAATGTTTCATAATAAAAGCAGCTCTAATTAATCATCATATTATTTGGACCTTGGAGAGTGTTATTTCAGTTCTGTCAGAGTTGTAGTTCCAGAGTAATTGAATGATAAAGTATCCCCCTCCCGCCCCTTTTAGTGATGTAACACTGCTCAGCCAGAGCAAAAGGGAGGTGTCCAGGTAGATTGCAGAGAGATACCCGCTTCAATTAAGATAAGGGAAAAACCTGAAAAACTTGTCAAGGGGGGCAGGGCTTTCATTGTTCTGATAGGAAGAAGATTGTCCCCTGCTGTTATCTGTCTGGTCTATGGACTGCATTCCACATCTGAGAAGAGATGGCTTACACTAGGTAAAAGGGACGGGAGGGGGAAACTTTATCCCTCAATTACTCTTGAACCACAACTCTGACAGTAATGAAATAACACTCTCCATGTCTCAAATACTGTGAAGATTAACTGGAGCTGCTGTTTTTGTGAAACATTACTATCTACTTAAGACTAGCTTGCATAAATTATCAGAATATCAGTATCTCAAAGTGCTGGAAAATAGAAATGGGAGAAAGACAAACAGGGGTACCCCCTTGGTATATTAAACTAAACACGCTTTGGCCACCACCATACACCTCAATGTGCACACTCACAAAAAACTGTGTCAATGGTGGTATATACCGGAACCAACAAAACAGGCAACTGGAGATATTTCACACTGCCTCCAGACACAGTGAACAGCTCTGGATTGTACGGTTGCACCGATACCGATACTGGTATTGGTGCCGATACCAGCATTTGTACTCGCGCAAATGCGGCCGATGCCAGCACTGATACCCTGTGTCAGGGTCGGTGCTGCAGAGAGAGAGCCCGGGGAGCTGCTCACAAGGCTCCCCGGTCACCTCTCTTTCTCCTGCAGCGTTGGAGCGTTGCCACGGGTTACCATGGCAATGCTCCGACACTGACCTCTGCCGGGGCTCGCGAGAGAACATCGAGCACCCAGTAGAGGAGGGTAAGGGAGGCAAGATGGGGCAGCGGGTGGTGTAAGAGGCGGGGGGGGGTCAAGAGGGAGAAAAAGAGGCAAAGGGAGGAAGGATCAGGAGACAAGAGGAGGGGGGCCAAGAAGAGGCAAAAGGAGGGGGGGATCAGGAGGGAGAGAGAGAGAGGAAAAATTGTGGGATCAAGAGTCAAGGAGAAGGAGGGGGAGAAAGGGGGATCAAAAGGGAGAGAAAAAGCCAAGGCAAAAGAAGGGGGCTCAAGAGGGGGAGAATGAAGCAAAAGGTGGGAATCAAGAGGAGGAGAAAGAGTCAAAAGGGGAGAATCAAGAGGTGGTGTGTGTGTATGTATGTGTGTGTGTGTGTGTATATATTTCAAGTGCTCACCGATACCAATTACCGATACTTTTTTTTCCTGTCATTTGCCAGTTTTCCAAGTACCTAAAGCATATAGGTACTTGGAAAACTGGCAAATGACCACAAAAAAAGTATCGGTAATTGGTATCGGTGAGTACTTGAAAAAAGTATCGGTACTCGTACTCGGTCTTAAAAAAGCAGTATTGGTGCATCTCTACTGTATTGATATAAAGGTGATGGCTACTCCCTTATTCAAATGGACACACTGTCCCACAGCGGCAATATCAACAAAGGTAACCAAGAAAAAAAACAGCAGAAAGGGGCTCCAATAGTGTAATATGTTCATAAAAAATAAGTACACTTAAATGTATAATAAATTACTCTCAAATTTAGATGTGGTCAGGACTCTGATATCAAAGTCTCCTGACAAATGGGCTTACGGAGAGCTCAGCCTGTCTCCGCTCAGGTGTCTCCCGTGTTCTTGAGATGATTTGTAGACTTGAAATAATTAGATCAGGCGGAACATATACTTGTTTAAAATGTATTTAAAAAGAAAAGAAAATAAAAACCGGAAAGGCTTTAAACGCTGTATCTCAAAGTGCATACAGTTCAATGTTTACTTTGATCCTAAATAGTCGTTAACAACCAGAATATTAGGAAGAAGTTCAAAATAGTACTTATGATTAAGATGAAATGGATGAAACAGATGTGGTTATTGTGATATAGTATCAGGGGAGGGCTGGCAACTTGTGGCCCAGGGGGGCAAATACATTCAAGTGGCCCATTTCTATTATCGTTTGAGCCCACTGTTCCAGCCCACCCCCTCTTGTTAATTTTAAAATTGGCATTAATGTTGTGACTTAAAGGGATAGTAATACTTCGTTTTAACTTTATTTTATTTTGTAGGCATTAAAAAAACATGAAGAATGATATAAGTCTTATCTCTCAAACCTTTATGGTTTATGAGATATTCACAAGCAAAGTTCCCCTCCCGCCCCTTTTACCTACTGTAAACAATCTCTTCTCAGATGTGAGTCTGGTTGTATGACCAGACAGATAACAGAAGGGGACAATTTTCTTTGTATGAAAACAATGAAGGCCCTTTCCCCCTTGACAAGTTTTTCAGCTTTTTCCCTTATCTTAATTGAAGATTGTCCCTCTCTGCAGTCTACCTGGGCATCTCCCTTCTGATCTGGTTGAACAGGGGGGGATACTTTGTTTGTGAATATCTCTTAAACCATAAAGGTTTCAGAGATAAGACTTATATCAATCTTCATGTTTTTTTAATGCCTACAAAATAAAATAAAGTTAAAATGAAGTATTACTATCCCTTTAAGTCAGGTGATACCACAGAGCTTACAGTTGAAATGGGCTACACTAGTGCGCTACTACAAAGCTTACAATTTAAGTAAAGCTTACCTAGTGATACTATAGAGCTTACCTAGTGATACTATAGAGCTTACAAGTGAAATGGTTTATGTTACTAGTTTAACTCCATTTGGATTGTACCTCTGTGGTATCATTTATGTAGTTCCATTTCAATTGTAAGCTCTGTGGTATCACTATTGTAGCTCCATTTACAGCAGCAGTCGGGAGATTTATTGAGGTGCACAGGCCTACCAGCCCAGACATATGACCAGTCCAGGGGGCAGTTGCCACCTGGGCCAGCCCTCCCCTGTATAGTATGTTGAACTTGAATATATGAAAATTATGGATATAGATGTAACTGATGGACCAAAGCAGATGTCAGTGATTAAGAGTGAGGGCAGGGTGATGATCGGGTCAAAGTCGGCCTACTGTCCAAGATGTGCTAAGGTATCAATCTGCGGGCTATACATGTTTCTTTCTGGGATGTGCACCTGACTTCCATAATGTGAGTTTCTCACTGAGGCAGTAACTGATGGACAAATCACAAAGAGATAATCAACCGATGTGTTGTTGTGTGTGGATGTCATTGTAATTGATACATTGTTGCAGTAAAAGTACAAGACATGGCCAGAGAGCCAAGTAATGTATTGAGTTTGTTATTATGCATCAACACTTTGCATTGTTTTTACTATTTTTGTATACCATTTCTTTTTAATATCGTTTATTTCACATTCAAGATTTGGAGCATTTAAGCAACCCAATTTGTTAGTACACATCATAATTCGACCTGAATGGTTTCAATTGATTAAAACAAAAATCAATTTGTATGCTAAAAGCCTTTTGTATTACATGACTTTCCTACAGCTGCGGCCAGTCAGGGTTTGTGACGTTCAGCTGTTTGATTAATTTGTATATGTAGCAGAATTACAGCTGCCCATCCATTATTTGGTGAGCTTTTATGAATATATATATATAATATATACTTTCTCTTTACATCAAATGTTGTATGAACAGCTATGATTCTTTCACATATCCAAATGAATCAGACAGACAGCTGAACACTGTTAAACAGTATGATCAATCTACGTGGGATTTAAATGCTTTTAGCTTATTCCAGTTGAATATGTGTGATCGATTGCTGGTAACAAGCAGTGTGCCTTGGAATTGATGTGCACAGTCTATACTAATGCTTAGTGTCAATTCAGTGAACTTTGAAGCCAACCGATGCTCTGCTGTAATTGCAAACTTTTCGCTGGAAAAGGAATTATCAGTAAATGAAAAGTGTATTTTGGAGCTTTTATGTTATTGAGTCTGTGACTTGATTGTACTGAAGAACATATTGGTTTAATTCAGGCTTTCAGCCCCAGCACGGAAAATACACTAGTTCAGGGCTCTCCAACAAGTAGCTCGCAATCTACTCGTATCTCTTTGGCTAACAGTGAGTAGCTCTCTCTACTCCAATCAGGTATCAAGCTGTCTGGCCTGAGAGACAGGGCCAGTGGTTGAAGTCTGATCCCAAGTTGACTGCAGCTATCCTGATCTCAGCTCTCATCTGCAGTACCCAGCAGTCATAAATCAGAGAGCTGATACTAATGTAGCATTTTTGATCTCTGCCAATGAGAGTGCTCCAGCTTAGAGACAGACAGCCTTCGTCATCGGAGGAGGCTGGATAGAAAAGATAGAAGATACAGAGAGAAGATACAGATCCGGTCAGCGCTGTCTGCTGGAAGTAGATACAGAGGTTCATTTAATCTTAGAATTTCTGCAAACGGGCAGATTTTTTTTTAAAAAAGAATACAATTTCCATTATTTATTATTGATAATGAAACGATTTAGACAAAGTTGTGAAGGGGGTAAACATCCCCTTTAAACACTAACACCAGAAAATGAAATAGGCTACTATAGCTTTTAAAATGTATTGGGCCTTTGTATAAAAATAATCTGGAGTAATTCTGGGGCAAACCAAATGTACCATAGGGGAGAAGTACTTCACATTTTTGGTGGTCAATTCCTATCTTTATACTTCTTTCTTAGGAGAAGAAATCTATATTCACTGTAGAAGACAAAACCTCTAGTGAGCCACAGATTTTCTGATCGATAGTGCCTTCTCATCCTTAAAGGGGATCTCTCACCTATAGATATGTAATGCTCATTAGTTAGAGCATTTATCAAAAAAATTGAAAACGTTGTTCATTTTGAAAAAAAAAAAAACAGTTATATGCGCAAAAATTAACTTATAAAAAGTACCCGGCAGCCTGCTTCCGGATTGCCGAACCTTGCCGACCGGAGGCAGCTCCCATCCCATTACCCATCATCCACCGATGACAGAGGCTGTCTGTCACTAAGCTGGAGAGATCTCATTGGCTAGATATCGATCTCTTTAAGAGTTAAAATCCCCATTTAAATCAGCTGCATGACCAGCCAATTGCAGCAGCTGCATGACCAGCCAATTAGAATTAGTGCTTTGGTTACAGATGTCTGCTGTAACCAATGGGATCGCAAGAGCTTGAAACTGAATCTGTTCCGGATTTAGCACCTGTTAAACAGACAGTGTTGACTAAACCGGACAGCGGAGCGCAAAACTGAACTGCCCTAGTCAAAACTGGATAGCTTGCAACTCTAACTCCAGATGCTTCCCACAGGGGACTTTTTATGCGTCCCTATGGTGCAACTGTTTTCCTTGAGAATTGCACCTCTTTTCTTCGTGCATACAGTACATGTTCAACATTTCATCTTCATCATGTAGATGGAGGTGATCACTTCAGCAGAGTGGGCAGACTCTCACTTAGCCGTGTCATGGAAGGAAATGAGAATTCTATTTTCTACACAGTGAAAAATAACCTACGCAGCTGACAGATGCTTAGCCGTCATTTAGTTCCAAGGGTCCTACCACTGGAAATCTCAGCACTAATTGCTTAAATTATTTACAGCTCTTCAACACTTTATTCATGCAAACACAGTCCTACGTTGTGGCACAGCACGCTAACACCACTAATACTGAAATGACTAACAAAACCTGGGTTATGGAAGCAGCAACTGGAGAGAAGGAATTTGGCTGACTGACAGGCTGCACAGCTGAGAGTTGCAATACTGATATTTATCTACAGAAAGGAAAAGTTGAAAGCTTTTGTTTCAGGGGACTATACCGAACTTGCCAGTTTTCCTTTTGATTTTTCATTTTCAGTTTTGTTCATATGTTAGGAAATATTAAAGCGGAACTATTAAAGTCCCACCTCCCCCGAATAATTAGGCATATGGCAATATGTTCAGAAAGTACCACGTTATGAAGAAATCCTTCTTCTTCTGAGACAGGCGTCCAGGCTTGCATGCAGACATCTTGGCTTAGAGACATCTGCGCTCCTGCACTGTCCTTCCTGATCTCCTTCATGGTACCTTAAGGTTACAGGAAGAGTCTGACTGGTACCTTAAAGACGCAGTAACATTTTTTCATGAAAACCTACATGTTTTTAGGACATTTCCTGCTGAGTAAAACAAGGTCACTCCCACCTCTATCAGTTGTTTTATTCAAACGACATAACAGTTCAAATAACCAGGACGTTAATTTACTGTGTTTATTTCCTGATAGTTCTAACTGACAGGAAGTGACAGGCAGTTTCTATCACATTCTGTGGAGAACTGTATGTCTCTGACTTTCCTCTCCATTAGAATGTAACAGAAAAACTAATTAGAATTTGACCACTAGAGGCCACTGTAATGTAAAAAACACAGGTTTAAACAGTAATTACTCTGAAATATGCATCTCCCAGCAGTGGGAGTACCCATATTTTACTCAACATGAAACGTTATACAGTATGTATTTTTTCATAAAAAAAGTTTACTGCTCCTTTAAGGTAACAGGAAGGGAGTGACAGCACAGGTGCATGGATGTCTCTAAAGCAGGAAGCCTGGCTGTCAGTCTCAAAAGAAGAAGGATTTCTTCATAACGTGGCATTTATGCTTGATAATAGCACTGTTTCTAAGTATATCGCCATATGCCTAATTATGATCGCCATATGCCTAATTATGGGGGAAGGCCTTTATTTAGGGTGTTAGTTCCCCTTTAACCCTCTGAGTCCCAGAGAGGTATCCAGTGCTTTGCAGATACCTCTCTGGCTCTCAAAGGGTTAAAATATTATGACTTTAGGGAACTTAAGATTTTACAAACCAAGAATTTTTTTTAAAGGCAAGGTGATCATATATCCCTTTAAATCAGAGACACATAAAAAATACACATCACAGGTTTACATGGTTTACAGTGAAGTCCTGCAGGAATAACTAAAAGGGTTAAATGGATATGTGGCCACCCTAATTAAATGGGAAATATAACAATAAGTGTCTGTTGAGTTAACATCTGCAATTGAAGTCTTCTCTGGTCTATAGCTGGTCATGACATTTTGCTATCTTGACAAAGTTTAAAAGAATCTAAAGGGCACTGAGTTGGTCTCTCTCTTTCTTTCTCTATGGCTCATCTCATTTAGACTGGTATTGGGGAAAATATATGAATTCAGCAGTGCAGCCACACTTACATTAGTCTCTAATGTAAGGGGCTGCACTTCAGGGTATGCAGTACAGTATATGAACACTGAAGTACATGCCAGCGGAAATCTGCACCATGTATTTTACCCTTTGAGTGCCAAAGGGCTATGCAACGCATTGTTGTGAACCCCTCTGGCACTCAAAGGTTTAATGCCAGCAGGCTCCACTCTACAGTCAAGTGCATGCACTTGGAAATGGTGTACAAGTGTGCCAGTTCCTCTATGCCTTGCTTATTGTATTGACCCAAGCAAGGTGTAGAGAAAAACCCACCCCATCTTCCTCCCCTTTGGAGCATACATCATTAACTGAAGATTTCAGGTGTACATACATAGCTTAGTGAATTGTTGTTAGGCAGGCATAGGGACAGAATGATGTTTTCAGCACCTGTTATTACACATAAAGGGATAGTAACACTTAATATGTAAAACAAATATATATGGTAGGGTCTGTCCTGCTGAGTAAAACAAGAGTTGTTCCACTGCTGAGAGGGGTTTATTTAACTGTTATTCGAGCTCAAACTTGAATTTTTGTAGATGCAATATCTCAGTGGCCTGAAATGTTACAGTGGCGCTGTTGTTACATCATCCTATGGACAGCTCCATAGGATGGTGGAGCAACAGCACCACTGTAAAATGTCAGGCCATTGAGATATTGCGCATATTAAGTATGAGCTGCAATAACTTTTGAATAAAGTATCACTCAACAGCTGTTTTACTCAGGAGGATAAACCCTACATTATATATATATTTTTTTACATATTAAGTGTTACTATGCCTTTAAGCAGTGTAGTACATCTGCCTCAATGTCTATTGTTTTTTTTAAGAGGTATGAACTTAAAGGGATAGTAATACTTAAAATGTAAAAAAAAATATGTTGTAGAGTTTATCCCCCTGAGTAAAACAAGGGTACTCCCACTGCTGAAAGGCGTTTCATTCAAAAGTTATTAATTTTCAAAGTTCAATTCTTTAGGTGCAATATCACAGTGGCCTGAAATTGTAAAGTGGCGCTGTTGCTACACCATCCTATGGAGATTTATGGTCAACTGACAGAGCTGTCCATAGGATCGTGTAGCAACAGCGCCACTGTACAATTTCAGGCCACTGTGATATTGCACCTAAAAAATTCAACTTTGAAAATTAATAACTTTTGAATGAAACACCTTTCAGAAGTGGGAGTACTCTTGTTTTACTCAGGGGGATAAACCCTACAACATATTTTTTTTTACATTTTAAGTATTACTATCCCTTTAATAGAAACCTAAAATTGGTGCCAGCTAATGGAGCTTTATGTGACTGCTGTATGAAGGTCTCCTAACTAAGTAATTGTACTTTTCTTAATCAAATTAAGGGACACTTATTCTAGCGATACACTATAGTTTCACTTTAAATTGATTAAAGGGGAACTATCACCCCCAACTAAAGTCCACCCCACCTAATTAGGCATATACCTATAAACTTAACAATCAAACTGTTTTGCAGAATAAAGACAGCTTTAGTCAAAAGTCGTACCTCAGCCGACACTGACGGCCAGGCAACAGCGCAGACATCTTTGCTTACAGACGTCTGTGCGCCTGTGGCGTCAGTCCCAGTCTCCTCTAGGAGTCTTTGCATGGTACCTTAAGGTACCAGAAAGGACTGATGGTGCAGGAGCACAGATGCCTTTAGAGCGCTATTGCCTGGCTGTCAGTGTTGGCTGTCAGGCTGTTCTTGCTCCCTGCTTTCCATTATTTGCTAATTTTCCTGTAATTTTGTCCCAGTCGCCAATAAAGCCACCCTACCGTCACCTATCAATGACTTGCCGTCACCTTTACACTCTGCCTCTGCAATAGGATTTTGTCCTTTTTCATGTATCTCCACTACTAGGCTATGGTGGCACTACAATTACTGTCTGAATGGCTAGATATTATAACAGAGAAGGTGAAATATATAGTATTATTGTTAACGTCATCATCATCATCCCCGCCACTTTAACAGCAGGCACTGGCACAAGCATAGACCTCCTACTACCACCTTTATTTGAATGTGATTTGGAATGACTTTCTGCATCTCATTTCCTGTTAGTTGTCTGCAGTAGCTCCAAATGATGATATCCTATTCCGTTGAGCCGTTGCACTATGATCATTCAAACTGGAGATATGTGTTAAGTATAGGCTCCATGGAACAAATTAAGTCGGGGGAGATGCACTAAGGTGTTATAAAGTAGTGATAATGTCTCCAGAGTGATAAACGTCTCCAGTCCAGATCCCATACTATTCTATAGAGCCTACACACTAAGATCCCTAAAGTCCGACAGATCTTAGTGCATAGGCTCCATAAAATAACATAGGAACAGGAGAAGTGATATCACTGGAGTAGTCATCTCCACTTTATAACCTCCCTTTCCCATGTTAGTATCCCTTTAAGTTAGCCCACTGTAGGATTTCACAAAGAACAGCCAAGTTGCCTTTCTCCAGGAACAAGGGAGCAATCAATAATTAGTATTACACCAAAGAGCAAGCTTATAACTCAGCCCTAATCACTACACTTAGTAAACACTTCACTATTCTCTTCTAGGCTACAAATGTTGATCTTATGAGCCCCAAGTGGGCTGTGTATTTTACATTATTGAACCACACACATGTTAAGACAGTGTTATGGTTGACTGTTTAAAGTATATTGATTCCAGTGAGATAACTCCACGTTTTATTCTAGTTAAGGCTATGAAAGGCAATTTGGATACTTTTCTGTCACTCAGAAGGTTAACCCTTTGAGTGCATACCTCTCTTGCACTCAAGGGGTTAAAAAACTGGTCTTAAAAATGTGTGTGGTCAAACTGGACACCAGAACAAATCCTATGTTTAAAAAAATTGATGTTTTTAAAGGAGGAGTAAACTTTTTTTAATGAAAAAATAAATATCGTAGGGATTTTTCCACTGAGTAAAATAAAGGTACTCCCACTGCAGAGCGATTTATATTTTCAGAGATATTACTATGCTTGGGAACTCTCCGGATTTGCCCCGGAGACTCCGATTTTGGCACTGCTTTACCAGGTCTCCGGGGCAGAGGCTGAGTCCTCCGGATGTGGGGAGTTTCTACTGAAACTCTACCCACTTCCACTTGTTCCCCCGGTATAGCTCCTTACCCCCAGCCTTCTTTTAAGCCCTCCCCGGGCACTCGCATTAAGACCCCTCCCTTTTTGACGTGATACGCGTCATTCTTCACACCACTCATGGCAGCAGAGGACTCCCCTCCGGGGAGACAACAATAAAAAGTTCCCAGGTATTGTTATTACATTTTAAACCCATGTTTTTTTACATTAGCAGTGCCCTCTAATGGGCAAATTCTCATTAGTTTTTCTGTTACATTCTAATGGAGAGGAAAGTCAGTGACTTACAGTTCTCCATAGAATGTGATAGAAACTGCCTGTCACTTCCTGTCAGTTAGAACTATCAGGAAGTAAACACAGTAAATTCACTTCCTGATCATTTGAATAAAACATCTGACAGTGATGGGAGTGACCTTGTTTTATTCAGCAGGAAATGCCCTATAAAATATATTTTCATAAAAAAGTTTACTGCTCCTTTAAAGTAGAACTGTCACCTTAATGCAACAGGGCCAGATTTAAATCCCAAGTGCCCCTAGGCAAGGCACTCTAGACGCTCCTAACTCCACCCATGGCCATACCCCATTACTCACATGACCCCAGCCTCATTCCTGTCCACTACTTTCTAGGCTGTTGCCTTCTTTTTCTAGTCGGAAATCGGGCCCTGAATAACTTAGGTAATTGAATAACATTATGAATAATTACCTTTATGTTGTGCTAAAATGTGATTTTATTCCTTAAATTTGTTTTCAAGATATTAGCATTTTACTTTTTTGTGTTATGCAGTCCCTGCTGGCATAAGTTAATCCCATCACTCACCTGATCGGTCCCCTGTCTACTCTTCTCCTCCCATCTCCAAACCAAGTGCAACTTTAACCCTTGGCGGTTCATGTATGTGTGCAATGCATAGCAATGCATTTCAAATCTTCTTGGCACTCAAAGGGTTAAATGCATTTTTCAATTGATCCAGGGGAAGAGAGTTTCCCCAGTGCAGCAGTGAGTACATTACTAATTTCTCTGTCACATCTGTATCAGTCTTGTATTATATACAGAGAAACTAAAATGCTTATCAGTATTGTATTATAGACAGGGAAAGTATTGTATTATATACAGGGAAACAAAATGCTTATCAGTATTGCATTACACACAGGGAAACAAAATGCTTACCAGTATTGTATTATATACAGGGAAACAAAAAGGCTTATCCGTACGATATTATATACAGGGAAACAAAATGTTTATCAGTATTGCATTACACACAGGGAAACAAAATGCTTACCAGTATTGTATTATATACAGGGAAACAAAAAGGCTTATCCGTACGATATTATATACAGGGAAACAAAATGCTTATCAGTATTGTATTATATAGAGGGAAACAAAATGCTTATCATTATTGTATTATATACAGGGAAACAAAATGCTTATCAGTATTGTATTATATACAGGAAACAAAATGCTTATCGGTATTGTATTACATACAGGGAAATAAAATGCTTATCAGAATTGTATTACATACAGGGTATCGAAAATGTTGATCAGTATTTGTTAAATCTAAATAAGTATTGTATTATATACAGGGAAATGAAAATGCTTATCAGCATTGTATTATATACAGGGAAATAAAATGCTTATCAGTATTGTATTATATACAGGGAAATAAAATGTTTATCAGTATTGTATTATATACAGGGGAACAAAATGCTTATCAGTATTGTATTATATACAGGGGAAAAAAATGCTTATCATTATTATATTATATACAGGGAACAAATTGCTTATCGGTATTGTATTATATACAGGGAAACGAAAATGCTTATCAGTATTGTATTATATGCAGGGGAACAAAATGCTTATCATTATTGTATTATATACAGGGAAATAAAATGCTTATCAGTATTGTATTATATACAGGGAAGCAAAATGCTCATCAGTATTGTATTATATACAGGGGAAGAAAATGCTTATCATTATTGTATTATATACAGGGAACAAAATGCTTATCAGTATTGTATTATATGCAGGGGAACAAAATGCTTATCATTATTGTATTATATACAGGGAACAAAATGCTCATCAGTATTGTATTATATACAGGGAAACGAAAATGCTTATCAGTATTGTATTATATGCAGGGGAACAAAATGCTTATCAGTATTGTATTATATACAGGGAAATAAAATGTTTATCAGTATTGTATTATAAACAGGGAAACAAAATGCTCATCAGTATTGTATTATATGCAGGGAACAAAATGCTTATCAGTATTGTATTATATGCAGGGGAACAAAATGCTTATCATTATTGTATTATATACAGGGAACAAAAGGAAACGAAAATGCTTATCAGTATTGTATTATATGCAGGGGAACAAAATGCTTATCAGTATTGTATTATATACAGGGAAATAAAATGTTTATCAGTATTGTATTATAAACAGGGAAACAAAATGCTCATCAGTATTGTATTATATACAGGGAACAAAATGCTTATCAGTATTGTATTATATGCAGGGGAACAAAATGCTTATCATTATTGTATTATATACAGGGAACAAAATGCTCATCAGTATTGTATTATATACAGGGAAACAAAATGCTTATCAGTATTGTATTATATGCAGGGGAACAAAATGCTTATCATTATTGTATTATATACAGGGAACAAAATGCTCATCAGTATTGTATTATATACAGGGAAACGAAAATGCTTATCAGTATTGTATTATATGCAGGGGAACAAAATGCTTAACAGCATTGTATTATATACAGGGAAACAAAAATGCTTATCAGTATTGTATTATACACAGGGAAACGAAAATGCTTATCAGAATTGTATTACATACAGGGTATCGAAAATGTTGATCAGTATTTGTTAAATCTAAATAAGTATTGTATTATATACAGGGAAACAAAATGCTTATCAGTATTGTATTATAAACTTCTGCCATGTGAATGTAGAATATACAGTAAAGACTAACATGAACTGCTGCTGACTGCTAGGAGAGAGTGGTCAGCACATTCACTGATTTTACTCACCAGCTGCCAAACAGGCTACAGAAGCCATATGCAGTAAAAGAAAAACTATTTTTCAGTACGGTAGTAGTGAAAGGGTTAATAAAACATTTCAAATTTAATAAGAAAATATTATAAACAGGATCTTGGTTTTGTAATTCCAAATCAGATACGTCAAAGGTTAAATCCTTTGAGTTTAATGCTTGTTTAACCCTTTGACCTCTTTGACCTTCAATGTGCTAACCACACTGGAGTTGTCTGCAGACACAATTTGATAATGAGTTGGATGGAGATATTGGGGAGAGATGCACTAATGTGTGCTATAGATAAAGTGGAGATTATTTCTCCATTATTTCTCTAGTTCCTATGTTCTGTGGAGCCTATGCACTCAGATTTATCATATGGGAGAAATATTAGTGCATTGGCTCCATAGAATAATATAAACTGGAGAAGTGATATCCATGGAGAAGTTATCTCCAGTTTATCACCTCTTTAATACACCTTAGTGCATAACCCCCAGTGTGTTATATAAAAACATTTTTTATTAATAATGGCAATAGATCAGGTTGACGTTTTGGTCCTGAATGGACCTTGATAAAAGTATACGCCGGACCTGACCTATCTTTTTATTTAGAGATCTTCCAGAAGAATAAAACAACAGTACTACTGCTGGGATAGGTCAAACATATTATTTTTTTTTACATTACACTGTTAGCAACAGCAGCTATATTCCAATAAAACACTTTTTTCTAATTCACTCTGATCAAGAGTGAATCAAAGACTATAGCTCTCCACAGCTTCACTTGGTGGCCACAATAGAAAATTGTATTTATATAAAAAAGATAAGTTTGAACTGGATGCATTTTGAACGAAACATCTCCAAGCAGTGGAGTCTTCTTGTATCACTAAACAGGAAAATTACTATAATGTATTTATTAAAAAAAAAGTTTACTACTTCTTTAAAGGGAAACTACCACCGCGCAAAATCTTTATCTTAATTAAGTCTCCATCTGCCGACTAGCTGCTTAGTAGCGCTAGTCGCCAGAATTATTACCTGGTTTAAATGATTTACGACTTATTCTGAGGCTGACAGTAGCAGGAAGCACGGGCATCTTGCCATAGTGACGTCCGTGCACCTGCGCTGGAGACTTGATTAAGATAAAGATTTTGCAGGGTGGTAGTTCCCCTTTAAGCTGTTTTGACAGTTTCTGTATGTATTGCAAGGTTGAGGTAAGGTGCCTGCACTTTACACTACAATAACTTGCTGATAAAGTATCTTATACAAAATGCTCTGCTGCTTGATACCAGCTGTGGTAAATTAAAGGGGAACTATCACCACAGCTAAAGTCCACCCCATCTAATTAAGCATCTAGCGACAAGCTTAACAATCAAACTGTTTTGCATAATAAATACAGTGTTAATAAGAAATCCTTCCTCAGCTGACACTGACGCCCAGGCAACAGCGCTCTAGAGGCATCTGTGCACCTGCACCGTCAGTCCCTTCTGGTACTTTCCTAGAGGAGACTGGGACTGACGGCGCAAGTGCGCTGACGTCTGTAAGCAAAGATGTCTGTGCTGTTGCCTGGCCGTCAGTGTTGGCTTAGGTAGGATTTATACCTAACACTGTCTTTATTCTGCATAACATTTTGATTGTTAAGCTTAGCGCTAGATGCCTAATTAGGTGGGGCGGACTTTAGTTGGGGTGATAGTTCCCCTTTAAAGGGATAGTAATACTTAATAATTTCTAATCCCTATATTAAAGTCATATGAAAAATAAATGTATTGCCTCCAGTGTCATCTCTCAAACCTTTATTGTTTGAGAGATAATTGCTCCTAAAGTTGCCCTCTCCCTCCCCCTTCACCAAAGTCAGCATTGTAGCTGACTGAAGGGAAATCCGTTCTTACAATCATCAGGCGGCTCTGCAGCAGAGGCGAAATCACGTTAATAAAAAAAAAAAAAAAAAATCTTTCACTAAAATGGTCTTCTACGTGTGCTTGCAAACCAAGCACAAACCAAGCACACATAGAAGACCATTTCAGTGAAAGATTTCTTTTTTATTAACGGGATCTCGGCTCTGCTGCAGAGCCGCCTGACGGGGAGGGAGAGGGGAACTTTAGGAACGATTATCTCTCAAACCATAAAGGTTTGAGAGATGACGCTGGGGGCAATACATTTCTTTTTAATATGACTTCAATACAGGGGTTGGTAATTATTAAGTATTACTATCCCTTTAAATCATACTGCGTTCCTAACAAATGGTGCAACATCACACTGTGGGAAGGGTAGAGCAGAAAGTACACTCAAGCCTTCTACCAGTCCCCCAACATAGACGGTGAATAATGAAGGCTTAGCTAGGCTTAGACTCCTGATACAAAATACCATAATGACAGATTTTAGGGGCAACAGTTGTTCTGTGTAAAATATGTCCTCAGTCAAGACCCTTTATTAGCCTCATTGAACATAAGTCACTCTCATTCCTAAGCCTTCCCCTGTCTTCCCTGCCTCCACTAATAGCTTCAATAGCAGAGTTAAGCCACCAGCACCGCTGTAGCAGTGACTATTGATTACCTGTCAGATAGGCATGGTGCTAAACTCATTACATGCACTTTAACACTATAAAATGTTATATAGAGTGTTTGAGTTACCCTTTATGTTGAAACCATCTATCATCTACACAATTATGCTTAAAGGAGAAGTAACACGTCTAAATAATAGTTCCCTGCTTACTTTACTGTAGCTAGAAAATCATAACGGCTCCTGTAAATTTGTGATTTTGTTCAAGAGATCACATCTTCAGTCCTGAGGTCACGACTATGGCAGATTTTTCCAACTGCAGCAGGCAGAGACCCTTTAAGCACTAGAGGGGTGTGCAACACATCGTGACACTCCTCTGGTCCTTAAAGGGATAGTAATACTTCGTTTTAACTTTATTTTATTTTGTAGGCATTAAAAAAACATGTAGAACGATATAAGTCTTATTTCTCAAACCTTTATGGTTTGAGAGATATTCACAAGCAAAGTTTCCCCTCCTGCCCCTTTTACCTAGTGTAATCCATCTCTTCTCAGATGTGGATTCCAGTCCATAGACCAGACAGGTAACAGCAGGGGACAATCTTCTTCCTGTGAGAACAATGAAAGCCCTGTCCCCCTTGACAAGCTTTTCAGGTTTTTGCCTTATCTTAATTGAAGATTGTCCCTCTCTGCAGTCTACCTGGGCACCTCCCTTCTGATCTAGCTGAGCAGCGTTACATCAGTAAAAGGGGAGGGAGGGGGACACTTTGTCATTGAATTACTCTTGAACTACAACTCTGACAGAATTGAAATAACACTCTCCAAATGTCCTTTAGTCCAGCTAGCAACTGTCTTGTTGTTCACCTACATGGACGTCACAATGGCAAGATGTCCGCGCTCTGTCCTGCCTGTCAGCCGGGGAAGAGAGCAGAAATCTATTAAATAAGGTAATTATTCTGGCGACTAGCGCTACTAAACAGCTAGTCGCCAGATGGGGACTTAGTGAAGCTAAAGATTGTGTCGGGTGGTAGTTCCTCTTTGAAATTTTAAAAAGGTTAAATAAATTGCCTCCTTCATATAGATAAAACTGCCAGCAGTTGTCATGTCCGCCTCCATGGACATGACTTTTTGGGGGAGATATGCACTAAGAGGTGATAAAGTGGCGAAGACATCTCCAGGGTGATATACTCTCCAGTTCCCATGTTATTCAATGGAGCCAACCTGAGGGATCTTAGTACACTGTTTCTGTAGAATACCATAGAACAGACTTTTTATTCTCTATATATTGTAATTCATCTCCATTACGTGGATGTTGTAGTGTTAATAAAACAGTCACCTGTATTGCCGCATTTTTACTTTTTTATTATTTTTTTTTTAATATCATCATTATTATTTCTTTCTATTGGGTAACATTGGATATATATATATATATATGTATATATATATATATATATATATATATATTTTTTTTTTTTTTTTTTTTTTTTTTAAATCTATTATAAAAATCCATTCGTCTCCATTGGAAACCAACTTGACACCAGTCTGAAGATAAGTGAAGAATTTGGGGCTCTCCAGCCATACCCAAGACGAGGAAATATCTCCATTAGTGTTGAGCGAGCGTGCTCGGCCGATGCTCGGATCGGCTCGAGCATCGCTCTGCTCGGCACATGGCGGTACTCGTACGAGTACCGCCATGTGCTCGCCCGACATGTTCGGGTGAAGGGGATCTGTGCCGGAAGAGGCACAGATCCGAAGATTCCGCTGGACCACCAGGGACTGGAGGTACGGGGGCATTGCGGAGATGAAGGGGGCATTGCGGAGATGAAGGGGGACATTGTGGAAGAGGGGCATAGACTCTATGCCCCTCTTCCACAATGTCCCCCTTCATCTCCGCTATGCCCCTCTTCCACAATGTCCCCCTTCATCTCCGCTATGCCCCTCTTCCACAATGTCCCCCTTCATCTCCTATGCCATAGAGGAGATGAAGGGGGACATTGTGGAAGAGGGGCATAGCGGAGATGAAGGGGGACATTGTGGAAGAGGGGCATAGAGTCTATGCCCCTCTTCCACAATGTCCCCCTTCATCTCCGCTATGCCCCTCTTCCACAATGTCCCCCTTCATCTCCTCTATGGCATAGGAGATGAAGGGGGACATTGTGGAAGAGGGGCATAGCGGAGATGAAGGGGGACATTGACCAGGCACCCTCCGCTCATCAGAGCAGGGGGTGCCTGGTTTAATGCTCGAGTGCTCCCATGCTTTTCAATGGGGCTCGGGTGCTCGGCCGAGCACTCGAGCCTCAGGGGGTGCTCGGTCAGAGCACCCGAGCACCCGAGCATCGGGGTGCTCGCTCATCATTAATCTCCATCTGCTGGTTTTGTCGGACTTGTCTGACCAACAATTTTTTGAGTGCCATTCTAACTTTTTTCAAGTTGGATTAATTAATGGTTTTACACTATGTGGTGCCCTGTGTTTTTTTGTTTTATATGATTCTTTATATAGGATTTAGACATTTTATATTACAATGGAGATGTGATATCTTCTTTATCAACTCTTTATCACCTGTTTATCATACCTTAGTGCGTATCCCTCTGGTATCCCAAGCAGCAGCATGAGAGAGTATACATCGAGGAAATTAAGTGATGAAAGCCTTTAATCCATTTTACCATTTATGGTCCCATTGCCCCGAGAAAGGTACAGTTTGTGATCAAAATCATTTGGTAAAGTGGATTAACCCTTTGAATGCCAATGAGATATCCAATAGATTGCAACGTAATGTGTTCATACCTATCTAGCACACAGAAGGTTAAAAACTTCCATAACTTAGTTTCCTTCGATGTTTGCTAAATTGACAAAACTGATCATTAGTACAACACATTACGTTTACCGTAAAATCTTGGGTATAATAACCACAATTTTACCCTTCTTCACTTTATGTGAAGTGGGGGGTGAGTATTATAAACAAGAGTTTTGTGGTTACATTTTTTTTAATCTTTATTATCTTGCCGCATTTAAAAAAAAAAAAAAAAAAAAAAGAGGGCTGCCAGATACCCTTCCTCCCCCCAGTACAATCCACTCTCAAAATAATCCTTACTTACATCCACTGAAGTCCCCATCTTCCCTGCGGGTGGCATGATTGCATTTGCCAACCACTTCCTTCAATGCGCTGTCAGGACCTTCCGACTACGGTATTGCCCTGCGAGGACCTTGAGATTCTCACAGGGCATTACCAATAGCTAGAGGCGGAAGGTCCTGATAGCCTATTGAAGAAAGTGGTTGGCAAATGCAATCATGCCACCCGCAGGGAAGATGGGGGCTTCAGTGGAAGGAATTAAGGATTATTTTGAGAGTGGATTGCACTGGGGGGAGGAAGGGTATCTGGCAGCCCTAATTTTTTTTAGTAAGGGGTAAAACAAGGGTGCGTATTATACATAGGCACTCTTGTTTTTCCCTAAAATCTTGGGTATGATATACACCTGCATATTATACACAGGTGCGTATTATACCTGAGATTTTACTTTACATATTTTCTTTACATTATCCATTATCTTCTGACATATAATTAATTTTAGCCAATAAAAATGCATATAATAAAATATATAAGGGATCTTAGTGCATAGGCTCCATAGAATAACGTGGGGTTTGGAGAGATTATCACACTGGAGAAGCATTCTCCTCTGTATCACCTCTTATCACGCCTCCCAGGACTGCCTTTATCCCTTGAACAAGGTGCAAGTCAAAATTCATAGGGGCCGTTAGGATTTTCTAGCCAAAGTAAGTTAAGTGGGGGTTATTATTAGAAAGTGTTTCTTCTCCTTTAAAGGGGTAGCATTGGATCATTTTAATAAAAATGTAATCTTGTAGATATTAAAAAATATAAATGAAACACCTTTCAGCAGAGTTAGTACCCTTGTTTTACTTGGGTATAAACCCTACAGCATTTTTTTTTACATTTTAAGTATTACTATCCCTTTAACATAAAATAAAAGACAGCAGAGAGAAAGGAAAATGATCTAAGTGTAGTATCCGTAATATTTATTATAAAAAATTCCGTTTAAAAAAACCACCCCTTCAGGGGATCTACTCATAAAATCAATTATAATAAAGAGTACATCACAGAGATTTCAATCCGATCCTAGGATAGTTCCAAGTGCACGTCTCCTTTGTTCCTCTCTCCGGGCGTCCTCCACACTCAGTCGCCGCTCGTCTCCCTCTGGTGACGTCACTCAGTAGGGACGATGACGATGCCTTGTGGGTCTAGCCTCAATCACAATCGGAACCGGAGCTGCTCTAACACAATCCACTGAATCCTCTACGTCTCTACCGTCTCTATTGTTTACCCAACGTACGTTTCGTGTCAATACACTTTCTCAAGGGATCCGTCATCATCCCGACGAAGTGACATCACCAGAGGGAGACGAGCGATGACTGAGTGTGGAGGATGCCCGGAGAGAGGAACAAAGGAGATGTGTACTTGGAACTATCCTAGGATCGGACTGAGATCTCTGTGATGTGCTCTTTATTTTAATTGATTTTGTGAGTACATCCCGTGATGGGATGTTTTTTTAAACGAACGGAATTTTTTATCCTATATAATAATTCACTAAATCGCGTGTAACGCCGCAACATGCGCAGTAGACACTGCTGCGTGTGTTGCAGTCATGCGCAGTAAAAACTGCCCCCGCCGCGGCTGATATAGAGCTGGCCGCTCTGAAGGAGCATCCAGCTCTGTATCAGCCTTGGCGCAGGCAGTCTTTACTGCGCGTGACTGCCCCGCGACCGGGTGGCAGTGGCACTGTGGCCCATGTAACGGGCTGTTCAACTAGTAATAAATATTTAGGATACTACACTTAGATCATTTTCCTTTCTCTCTGCTCTCCTTTATTTTATTTATCTGTAGAGTGTTTTCCGAGGAGTTTATACTGTCTGCAAGTAGGCACGCTTGCCGATGGGATTGAGCATTGAGGATTTGGAATAGGAGAGGAGACTATATGTGGAATGTTTATATGGACTTTATGTGTTCAGATTTGAGCACTATTTGAATTTCTACATTTTTTGTATCCCTTTAAAATGACATATACATTGTGTGCCACCCAGCCTGGGTTTCACAGAACCACACTTAGGAGTTGATGTCAGTGGGTGCATGAACCCCTTGGATGCTAAAGATGTCTGCAATGCACAGCAAAGTAATCGAAGAGGTGACACAGTTTAAAACATTGGAACAATATGACTTTTGCTCCCCCTAGTGGCAGGACTGTAAGATACTTTATCAGCAATTTATACTTTATGTCACCTTTAACCCTTTGAGTGTCAGAGGGGTTTGCAATGCATTGCAGAGCAACGCGTTGTGTACCCCTCTGGCACTCAAAGGGTTAAGGACCAAATGATAGAAGTAGCCTACCAAGGGGAATGGTAAGCAACATGCACCCTGTGTGAAAATGCAATACTGTAAAATGTTAGAATAATGTGCAATGCATTCTAAAGCAATCTGTGGCACAGCCGTCTGCTTGTTAAAGGAAAGGCTTATCACAGAAAGAAAATACAGGCTATACAATAGTTTTGCTGGTAGGCACTTTTCTTAGTACAGGTGCTGTGCACCAAGATAGCAAAGCCCCCAATCACATGTGCAGGAGAATGGTGATGGAAGTGACAGTTCCAGCACTGCTGCTGAGAAGGAATGAGGCTCTGATCACTAAAATTGTGGGTAATCTTGTGAGTGAAGTTGGCAGCCAGCTTCAGCTATCCAGAGATGGACAGTTCTGTAGTGTATAAGACATGACTAAGATACATGGAGAGACAAGGGAGAAATAGTGGCTGCCCTGTAGCTTCAGTGAAAGACACTACCAGCTGTCGGAGAGGTATCCAGCGCATTGCAAAGGAATGTGTTGCATACCGCTCTGGCATTTGAAGGGTTCATAGATATACTTGTGCAATGCTGATGCGCACAGCTCCGTTCCCTAGCAGGCAAGATCCTCTTGCGGGCCGGGATGGCCATGCTTTGGAGGCTCCCACCATAGCGTAAGACCCAAGACTATGTCTGTTGTTGGATTATTTGCCAGAGTTGTGTTCCTTTTCTCAGTGTAGCTGTGGCTGGTAGAGATGGTGAAATGCGAAGGAGGTGGAATGAGGAATCCAAATTTTTTTTATTTTTTTTTTAGAAGAGGAGAAAGTGAGGGCGGGCAAACTCCTTGCAGAGATTTTTACAGGAGTGTCCACTCCTTACTGCTGTCCAATGCTGTAACTGGCACAGACAAAGAATTCTCTGTCACGTGACAGGTTCTACTTTTATTAGCATACTAGTTTTAAAGAGCAACACTGGCGGCGCTGCAGTCATTCTCGGTACAAAGTGCCCACACCACGGCTGATACCGAGCAGTGCGCTTCAAATTCAGACCATAGTCCTCTGTGCGCATCTTCCTGGCACCGCTGTGAGCATGACTGCAGCGTGCACAGCCGTCTCTACTGCGCATGACGGCTTCTGACAAACATCCTTAGCGAATGACAATATAGAGTATATATGTGTGTGTTTGGCAGCCTCCTGAAGAAATTAGCATTTTGATCATGAAATACTTTGAGGGTTTTTAACAGTATTTTTTGTATTTTGTAATACATTTATACAACTGTTCACTAGACTTTTGGAATGTTTGCTCATTGATCTGGATGTCTAATAGTTGACTACAAACTGTTTTAATCTGATTGGACCCATTTTGGGGAGAACCAACACTATTATTCCATGTGTGCACTTGACCAGCCATTGTGATCACCTGATCAGTGTGTAATTTTATTACATCACTGGGGTGCTACAAGTGCTCTCTTATTTTTTGTTTTCTGTATCTTTTGCATTAAGATTTTCCGGACATTGTAAGGCAAGTGGGGGTTATTATTTGGAGGTGTTTTCTTATAAATCTACACCCACACCCTCTTATTAACATATTATACTAACATGTTACTATATATCATTAAACAACATGTAATATACTGAGAAAGAGCAGTAAAATTATATTATGAAATATATAAACATGTTAGGAATTTTTTACTGCTATAACAATGATTTGGGGATTTTTAAGTTGAAATATGAAAGTAAAAGTTATGAAACTTGCTAAATTTCACTCTGGTTGTGTGACAAAGTAAGAGGAGGTAGCTGATAACAATACATTTGATTAAAGGATCAGTAAAGGTTTTGCTATGGAGCTGTTACCATCACATTTTATAGAAAACAGTGGCCTGAGGCTCATCTCTTCCATAGAATGTAATAGAAAACTGCCTGGACACCAGGTGACACTGTTACCATCATTTTATTATAAGAAAAAAGCAGTTTGAGCTGTAATGGCTTTGGAATTAACATCTCAGCTTTTGGATGCAAACTCTTGAGTATCCCCATAAAAATTTATACGGAATACAAATTTTTCAATGTTCATTGACCTAAGCCTCTAAAATTTCACCTGCTTATGCAAGGGCTGGGCAACTATTTTGGCCTGAGGGTCAGAGAACCTTGTTCTACTGTTTGCTAGAAGTCACAGAATGACACATACACTATCTGCTTTCCCAGCCTTGTTACACTTTTCGTTGGTAGTCATAAAACCACACATACACTGACTGACACCCCAACCATGTTCCACTGTCTACTGGCAGGCACAGAAACACATATATACTGTTTGGCACTCCAGCCTTTTCCACTGTTCACTGGGAGTCGCAAAAACACATACACACAGTCTGTTCAACTATCTGCCATTACTTACATTTTTCCCTTTCCCTTGTCTCTCATGTAATGATGCAATATCCTGCAGGTTTCAAATAATGATGCAATGCTTTGACTGTTTCATGTATTGATATAAAGCTCATTTGGTCGGGTGTAATGCTCTGCTGTTACTTAAAGGAAAGTAATGTTTCACAATAAAAGCATCTCCAATTAATCTCATAGTATGTGGGCCATGGAGAGTGTTATTTCAATACTGTCCGAGTTGTAGTAATTGAATGATAAACTATCCCCCCGCACCTTTTACTGATGTAACACTGTTCACCTCAGATCAGCAAGACTGTCTGGATGGATCACTGTCAAGGGGAGCAAGGTTTTCCTTATGGTCCCAATAAGAAGATGGTCCCTTGCTGTGGTCTGTCCGGTCCCAGAACCAGATTCCACATCTGATCGGAGGCGGCTTACACTAGGTAAAAGGGGTGAGAGATGGATACTTTACTCTTGGACTACAACTCTTACAGTACTGAAATAACACTCTCCATGGCCCAAATACTATGATGATTAATAGGAGCTGCTGTTTTGGTGAAACATTACTATGCCTTTAATTATATAATTACTAGTGTAAAAGCCCGTGTACACGGGCCAAGGTCCGGGTAATGTTAACCCTTTGAGTGCCAGAGGGTTAAGAGGCCTCTACCTCACTGCTCCACACGATGCAGGCTTGCGTCGCCTCACTCACATGATGCAATAATGGACAGTAGACACTGCCTGAACGCAGGCAGTCTCTACTGCTCATGACTTCCTGAACTCGGGCAGTCTCTACTGCACATGACTTCCTGAACGCGGGCAGTCTCTACTGCGCATGACTTCCTGAACGCGGGCAGTCTCTACTGCTCATGACTTCCTGAACGCGGGCAGTCTCTACTGCTCATGACTTCCTGAACGCAGGCAGTCTCTACTGCTCATGACTTCCTGAACTCGGGCAGTCTCTACTGCGCATGACTTCCTGAACGCGGGCAGTCTCTTCTGGTCATGACTTCCTGAACGCGGGCAGTCTCTACTGCTCATGACTTCCTGAACGCGGGCAGTCTCTACTGCTCATGACTTCCTGAACGCAGGCAGTCTCTACTGCTCATGACTTCCTGAACGCGGGCAGTCTCTTCTGGTCATGACTTCCTGAACGCAGGCAGTCTCTACTGCTCATGACTTCCTGAACGCGGGCAGTCTCTACTGCTCATGACTTCCTGAACGCGGGCAGTCTCTCCTGGTCATGACTTCCTGAACGCAGGCAGTCTCTACTGCGCATGACTTCCTGAACGCGGGCAGTCTCTTCTGGTCATGACTTCTGAACGCGGGCAGTCTCTACTGCTCATGACTTCCTGAACGCGGGCAGTCTCTACTGCTCATGACTTCCTGAACGCGGGCAGTCTCTACTGCTCATGACTTCCTGAACGCGGGCAGTCTCTACTGCTCATGACTTCCTGAACGCAGGCAGTCTCTACTGCTCATGACTTCCTGAACTCGGGCAGTCTCTACTGCTCATGACTTCCTGAACGCGGGCAGTCTCTTCTGGTCATGACTTCCTGAACGCGGGCAGTCTCTACTGCGCATGACTTCCTGAACGCAGGCAGTCTCTACTGCTCATGACTTCCTGAACGCAGGCAGTCTCTACTGCTCATGACTTCCTGAACTCGGGCAGTCTCTACTGCTCATGACTTCCTGAACGCGGGCAGTCTCTACTGCTCATGACTTCCTGAACGCGGGCAGTCTCTACTGCGCATGACTTCCTGAACGCGGGCAGTCTCTACTGCTCATGACTTCCTGAACGCGGGCAGTCTCTACTGCGCATGACTTCCTGAACGCGGGCAATTCCTACTGCACATGACTTCCTGAACGCGGGCAATTCCTACTGCACATGACTTCCTGAACTCGGGCAGTCTCTACTGCGCATGACTTCCTGAACGCGGGCAATTCCTACTGCACATGACTTCCTGAACGCGGGCAATTCCTACTGCACATGACTTCCTGAACGCGGGCAGTCTCTACTGCGCATGACTTCCTGAACACGGGCAATTCCTACTGCACATGACTTCCTGAACGCGGGCAATTCCTACTGCACATGACTTCCTGAACGCGGGCAGTCTCTACTGCGTATGACTTCCTGAACACGGGCAATTCCTACTGCACATGACTTCCTGAACGCGGGCAATTCCTACTGCACATGACTTCCTGAACGCGGGCAGTCTCTACTGCTCATGACTTCCTGAACGCGGGCAGTCTCTACTGCGCATGACTTCCTGAACGCGGGCAATTCCTACTGCACATGACTTCCTGAACGCGGGCAATTCCTACTGCACATGACTTCCTGAACTCGGGCAGTCTCTACTGCGCATGACTTCCTGAACGCGGGCAATTCCTACTGCACATGACTTCCTGAACGCGGGCAATTCCTACTGCACATGACTTCCTGAACGCGGGCAGTCTCTACTGCGCATGACTTCCTGAACGCGGGCAATTCCTACTGCACATGACTTCCTGAACGCGGGCAATTCCTACTGCACATGACTTCCTGAACGCGGGCAGTCTCTACTGCGTATGACTTCCTGAACGCGGGCAATTCCTACTGCACATGACTTCCTGAACGCGGGCAATTCCTACTGCACATGACTTCCTGAACGCAGGCAGTCTCTTCTGGTCATGACTTCCTGAACGCGGGCAGTCTCTACTGCTCATGACTTCCTGAACGCAGGCAGTCTCTACTGCTCATGACTTCCTGAACGCGGGCAGTCTCTACTGCTCATGACTTCCTGAACGCAGGCAGTCTCTCCTGGTCATGACTTCCTGAACGCAGGCAGTCTCTACTGCGCATGACTTCCTGAACGCGGGCAGTCTCTTCTGGTCATGACTTCCTGAACGCGGGCAGTCTCTACTGCTCATGACTTCCTGAACGCGGGCAGTCTCTACTGCTCATGACTTCCTGAACGCAGGCAGTCTCTACTGCTCATGACTTCCTGAACGCGGGCAGTCTCTACTGCTCATGACTTCCTGAACGCAGGCAGTCTCTACTGCTCATGACTTCCTGAACTCGGGCAGTCTCTACTGCTCATGACTTCCTGAACGCGGGCAGTCTCTTCTGGTCATGACTTCCTGAACGCGGGCAGTCTCTACTGCGCATGACTTCCTGAACGCGGGCAGTCTCTACTGCTCATGACTTCCTGAACGCAGGCAGTCTCTACTGCTCATGACTTCCTGAACTCGGGCAGTCTCTACTGCTCATGACTTCCTGAACGCGGGCAGTCTCTACTGCTCATGACTTCCTGAACGCGGGCAGTCTCTACTGCGCATGACTTCCTGAACGCGGGCAGTCTCTACTGCTCATGACTTCCTGAACGCGGGCAGTCTCTACTGCGCATGACTTCCTGAACGCGGGCAATTCCTACTGCACATGACTTCCTGAACGCGGGCAATTCCTACTGCACATGACTTCCTGAACTCGGGCAGTCTCTACTGCGCATGACTTCCTGAACGCGGGCAATTCCTACTGCACATGACTTCCTGAACGCGGGCAATTCCTACTGCACATGACTTCCTGAACGCGGGCAGTCTCTACTGCGCATGACTTCCTGAACGCGGGCAATTCCTACTGCACATGACTTCCTGAACGCGGGCAATTCCTACTGCACATGACTTCCTGAACGCGGGCAGTCTCTACTGCGCATGACTTCCTGAACGCGGGCAATTCCTACTGCACATGACTTCCTGAACGCGGGCAATTCCTACTGCACATGACTTCCTGAACGCGGGCAGTCTCTACTGCACATGACTTCCTGAACGCGGGCAATTCCTACTGCACATGACTTCCTGAACGCAGGCAATTCCTACTGCACATGACTTCCTGAACGCGGGCAGTCTCTACTGCTCATGACTTCCTGAACGCGGGCAGTCTCTACTGCTCATGACTTCCTGAACGCGGGCAATTCCTACTGCACATGACTTCCTGAACGCGGGCAATTCCTACTGCACATGACTTCCTGAACTCGGGCAGTCTCTACTGCGCATGACTTCCTGAACGCGGGCAATTCCTACTGCACATGACTTCCTGAACGCGGGCAATTCCTACTGCACATGACTTCCTGAACGCGGGCAGTCTCTACTGCGCATGACTTCCTGAACGCGGGCAATTCCTACTGCACATGACTTCCTGAACGCGGGCAATTCCTACTGCACATGACTTCCTGAACGCGGGCAGTCTCTACTGCGTATGACTTCCTGAACGCGGGCAATTCCTACTGCACATGACTTCCTGAACGCGGGCAATTCCTACTGCACATGACTTCCTGAACGCGGGCAGTCTCTACTGCTCATGACTTCCTGAACGCGGGCAATTCCTACTGCACATGACTTCCTGAACGCGGGCAATTCCTACTGCACATGACTTCCTGAACTCGGGCAGTCTCTACTGCTCATGACTTCCTGAACGCAGGCAGTCTCTACTGCTCATGACTTCCTGAACTCGGGCAGTCTCTACTGCTCATGACTTCCTGAACGCGGGCAGTCTCTTCTGGTCATGACTTCCTGAACGCGGGCAGTCTCTACTGCGCATGACTTCCTGAACGCGGGCAGTCTCTACTGCTCATGACTTCCTGAACGCAGGCAGTCTCTACTGCTCATGACTTCCTGAACTCGGGCAGTCTCTACTGCTCATGACTTCCTGAACGCGGGCAGTCTCTACTGCTCATGACTTCCTGAACGCGGGCAGTCTCTACTGCGCATGACTTCCTGAACGCGGGCAGTCTCTACTGCTCATGACTTCCTGAACGCGGGCAGTCTCTACTGCGCATGACTTCCTGAACGCGGGCAATTCCTACTGCACATGACTTCCTGAACGCGGGCAATTCCTACTGCACATGACTTCCTGAACTCGGGCAGTCTCTACTGCGCATGACTTCCTGAACGCGGGCAATTCCTACTGCACATGACTTCCTGAACGCGGGCAATTCCTACTGCACATGACTTCCTGAACGCGGGCAGTCTCTACTGCGCATGACTTCCTGAACGCGGGCAATTCCTACTGCACATGACTTCCTGAACGCGGGCAATTCCTACTGCACATGACTTCCTGAACGCGGGCAGTCTCTACTGCTCATGACTTCCTGAACGCGGGCAGTCTCTACTGCGCATGACTTCCTGAACGCGGGCAATTCCTACTGCACATGACTTCCTGAACGCGGGCAATTCCTACTGCACATGACTTCCTGAACTCGGGCAGTCTCTACTGCTCATGACTTCCTGAACGCGGGCAGTCCCTACTGCTCATGACTTCCTGAACGCGGGCAGTCTCTACTGCGCATGACTTCCTGAACGCGGGCAGTCTCTACTGCTCATGACTTCCTGAACGCGGGCAGTCTCTACTGCGCATGACTTCCTGAACGCGGGCAATTCCTACTGCACATGACTTCCTGAACGCGGGCAATTCCTACTGCACATGACTTCCTGAACTCGGGCAGTCTCTACTGCGCATGACTTCCTGAACGCGGGCAATTCCTACTGCACATGACTTCCTGAACGCGGGCAATTCCTACTGCACATGACTTCCTGAACGCGGGCAGTCTCTACTGCGCATGACTTCCTGAACGCGGGCAATTCCTACTGCACATGACTTCCTGAACGCGGGCAATTCCTACTGCACATGACTTCCTGAACGCGGGCAGTCTCTACTGCTCATGACTTCCTGAACGCGGGCAGTCTCTACTGCGCATGACTTCCTGAACGCGGGCAATTCCTACTGCACATGACTTCCTGAACGCGGGCAATTCCTACTGCACATGACTTCCTGAACGCAGGCAGTCTCTACTGCGCATGATTTCCCAAACCCGGGCAGTCTATACTGCGCATGACTTCCTGAACGTGGGCAGTTCCTACTGCGCATGAATGCATTTTGGGAAACATCCTAGCGAATTATTATATAGGATGTGGTTCTGAGCATAAAATATGTACATGTTACTGTCTAATTATTAACTTTTTTATGTTTATTACACTCTAATTCTAAACACAAGAATAAATAGGATTTTTATTCTTTCTATTTTTAATTAATTATATTAGAGCTCTTATGTTTTCTATATTTATTATCTTTACTGTTTTGTGTTAGCAGTTTCTGCTCATTTCTGACTTTATTTTACAAAGTAGATATGCAAGGCAGTTAGAAGGGAAGGTCACATTAATTTGGCTCGTGAATTGATCAAGCTCACACCAAGAGCAAAAGGCAAAATAATTTCGGCAAAGCTGACTACTGACTTTTTGTTCTCTGTAAAGTACCTAATTATAGCGTTGCATGCATGACTGAGCGTTGACTGAATTGGATGATGAAGCAAGGATTGCAGCTCTCAAAGGAGGGACGAGCTAAAATGAGATATTCATTCTAGAAAAGAAGGTAGATGTAAATTACTTTTTTCCCAGGCAATTACTTAGTTCTAAGTGGTTTAAGGTTCACATTTAAGTTGGACCATTTAATATTCATTTTTTTTAATGTGGATCTGTCACCTGTCCACATTCTCATTTCAGTGGAAATATCCATTGCGTCAGGATTTGGTAGGTGGTTTGGAGAGCAGTGTGGAAAGTTAATATCTGGGTGGCAGTGAATAGCAAGTGGCAGAGAGAGCAATGTGGAATGTTAGTATCTGGCTGGCATGGAATAGCAGGTTTGAGGGAGAGCAGTGTGGAATGTTAGTATCTGGCTGGCATTGAATTACAGGTTTGAGGGAGAGCAGTGTGGAATGTTAGTATCTGGCTGGAAGAGAGTGGAAGGTGGGAGGCACAGCAGTGTGGAATGTTAGTATCTGGTTGGATGAGAGTGGAAGGTGGGAGGACCAGCAGTATGGGATATTAGTATCTGGTTGGATGAGAGTGGAAGGTGGGGGGAGCAGCAGTATGGAACGTTAGTATCTGGTTATATGAGAGTGGAAGATGGGAGGGAGAGAGAGCACTGTGGAATGTTAGTATCTAGTTGGATGAGAGTGGAAGGTGGGAGGAGCAGCAGTATGGAATGTTAATATCTGGTTGGATGAGAGTAGAAGGTGGGAGGGAGAAAGAGCAGTGTGGAATGTTAGTATCTGGCTGGAAGAGAGTGGACGGTGGGAGGCACAGCAGTATGGAATGTTAGTATCTGGTTGGATGAGAGTGGAAGGTGGGAGGAGCAGCAGTATGGAATGTTAGTATCTGGTTGGATGAGAGTGGAAGGTGGGAGGCATAGCAGTGTGGAAAGTTAAAATCTCTCTGGCAATGACTGGCTGGTGGGAAGAAGAATAATGTTAATGTTTAGGGGGCATTCTAGCCAGTACTGTTTAATTTACTTAAACTGACAAAATGTCTAATATAAATATAACAGATTCTGGAAGCACTTCCAAAGTGATCTATGTTGTTATAAGGAATTAGTTGCACTTTAATGACATCTCCTCTAATGCCAGTGACTCCACGTCAGGTAAACACTATTGTATATGATCACTTTAGCGCATACTTACAGACACTCTCCACTGTCCTTAAGACTTTAATGCCAGCTAGCATAAAGTTACTTCATTTCCCATGAGCCTTTTAACACATCCCGTTATGTATGGTATGAAAATCAATTCCAGGGGCAGAAATAATATCATTATGGTCCATATGCACAAAGACACACATGGCACGATTGCGGGGCAAACAAACTGTCCCAGAGGGGATCAATGAAAATTCACATTTACTCAAAAGGGGACATTTAACCCTTTAGGTGAACAACAGGTCTCCAGTACATTATGAAGCATCTGTGCATTGAAAGACATGTCCTATCAGGACCTGGAACAATGCAAGACGCAACCAAGGAGGAAAGTGGCAAATTCAAACATGCTGCTTGCAGGAAAGATCTCCCGGCTGCCTGCTGATAGGTCAGAGGTGGGTGGGGACGTAGAGAGAGAGGGAGGCACAGAGAGCAGATATTGTTGTATCAGATATTTTTATATCCTTTTGTGTGACAGAAGGTGTGCACCCTCTGGCATTCAAAGGGTTAATAGTATTAGCCATGTATAATGTGCACCCCCCCCCCCCCCCCCACACACACACACACTTAACCAGAAGTGGAAAAGGGGAATAAAGTGTGTCTTATACCTGAGATTTTGTTGTATGTAAAACTCTGATCCTGTGTCCCCCCATACCCCTTGTGACAATGAGAGCTGCAACTTTTAACCAATTGAGAAACGCATTGCAAGGCAATATGTCGTGTACCTCTCTGGGACTCAAAGGGTTAATGCTTAGTATTATCGGCTCTTTGTTTCTTGAGGTTTAAAATTCAGTTATACATACAAGTCTATGAGGAAATTGTTATATAAAACCAATGATGTTATCAGGTTCAGTGCAAACCAGGCCTATGTCAACTAATGATGACAAAATAGACTCAATCAAGTTAAGTATATATGCTTACTTTTAAGAAAGATGATTATTCAAGACTAGTATAAAAGCCTGTGTACATGGGCTTACTACTGCAGAACTACATGGGTCACGTTGTAGTAGTGGTCTTGTCCCACTACCTTGCATTTTGGGCTCGGTCCGTTTCTCCTTGCTGGCTGTTTATTCGGGCAGTCTCTACTGCGCATGACCGCATCGGACAAACATACATCTGGCCTTTTATATTATAGGATATTGAGACGTGGTTTAAATTTTTATGGGACATACGAAACTGAATATTTGTCAGCCTAGAGGGAAACATGTTCAAAAGAAAATGTTATCTCAAAAGACATTATTAAAGGAGAAACACCTCATAATAATAACCATCCCACACTTAACCCTTAACGCAAAGCAATGCGTTGGATACCTCTCTGGCACTCAAAGGGTTATCTTATAAGATCAAAAAATATCCTATGAATTTTAGACTGTAAGCTCTTTGGGGGGGACCTCTCTCTTATTGTTTCTTTGATTGCAACTCTTATTTTATCCCCATGAGACTATTGTAACATATTGCTGTTTTAAGGCGCTGTGTACACTGTGTCTTCCTTAGCTCCACCCATGGCCACTGACATATTCCTCACATGGACCCGCCCCCAGTCCACAACTTCACAATGCATTGGAGGTTTCTCTAACATCCAAGGTGCAGAGACACTGAGATTGCTCTGTCCACACCCACAATTCAGAATGTGGGTGTGGCCAGCACAGTGAGGCAGCAATAAAAATTTGGAGTCTCCAGGCAGTTGCCTACTCTGCCTATTGGGAAATCCATCCCTGAACAGAAAACCATAAGTGTGAGGGCCACATTATTATTATTATTATTATTATTACTGATAACGATGGTGAATTATATCCTGTTGGCTATTCAAAAATATTGACTGATTTATTGATCAAGTCAATGACAATACTGATATAAAACAGGATTCTTGAACTGTACAGTACTGACAGGCACAGGATTAGGCCTTTTTGGCCTACTAGTTCATGTGTGCTACTAGGTATAAAAAATATTTTTAAAAAAATCTTATGTGGCCCGCACGCTGGAGTCAGTCAGGCCGCATTTGACCCACGGGTCGTACGTTGTACACCCCTGACGTAGAGGAAAGGACCACCAAAATACATCCACAGACTGACATACCTCCCAACATTTTAAATTGCAAAAGAGGGACACTTGTGTTTTAGGGGGTGTTGCTGGGGGCGTGGCTGGTGGGCGGGGAATTACCAGGAATTTTCAGACTATTTCATGACCTATTTATACAAACTTGTGTAACCTAATAAATGACTTATAACAAGACCAAAGTATTTTATTTACAGACTAATTTATAAATACATATACTGACATTTAAACAAACAATAATGTGAGTTTTATTGCTGTAGAGCAATGTGATATATTTAAATATATACACAACAATCTGATCTCCTAAAAAGAGGGACATCAGGGTGGGAAAGAGGGACAGAGGGATTTGCGTCTAAAAGAGGGACTGTCCCTCCTAAAGAGGGACACTTGGGAGGTATGGACTAAGCCTTTTACTCTCACTGTTCCAAGTGGGGGAATTCAGCTTAGTACACTGGTGTTAGACAGGTCTAGGGACAAAGACATTTGACCATTGTACAGTCATCCCATTATCTATCAATAGAGTTGATATTTTTCCTCAATAAAACCATTTCTTGAAATATGTATTGATTTTCCAGATTTCACAGAACAGAAACCATCTTAGAAGTCTTGTTTTGATTAATACTCTGCTCACGTTTCTTAACAGCATGTGGGCGATGCACTCACACACACAGCAATATCTAGTTCCCTGTAGATTCTTACCTTGTACCTAGGGGATTACACTTGATTATTCTTCACTTGTTTTATGCTTTAACAGAAAGTGCCAATTTATTTTAATATAGAACAATGCCTATAACCGTTTATCGTGACAGCTTAGATGTAAGTTATTTACAGTTCAGGGAGACCAGGAGCCATAAGAGTAAGGACAGCATAACAGCAGATCGGAACAACCTGTAACCTGGCTTTATAGATTAGGTTTAGTGGACTATATAATTGAAAAAAACAACTAGACATGGATTGGGGAAGCAAAAGGTTAAAGGGATAGTAATATTTCATAATAAAAGCAGCTCTAATTAATCATCATAGTATTTGGAATTTGGAGAGTGTTATTTCAATTCTGTCAGAGTTGTAGTTCAAGAGTAATTCAATGACAAAGTATCCCCCTCCCATCCCTTTTACTGATGTAACACTGCTCAGCCAGAGCAGAAGGGAGGTGCCCAGGCAGACTGCAGAGAGAGACCATCTTCAATTAAGATAAGGGAACAAGCTGAAAAACCTGTCGGGGGGAGCAGGGTTTTCATTGTTCTCACAGTAAGAAGATTGTATATATAAGTATTTGCAGAAGGTCCTATCTATCAAACCTTTACGGTTTGAGAAATATTCTACGCTAACGTTCCCCTCTCCCTCATGTCAGCTGTAAAGCTGACAGAAGGAGATTCGAGTTGTGCGACTCCAGGTAGCTCTTCAGTAGAGCCGAAATTACGAAATGTAAAAAGAAATACTTCATTGGAATGGTCTACAAAGTGTGCTTGCAAACCAGGCGCACTTTGTAGACCGTTCCAATTAAGTCATTATTTTTAAAGGGATAGTAATGTTTCATAATAAAAGCAGCTCCAACTAATCTTCATAGTATTTGGGCCCTGTAGGATGTTATTTCAGTCAGGTCAGAGTTGTAGTTCAAGAGTAATTGAATGATAAAGTATCCCCCTCCCTCTCCTTTTACTTATGTAACACTGTTCAGCTCAGAGAAGCAGGGTGGTGTTCAAGTGGTTTGCAGAGAGGGACAATCTTCAATTAACATAAGGGAAAAACCTGTCAATGGGGGCAGGGCTTTCATTGTTCTCACAGTAAAAAATTGCCCCTTGCTTTGAGCAGTCTGGTCCAGAGACCAGATTCCACATCTGAGGGGAGGTGACTTACACTAGGTAAAAGGGGCGGGAGGGGGAACTATATCAATCAATTATTCTTGAGCTACAACTCTGACAGTATTGAAATAATACTCTCTATGGCTGAAATACTATGAAGATTAATTGGAGCTGTTGTTTTTGTGAAACATTACTACTCCTTTAAATTTTGCTATTGTGGCTCTGCTAAAGAGCTGCCAGCTGGTCGCAGACTCTGGATCTCCTGCTGTCAGTAGAGCGCTGACGTCAGGAGAAGGGGAGGGAGGGGGAACTTTAGCAATGGATATCTCTCAAACCGTAAAGGATACTTTTTTACATCTACAATATTGAAGCAAGTGAAATATGGGAATTACTGACCCTTTAACCCCTTAAGGACTGGACGATTGTGCACCCGGCTGGCAGTTAAAGAGATAGTAATACTTAAAATGTAACAAAATATATGTTGTAGGGCTTATCCCCCTGAGTAAAACAAGGGTACTCCCAATGCTGAGAGATATTTTATTAAAAAATTATAACGGCTCAAACTTGAATTTTTTATGTGCAATATCATAGTGGCCTGAAAATTTACAGTGGTGCTGTTGCTACACCAGCCTATGGACTGCTGTGGTCTGTAGACCATAAATCTCCATTGGATGGTGTAGCAACAGCGCCACTGTAAATTTTCAGGCCACTGTGATATTGCACCTAAAAAATTCAAGTTTGAGCTGTTATATCTTTTTAATAAAATATCTCTCAGCAGTGGGGGTACCCTTGTTTTATTCGGGGACATAAAACCTACAACATATATTTTTTTACATTTTAAGTATTACTGTCCCTTTAAGGACCATGGACCATTATTATTATTATTATTATTATTTTTTTTTTTTACCAAATCAGATTCAGGGCTTCCTGAAGGGGTTAATGACAGTGGAATCTGAGCCCTGTTGTGTATCAAAGTGATCATACACTCTAGTGTAGGGATGGCAACGTGAGGCCTTCCAGCTGCTGCTGCCAGAAGACAACTCCCATCCTTCCAGTGACTGGAGTTGTAGTCTGGTAGCAGCTGAATGGCCTCATGTTTGCCACCTATGCTCTAGTGCACTCTTCACAAGTGCACCCACTGGGGTGTTTGGAGCTGCACTGGGGCTCTTTTTAGATCAGAAAGCAGACTGGCACTTGTTATATAGTGAGAGCGCATGAAAGCGATATCTCTTTGCTTCTATGAACGTGCCAGGTCACATGATTATTTGGGACTCACTGAGGGAGGAAGAGTGATTGAGGCACAAGAGGGGTGGTGGAGGGGAGATGATAGACAGCCCTAAGGTACTGAGCTGTATCTCAGTGATCGTCACTGTTACGTCAGTAGGTAATGCTTTCTAATCAACCAGCTGAAGTGGTAGGGGCTAATGCAGTAAAGAAATTAAAAATGCCTGGGATAGACATGTCTGTCCTGAGAACTATATAAAACTGAGTTTTATCTGGCTAGCGAAATGGACAAACTGGGTGGGACAGCTGATTCTTACCTGACGTCAAAATGTATGTTTCTATATCTTGAATAAAGGAGCAAGGAAATATTCATAGGGGCAGTTAGGATTTTCTGGCCATAGTAAGGTAAGTGGGAGGTTGTTATTATTAAGAGGCATTACTTCCCCTTTAACCCTTTGAGTGCCAGAGGGGGTAGGAAACACAAGATGTTCCATACCCCACCAAAGGGTTAATTCAGTGCTCTTTGTGGAATATTATGGAAATGTGTGTTCTTTCTTAACCCCTTAACGACCGGTGACGCGGCGCGTCGCTGTCACTTAAGGACCACGGAGCATTTTTTTTTTTTAATTCCAGTTCTGGACTCCCTGAATGGCGTGCAGCCGCGGGGGGAGCCCAGAATTCCACGACGGTCCTAGTATGTCATGGGTCATTAACTTAGATCGACCCATGACGTACTATGACCGTCAAGGGTCGTTAAAGGGTTAAGACTGCTGATTAAGATAAGGGTGTCATTTCTCACTTTAACCCTTTGAGTGCCCGACAGATACGCATTTCCGTACCCCTCTGGCAATCATAGGGTTAATTCAGTACTCTCTGCAGATTATTATAGAAATGCGTGTTCTTTCTTAAGACAGATGATTAAAATAAGGGTGTAATGTCTCACTTTAAAAAAGTAACTATATTCTAAGCATTATAAGAGTGCTTGGCAGCTGCTAGATAACCTTGTTTAAGACTGGGCCCATTTATATTTCAGATGTTGTTTTCACAGCAGCAGAGATATGGTAGCTATTTTTGGTGGAAAGATAATAACATTTTCCACCAAATAAGTTGCTTTATTCAATTAAGGTGATGGATTAGGGCAGATATTTCCTATATAGAAAAGCATCAAATGTGCAACTCATGCTACATTATTGTTGTTAGCGGTTTAATATGATGTCACTGTTTTAGTAATGTTTTGAAAAGTGGAGATTTGTAATGAGATTAAAGTGTGTTCTCCCGTTCCATAATCATTAGGTCTCTTTCACGTGGGTGATAGAACTGGAGCAGCTTGATCCCCAATTATTTTGACCCCTTTTGATTTTTACCAAACCATTCACAAGCTTATTTGTTTTATAATTTTGAAGAAACTAATTCATTGGTACTTCATTTTCTTTGCTGCTGACAGATATGTCGTCCCATTAAATGAACGAGGCTTTCCTGAACGTCTCACCATCATTGCTTTTTGATTGCACATATACTGTTATGTTGCATAGACAGTAATAAATTTGGTGCTGAACAAAGCCTCACACCTCTAGTAAAAAAAAAAAGAACGTAAAAAAAAAAAAAAAAAGCACGCAGGGCTTTCAATGCTGCAGAGAGACTGTAACATTGTATTACATCACTCAGAGCGTTCAGTGCTGCTGAGAGAGTGTAACATTGTATTACATCACTTAGAGCACTCAGTGCTGCAGATAGGCTGTAACTTTGTATTACATCACACAGAGCATTCAGTGTTGCAGATGGACTGTAACATTGTATTACATCAAACGGAGCACTCAGTGCTGCAGAGAGACTAACATATGACATCATATAGTGCATTCATTGCTACAGAGAGACTGTAAAATTGGATTACATCACACAGAGCATTCAGTGCTGCAGAGAAACTATCATTGTATTACATCACACAGACCATTCAGTGCTGCAGAGAGACTGTAACATTGTATTACATCACACAGAGCATTCAGTGCTGCTGAGAGACTATAAGATTGTATTACATCACACAGAACACTCAGTCCTGCAGACAGACTGTAACATTGGATTACATCACACAGAGCACTCTTTGCTACAGAGAGGCTGTAACATTGTATTATATCACATAAAGCATTCAGTGCTGCAGAGAGGCTGTAACATTGTATTATATCACATAAAGCATTCAGTGCTGCAGAGAGGCTGTAACATTGTATTACAGAGCACAAAACATTAAGTGCTGCAGAGAGACTATAACATTGTATTACATCACACAGAGCATTCAGTGTTGCAGAGAGACTGTAACATTGTATTACATCACACAGAGCATTCAGTGCTGTAGATAGACTGTAACATTGTATTACATCACACAGAACATTCAGTGTTGTAGAGAGACTATAACATTGTATTACATCACACAGATCATTCAGTGCTGCAGAGAGACTATAACATTGTATTACATCACACAGAGCATTCAGTGCTGCAGAGAGACTGTAACATTATATTACATTACACAGGACATTCAATGCTGCAGAGAGACTGTAACATTGTATTACATCACACAGAGCATTCAGTTTTGAAGATGGACTGTAACATTGTATTACATCACACAGAGCATTCAGTGCTGCAGAGAGGCTGTGACGTATTACATCACAAAGAGCATACAGTGCTGCAGAGAGACTGTAACATTATATTACATTACACAGATCATCGAGTGCTGCAGAGAGACTGTAACATTGGATTACATCACACAGAGCATTCAGTGCTGCAGAGAGACTATAACATCGTATTACATCACACAGAGCATTCAGTGCTGCAGAGAGGCTGTAACATTGTATTATATCACATAAAGCATTCAGTGCTGCAGAGAGGCTGTAACATTGTATTACATCACACAGATCATTCAGTGTTGCAGAGAGGCTATAACATTGTATTACATCACACAGATCATTCAGTGTTGCAGAGAGACTGTAACATTGTATTACATCACACAGAACATTCAATGCTGCAGAGAGACTGTAACATTGTATTACATCACACAGAGCATTCAGTTTTGAAGATGGACTGTAACATTGTATTACATCACACAGAGCATTCAGTGCTGCAGAGAGGCTGTGACATTGTATTACATCAAACAGAGCATACAGTGCTGCAGAGAGACTGTAACATTATATTACATCACACAGAGCATTCAGTGCTGCAGAGAGACTGTAACATTGGATTACATCACACAGAGCATTCAGTGCTGCAGAGAGACTGTAACATTGTATTATATCACATAAAGCATTCAGTGCTGCAGAGAGACTGTAACATTGTATTACATCACACAGAGCATTCAGTACTGCAGAGAGGCTGTAACATTGTATTACATCACACAGATCATTCAGTGTTGCAGAGAGACTGTAACATTGTATTACATCACACAGAGCATTCAGTACTGCAGAGAGACTGTAACATTGTATTACATCACACAGAGCATTCAGTGCTGCAGAGAGACTGTAACATTATATTACATTACACAGAACATTCAATGCTGCAGAGAGACTGTAACATTGTATTACATCACACAGAGCATTCAGTTTTGAAGATGGACTGTAACATTGTATTACATCACACAGAGCATTCAGTGCTGCAGAGAGACTAACATATTACATCACACAGAGCATTCAGTACTGCAGAGAGACAGTGACATTGGATTACATCACACAGAGCATTCAGTGCTGCAGAGAGTCTGTAACATTGTATTGTATTACATCACACAGAGCATTCAGTGCTGCAGAGAGACTGTAACATTATATTACATTACACAGAGCATTCAGTGCTGCAGAGAGACTGTAACATTGTATTACATCACACAGAGCATTCAGTGCTGCTAAGAGAGTGTAACATTGTATTACATCACTTAGAGCACTCAGTGCTGCAGATAGGCTGTAACTTTGTATTACATCACACAGAGCATTCAGTGTTGCAGATGGACTGTAACATTGTATTACATCAAACGGAGCGCTCAGTGCTGCAGAGATACTAACATATGACATCATATAGTGCATTCATTGCTACAGAGAGACTGTAAAATTGGATTACATCACACAGAGCATTCAGTGCTGCAGAGAGACTATCATTGTATTACATCACATAGACCATTCAGTGCTGCAGAGAGACTGTAACATTGTATTACATCACACAGAGCATTCAGTGCTGCAGAGAGACTGTAACATTGTATTACATCACACAGAGCATTCAGTGCTGCTGAGAGACTATAAGATTGTATTACATCACACAGAACACTCAGTCCTGCAGACAGACTGTAACATTGGATTACATCACACAGAGCATTCAGTGCTGCAGAGAGACTAACATATTACATCACACAGAGCATTCAGTACTGCAGAGAGGCTGTGACATTGTATTACATCACACAGAGCATTCAGTGCTGCAGAGAGTATAACATTGTATTACATCACTCAGAGGATTCAGTGTTGCAGAGAGATTGTAACATCGTATTACATCAAACAGAGTACTCAGTGCTGCAGAGAAACTATAATTGTATTACATCACACACAGCATTCAGTGCTGCATAGAGACTGTGACATTGTATTACATCACACAGGGCATTCAGTGCTGCAGAGAGACTGTGACATTGTATTACATCACACAGTGCATTCAATGCTGCAGAGAAATTATAACATTGTATTACATCACACACAGCATTCAGTGCTGCATAGAGTGTGACATTGTATTACATCACACAGCATTCAATGCTGCAGAGAGACTGTGACATTGTATTACATCACACAGTGCATTCAATGCTGCAGAGAGACTATAACATTGTATTACATCACACAGAGCATTCAGTGCTGCAGAGAGACTGTGACAATGATATTACATTACACAGACCATTCAGTACTGCAGAGAGACTGTGGCAATATAATAAACCTTACAGAGCATTTGGTGCTTCAGAGAGACTTTGACATTGTATTACATCACACAGAGCATTCAGTGCTGCAGAGAGACTGTAACATTGTATTACATCACACAGAACATTCAGTGCTGCAGAGAGACTGTAACATTGTATTACTTCACACAGAGCATTCAGTGATGCAGATAGACTGTGGCAATATAGTAAACCTTACAGATAATTTGGTGCTTCAGAGAGACTGTGACACTGTGTTACATCCTGCCTGGATTGTCTATCGACCAAAAAATCTCCCTGGAAACTGAGATCCAAGTAGCTCACTGTTGAGGACATAAAAGTGTTTTAAAAATATAAGCGCCTATGGGAAAACAATATAAAAGTATAGGTAATTTGACCGTACATATTATATACTTAGAGACTATGTAAAGTCAAAATAAAGGGTTAATATTTGTTTAATTGCTGAGACCCAGAGTGTCTATTAGTATTTTCTGCCCAGATTAAAATAAGTGGGAGTTTATTACCAGGAGATGCTAGTGTTCTTTTAATGGGACAGCCCTAGCATGCTCATCTGTTAACCTGTTAAGGACAAGAGGGGTATGCAACACAATTCTTTACAGTGTGTTGCCCACCCTGCTGATCCTTAAAGGGTTAATGGGAAATCTCTGTAGGTGGATGTGATTCATTGCATCTGAGAATGTAGCATTTGTGATTCCCTTCAATCTCCTTTCTTTGTCTTTGATGCAATTACTGATTATGAGATTTGATCCCAGCCTAGAGATGCTCCTCAAGACAGTGTGCAAGATAATTTATCTTTGGCTTGTCTTAAAAGCTTTTTAACAAGAAGTGCTGAGAGATTCGCATGCTTTTTTCTGTGATTATTATGAGGGTTATTTTTTATTTTGGTTGCAAATGATTAAACCTTTAGCTACTATATTAAAGATGTCTCCAATGCATTTTGAAGGAGTTTTGAATGTGTAATGGCTTCTGAGATAGAATACCCTGGGGGGGGGTGCAATAAGGTTCAATGATGTGGCGATGTTTGTCTGTCGATGTGGGTGATAGAGATGCAAATCACCATATTCACTAAGAAATAAGGGTACAAGGAGAAAGGGAGAAGGTAATTTCTTCATTATTATATCATCATATCTGGGAACTTATTCTACTGGGCTCCCGGGGGGGAAGGGGAGTCCTGTGGTGCTGTTGGGGGTAATAAATGACGCGATTCAAGTCAAAAGGGGGCGGGCTTAAGGAATATAGGAAAAAGTAGGAGGAATAGGCTGGGGCAGGAAGAAAAGGGGATGGGGAGTTGGAGAAACAGATTGGAAAAGAACGCGAGTGGGCAAGTTTCAGCAGAAACTCCCCACATCTGGACAGTCAGTCAGCCCCAGAGACCCGGTAATGCAGTGTGAAACCCAGAGTCTCTGGGGCAAATCCAGTGAGTTCCCAGTTATGCATATCATCCTGTCATACTGCTGGTGATGTGTGGGATGCTCCCTGTACACATTGCCAGCAGTCCGATAACCCTGAAGCCTAAGCACTTTCTTACTGCTTCCCCACTTGGCCACTAGGGGAGCAAAAAGCACACATAGAAGACCTTTTTTAGTGAAGGATTTCCTTTTTATTAACGCGATTTTGGCTCTGCTGCAGAGCCGCCAGCCAGTCTGCGGACCGGATTCCAAATCTGTCAGCTAGAACAATGATGTCGGACAGGGGAGAACTTTGTAAGTGGTTATCTCTCACACCATAAGGGTCTGATAGATGCCACTGGTGGCGTTTTTCTTCTTTATTTAAGGGATACAAAAAAGGAATAAGTAATTTTTAAGTATTACTATCCCTTTAAAATAATAAAAATAAACATTAACATCCAGTGGTGTCCATAGACATTTTTCCAAGGGGGGGGGGCAAAGCTATAATTTGACCACCAGGCCAGCCCATCTAACCCCTTTATTTATATGGAGGGGGGTAATTGTAGGGGGGCCCCCCTTGCCCCCCCCCCCCCCTCTGGACGCCCATGATAACATCCCCAACAACACTACTGTAAGGCCTAGTTAAAAAATGAATTCCACAGAATAGAGATGTTTGGAGGAGATGGAAAAGAGGCGCAAAAATGAGTGTAAGATGTCGCTAGTAGTTCTAAAAGTATTAAGGACAGTTTAGGAGGACACAACACTGTGTAGTATAGTTTTTTATAAAATGAAGTATATAAGTTAGTAAAAAGCGGCTCAGCGAATTTATAACAATTTAGTGACAGAATTTTCACCAAATATTTAAGGTCATGCCTGACCTGTTCTGATTCTTTACTGTCACCTTGTTTATAAATGTAACTAGAATACTTTATAAATACCAGCCCTCATAGTAAGGCATAAATTACATTTTAAGGATTGCTTTGCAAAAACAAACAAGAACAGTTTTTATAAATCTCCCCCATTGTGTTCTATGGGGTAGTGTATATGGGTTGCTTCAAGAAAGTCACTTATGTGAACTAGACTTGACCTTTTAATGACCAGAGATGCGCAATTCATTAATTTGCAATGCTTTGTACACCCTTCTTGTCCTTAAAGGGTTAATGCATTCTATATTATTAAAGGGTTAGTAATACTTCATTTTCACTTTATTTAATATTGTTATGCTTAAAAAAACAAATCATACCATCCATGTCTCGCTGCCCTAACATGTATAGTTATTTAGCAATTACCAAAAATACTGCCCCCCTCCCTTTTTTCCTACGTCACCTCTCAAGCTGTAAGAACAGAAACCTGGTCTTGCGACCTTAGGGATTTCTAGAACAGTGTTCCTCAACTCCTGCCCTAAGGACCCACTAACAGGCCAGGAGTTAGGGATTTCTCTGCTAGAGCACAGGTGTGGTGATCAGAGGCTCATTCACATTGATTAACTCACCTGTGCTCTAACAAGGAAATCATGTGATCAGAGGCTCATTCACATTGATTAACTCACCTGTGCTCTAACAAGGAAATCATGTGATCAGAGGCTCATTCACATTGATTAACTCACCTGTGCTCTAACAAGGAAATCATGTGATCAGAGGCTCATTCACATTGATTAACTCACCTGTGCTCGAACAAGGAAATCATCAAATCCTGGCCTGTTAGTGGGTCCTGAGGACTGGAGTTGAGAAACGCTGGTCTAGAAAGAGGTGATACCTCGGCTGTATCGCAAAAAGCCATGCCCACTCAGTCTTGTTGTCACCATGAAGCCTTTGTAAATGCACTCCCCTTTTCTCAGAGCTTCATTCGGTCCCCTTTCCCTACCCATAGTGCATTCCATTGGCTTGCTTGTCGGATGAACACCGAGTTTGGGGAGAACCATTCCAATCTATTGCTGTGTTGTAAGTTATACAAATAACGTATAGCCTAGCTCACAAGGGCATTTTCAATGCACCATTTTCAGCACCTCAAAATAACACACAAAGTAGAATGTATTCAATCGTATGAGCTCGTACTATGAGGTTGTTGTTTAGAAGAGCTTTAATTGAACCTCACAACTCATGCCAATGCAGCATGATGGAGATTTTATGTTTTGATGTGTTAACTCCTCAGTGAATTTCAAGGGACTTTCATTAACAATGTGTGCATTTTATTCTTCATGCATGTTGAAGCTGTTGAGACTACGTTGCATGACACTACCTCTACCTGATTCAGTAACACACGCAGCATAAGATTGTACTGTCACGTAAAAATGCAAATGCACGTGTGAACTGGGTCTCTTACCAAAGCGCGCAATAGGAAAAGTATTTTTCTAACCATTACAATACCTTTAAAGCGGAACTTTCAGTTCATACTTAGTCGCCATGCATTCATTAAACGCATGGCGACTCACTTTGAAATAGAGGTCTTACCTTTAAAAAATAGCCCAGTGTAAAGGAATCCTTCCTGTTTGGGGACCAGAACCCAGGCTACAACGCAGACATCTTGTCCTTGTGCATGCGCCGTCAGTCCCGGTCTCCATTGAGTAGCACTGCAGTGCACCATATGGTTACAGGAAGGGACTGACGGTGCAGGCGCGCGGACGCACTAACCTGCCCGTCAGTCCCCAAATGGGAAGGATTCCTTTACTCTGGGCTATTTTTTAAAGGTAAAACATCTATTTCAAAGCTAGTTGTCATGCGATTAATGAATGCATGGCGACTTAGTAAGATCTGAAAGTTCCGCTTTAAATTAAAATTTTACTTGGATGTTAGACAGGTCTTCAACACCTCACACAGGGGTTAAATGTTTTTAAATCAGTGGGAAATTGGGTGGATTTTTATTTGCCTGTATGGTATAGCTGCATACTTCCTTATATTTCAAGTGGTGTTGCTGGGAGCAAGGAAAGAAGCCAAAGGGGGCGCAATACCACTCTTAGAGTGTAACAACAATACACATATAAAGGATCTGATACTCATGATGAATAAAACCCCCAGTTGATAAAGCCAACAACCGGTATAGCAAGCAGGGATATATTAATCCACTCTGCTCCGGATATACACCTCTCTGGATAAAAGTATATACTGGAACCAAGTGATACTTATCAGTATATTACAAATTTATTAAAATATTTTATAAACTAAAATGTGACTCAGAGTAGATAGCGCACAAAATTCAAAGCGTTTCAAAGTCATGCTTCTTCCTCAGGAACAGATAAAGGGCTAACGTAACAATCTATGTGGTATATACGTACCACACAGTCTGATCTCCTAGACACAGGGACACCAGGGTGGGAAAGAGGCATACCTGGGAAATGTGTCTTTTTGAGACCCTGTAGAGGGCTCATGAGGTTAGCCTGGGGGATATAAATGACACGATCTGCACCACAAAGTGGTGGGGCTTATTCACAATGGGCAGGACCTAACATACATTGTCATTGAGTGGGAGGGGAAATAGGCAGAACAGGGTGGGAAGGAGGAGAAGTGGGCAGGAAGTGGGAGGAACAGAATGGGAACTAGGAGAACTGGGCAGAGATTCATAAGAAACTCACCACAACCACCAGAGAATCATCCTCCGTCCCCCGAGTACCGGTAATTTACTTAAAAAAAAAAAAGGCAGATCCAGGGAGTTCCCATGTATGGAAAGAGAGACAGAGGGATATGGGTCTCACTTGGGAGGTATATAGCTGGTTTGGGCTAGAATTGTTCCATTTCTTCTTCCGTAAAATATTGCATATAATACACACAATTTTTCCCCTCTTCACCTTATGTGAAGTGGGGGGTGCGTATTATACATGAGAATAAATTGTAGTAAAAAAAGAAAATTCCATTGCCACTGCTTCCCTCCCCGCTTACCTATATCTTGGACCTTTATAGCTAACACTAGTTTTATCTACAAATGTGTGAGATACATCCAGTGATAACATTCATCACCTGTAATGTAATCTAGGCCTTAGATGCTGTTTGCGTACTTCCTTGTTGGATTTGAACATGATTGGTTCTCTTAGCGGAATGGTGAAATGCATAGAGGCACGTATGACATCTCGGCCTCCTTTACAGCCTTGTCTCTTGACAAAAAAGGTGTAAGGTTTATATTCCATAAGGTAAAAAGGATCAATTTTGAGTGAAATAGGGAACAAAGGAAAAACTCACAAATCTCTATTGATTTAAATGGGGCTTTTAACCCTTAGAATGCTAGAAAGGTCTTTAATCCATTGCTTAGTTTTGCGTTAGCCTTCAAGGGGTTAAAAGGAATTGGAAGAAATGTGTGTAATTCTGTTATATTCCTGAATGTGCATCCATTCTGTTTTTATTATGCCATTTTTCAGTGTACCATAGGACAGTAGACTAAATCGGAAGAAGTAATTTATTTCATCAGTATTAACTGCTAGGTTACTATGGAATGATACCTGAAACAGATGATCAAAATACCTATATCGCATTAACCCTTTGAGTGCCAGAAGGGTGCAATGTGTTGTGTACCCCTGGCACTCAAAGGGTTAACCCCTTGAGGACCAGAGGGGTGCACATAGCTTTGCAGTGCATTGCGTACCACTATAAACCTCAAGGGGCTAACAATTCTGATTGAAAATCATCATCATAATAATGTTTATTTGCTTATGATTTTATCATTTAATCCCACTAGATGGCAGTGTTACTTAAAGAGACAGGGCTGCCTTTTATTTAATGTCTAGCTTCAGACCTACACTGGTGAATTTAAAGAAGCAATTTCAGCACTGAATTGTCACCTCTTATACCCCATGCTGCGGTGGATCTATAGGTTTTTGTCTGTGTAGAAAATCTGAAATGTGCCTTTGTTCTGAAGATATAATATTTTTGGCAGCATTTCTTAAGAATGTTCCCCGCTTTGAATACTATTAGATCATTTATTGGATCATACATTTAAAAAAGACCAAAAAATCTATCCTTGATGCAATAACCTTTTAAGTTCTAGAGGGATGGGGAACGCATTCACTAACAACTAAAAACGAAAATGGATTATATTATTTTGAATATCCTATATTTTCAGATAGCATTTGTAAAAATGTGTTATTTTAAAGCAGAACTTTCTTCAAAATTAAATTGCCCCCCAAATCCTTAATAACATAGCGATATGCATATACATACTTTTATTATGCTGAATAAGTCCATCATTATTGAGAAATACAACTTATTCGGCAGGAATCAGTGGTAGGGATCTTTCTGTAGCCGCTGTCTGTGTGCCTGCTGTGTCAGTCCCTTCCTGTACCTTAAAGGGATAGTAATACTTGCAAATTACTAATCCCCATATTGTAGCTTTCTTAAAAAGAAACTTATTGCCCCCAGTGTCATCTCTCAAACCCTTATGGTTTGAGAGATGATAGCGCTCAAAGTTCCCCCTCCCTCCCCCTTCCCTGACTGAACGCTGACTGTAGGGGAAGCTGTCGTATGACAGTCTTATGTGCATCAGGCGGCTCTGCAGCTGAGCCGAGAACGCGTTTATAAAAAATAATTCTATCACTGAAATGGTCTTCTACGTGTGCTTGGTTTGTAAGCACATATAGAAGATCGTTTTAGTGAAAGATTTCTTTTTTATAAACTCAATCTCGGCAATGCTGCAGAGCCGCGTGATGCAAGTAATACCGGATATCCCTGCAGTCAGCGTTCCGTGTTCAGTCAGGGAAGGGGGAGGGAGGGGGGAACTTTGAGCGCTATCATCTCTCAAACCATAAGGGTTTGAGAGATGACCCTGGGGACAATAAATTTCCTTTTAACAAAGCTACAATATATGAGGATTAGTAATTTGCAAATATTACTATCCCTTTAAGGTACAAAGGAACAGGACAGACCAGACCAGGACAGACAGTGCAGACTCACAGATGCCTTTTCTGCAAGATGTCTACGCTGTTGCCTGCTGATACCTGCAGAACGAGTACTATTTCTCAATAATGTCGGCCCTATTCAAGCATAATAATAGTATGTATATGAGTATCGCTATGTTATTAAGGATTGGGGGGGGGGGATTTAATTTTGATGAAAGTTCCACTTTAAGTTAAATCCCTAAAGACTAATCCTAAATTAACATTTGAATGCATGCATAGGTGATCCTATAAATACCAACCGGTTGGCTGATTGTTTGGTGCTCCATGAAAGGAGAAACAAAAGATAATAACCACTTTGCATTGCGTAAGAGACGTTACCAGCATTCAAGTGGTTAAAACATCCTCAATATATTTTCGGTCCTTATACAGCAGCGGAAGTTGGGAAGACGAACATTTTATAACACTGTAATATTATACATTTTATTAGGGTTATCGTGTAATCAGTATTATAGCTTAGTCCCTTTGAATTAAAGGTGTTTAATTCAAAAGTTATTAATTTTCAAAGTTGAATTTTTTTAGGTGCAATATCACAGCGGCCTGAAATTGTACAGTGGCGCTGTTGCTACACCATCCTATGGAGATTTATGGTCCCGGGACCAGAGCTGTCCATAGGATCGTGTAGCAACAGCACCACTGTACAATTTCAGGCCACTGTGATATTGCACCTAAAAAATTCAACTTTGAAAATTAATAACTTTTTAATGAAACACCTTTCAGCAGTGGGAGTACTCTTGTTTTACTCAGGGGGATAAACCCTACAACATATTTTTTTTTACATTTATTATCCTTTTAAAACCCTCTGAATGCCAGAGAGTTATCCAGTGCATTGTGTTGCATTGCGGCGAATACTTCTCTAGCACTCAAAGGGTTAGAAATAGGGTTGCCACCTTTCGTTCAAAAAAATACCGGTCAAGGCATTCCCTCCATAGACCTAACATTGGAAGAAGCCAATATTTTACCGGCCTGCCGGTAAAATACTGGCTGGGTGGCAACCCTAGTTAGAAATAAAATATGAAATCCATTTTGATGGTTATCTGAAGCTTTCACCTAATAATTTAAAGGGATTGTAATACTTCAATTTTACTATCCCCCATCTTGTAGCCCTTAAAAAATTGAATTAAACTAGCCCAGCAGCATCTCTCAAACCTTTATGGTTTGAGAGATATCCGCTTTCAGAGTTCCCTTTCCCCTGACGTCAGCAGGGGAATCCGGTCCCTGAGCAAAGAGCCTCCGCTGGTACCGAGACCGGATTCCCCTGCTGTCAGCTATACTGCTGACGTCAGGGGAGAGGGAACACTGAAAGCAGATATCTCTCAAACCAAAAAGTTTGAAAGATGCCACTATGCTCGTTTAATTCAGTTTTTTAAGGGCTACAAGATGGGGGATAGTAAAATTGAAGTATAACTATCCCTTTAAAGTTGACCTGCTATTTGTGCATTTTTTAGTTTCATCTAATGTAGCTATTTAAATTGATTGCATTTTGTGCTGTTTGTTTCTCAGTCCATTTAAGGGTTTTAGAGATTGTTAGTTTAGCTTTAGAGACTGAAATATCAGCAGAGCTTTGTTCTCTGACCACCCTGATAAAGCCTGCATAATTAACTGATGCCAAGAAAAATCACCTCTCTCCAACTTCTCAGGCCATTAGAAATCAATTTCTACAAGAAGGGTGGAATAAATTAATGGTGAAGAATAATTATGCAAATACTTTTAAGCTGGAGGTTCCCAATATATGGGTATGATTTGGAAAGGTGACAGGTCCTCTTTAATCTTATGTAAACAGTACACACTGACATGCTCCTACAAGTCATATGGACTCTATGTTAACCCTTTGGATGGTAAATTTAGTTTTTTGGAAAGCCCTCACTGTAAATCGTGGGTTTGCCACACCATGGGGTTGTTTACATTAGTGAAGGTACATCTACTGGGGACAGGATTGCCATTTACACATGTGTTCAAGGCCAATACAAGAACAATCTGGGGAACTCTTCACTCTGAGAGCGGAGTAAAAAATAAGGGAACATCCATAAAGGCTGGTGGAAATGCACTTGCGGTTTAAAGGAATAGTAATACTTCGTTTTATCTTTATTTTATTTTGTAGGCATTAAAAAAAAACATGAAGAATGATATAAGTCTTATCTCTCAAACCCTTATGGCTCGAGAGATATTCACAAGCAAAGTTTCTCCTCCCACCCCTTTTACCTAGTGTAAGCCATCTCTTCTCAGATGTGGAATCCAGTCCATAGACCAGACAGATAACAGCAGGGGACAATCTTCTTCCTATGAGAACAATGAAAGCCCTGCCCCCCTTGACACGTTTTTCAGGTTTTTCCCTTATCTTAATTGAAGATTGTCCCTCTCTGCAGTCTGCCTGGGCACCTCCCTTGTGGTCTGGCTGAGCAGTGTTACATCAGTAAAAGGGGCGGGAGGGGGACACTTTGTCATTGAATTACTCTTGAACTACAACTCTGACAGCATTGAAATAACACTCTCCAAAGTCCAAATACTATGATGATTAATTAGAGCTGCTTTTATTATGAAACATTACTATCCCTTTAAACAAAGACAGCAATTTTTTTACAGTAAGGGCAGTAAGAATGTGGAATTGTTTGCCTTGGAAGGCTGTGTTTGCAGATACTCTACGTGTTTATTGTTTTGGATACCTTACAGTGCAGACAGGGTGATGATTCAGGGAGATATCAGATTGCCTTTTGGAGTCATCAAACATTGTTTTGACCATGTAAGGTATAATTGGTAATGGCTTTAATATGTTTTACTTTTGTCTGGATGAGCAAAGGTGATATGGCAAAGGTTGAGCTTCATCATCCATTTTACTATTCTACTATAGATATACCATACAAAATGTGTTTTGGCCAAATTATTAGGTCATTTTTGTTTTTTTTTCCTATTCAAATTAAAAAATGTTGCCCCCCCCATTACGTTAGTCAGAATTTGGGTTAATATTTTCATTGTCAGTCAAAATTTTTTCACTTATATTCTGAATATTAAGTCTTCTCCAGTCATAACACTTGATGTCAGTGGTCCATCGGTGTTCTAGACTCCCTGGTCCTCCTGCATCTTCTATCAAAACACAAATAAACATTAATCCTTTAAGTTCCAGAGGATTTGCAACACAGTACTTGGTGAGAAATGTAGTCTAACAAGTATAACACCAATGTTGCCCACCCCATGACTTAGCGGAGGTATTAGAAGAAAGTTTTTGTTTGGGGTCATCAAATAATCCAAGCCATTCAAGAATGTATAACAAAGTACTCCTGTCAGTATTTGTTATAGATTATTACTGTACAGCAGTGATTCTCAACCAGGGTGCCTTGGCACTTTGGTGTTCCACGGACATCTGCATAGGGTGCCCCATGTTTTCTATGAAGACTAACAAAAATTGACTTTTAAATAAAGATTTATAGAAATTGTTTTGCACATTATGTTTAGTTTTGTTGTTATGATTGTAAGACCTAATAATAGCTGTATATTTATGTACTAGTTGAAGAGCCCGTTACACGGGCCACAGTGCCACTGCCAGCTGGTCGCGGGGCAGTCATGCATGGTAGAGAGTGCCCACCCTGTGGCTGATACAGTGCCAGCCACTCTAGGTGCAGTCATGCTCAGTAGAGACTGCCCACGCTGCGGCTGAAACAGTGCCAGCCACTCTCGGTGCAGTCATGCTCAGTAGAGACTGCCCACGCCGCGGCTGATACAGTGCCAGCCACTCTCGATGCAGTCATGCTCAGTAGAGACTGCCCACGCTGCGGCTGAAACAGTGCCAGCCACTCTCGGTGCAGTCATGCTCAGTAGAGACTGCCCACGCTGCGGCTGATACAGTGCCAGCCACTCTCGGTGCAGTCATGCTCAGTAGAGACTGCCCACGCCACGGCTGATACAGTGCCAGCCACTCTCGGTGCAGTCATGCTCAGTAGAGACTGCCCACGCCGTGGCTGATACAGTGCCAGCCACTCTCGGTGCAGTCATGCTCAGTAGAGACTGCCCACGCCGGGGCTGATACAGTGCCAGCCACTCTTGGTGCAGTCATGCTCAGTAGAGACTGCCCACGCCAGGGCTGATACAGTGCCAGCCACTCTCGGTGCAGTCATGCTCAGTAGAGACTGCCCGCGCTGCGGCTGAAACAGTGCCAGCCACTCTCGGTGCAGTCATGCTCAGTAGAGACTGCCCACGCCACGGCTGATACAGTGCCAGCCACTCTTGGTGCAATCATGCTCAGTAGAGACTGCCCACGCCACGGCTGATACAGTGCCAGCCACTCTCGGTGCAGTCATGCTCAGTAGAGACTGCCCACGCCGGGGCTGATACAGTGCCAGCCACTCTCGGTGCAGTCATGCTCAGTAGAGACTGCCCACGCCGGGGCTGATACAGTGCCAGCCACTCTCGATGCAGTCATGCTCAGTAGAGACTGCCCACGCCGGGGCTGATACAGAGCCGGACGCTCCTTCGGAGTGCCCAGCTCTGTATCAGCCTCGTCACGGGCAGTCTCTACTGAGCATGACTGCAGCAAGCGCAGCAGTCTCTACTGCGCATGACTGCGGCGTTACGCACGTTTTAGTGAATTATTATATAGGATTGTACCTTGATTATGCTCTTGATAAAGTACATTAAATATGTTGGGGGTGCCCCGAATGTTCTAGATAACTTGTTAGGGGTGCCCTGAACAATAAAAGATTGAGAACCACTGCTGTACAGATTGTTTATAAATTCATTTTTTTCACAATCTTTGGAACATTCCCTTCTGTGATATGACATTATTAAGTACTAATGAAATAATCCATAAAGTAAGTTAGTGCCCAAACAACGATACAGTCAACTAGAGACATATAAACAATTGCAAATTTCATTAGATTAATTATTAAAGGAACATTAATCAGCAGAGTTGAACATTTTTAAAGTCTGATGTCCACATAATGATTTTATATTATCGAGCAAGTGTGATTTTATAGTGTAGGGGAATAGTTATTATATCAAGTTGCCTGTCAGTATGTAAAATATGTCATTTAGATGAGTTTTCTCAACTCTACAGAAAATATAAGGGTATTTTACATAATGTAGCAGCAAAATGTATTAGATGATGATTGGGAAAAAACCAGCTAAAATATCTACTGTTAGATAGGGGACAAATATGCGTATGTCGGGGAAATAGGGTGACCACATGTCCCTGATTGCCCAGGACAGTCCCTGATTTGTAATATGTGTCCCTTGTCCGTGACAGCCCCCTTTTGGGACAATACAAATGCTAGTCTAAGGCTTTAGGCGTGATGTACATTATCTAGTATTTTAAAAAGGTATTGCTTCCTGTCACAGCAGTCAATGGGCAGTTCTCCCTCTAGTGTCAAGAACTCTGAGGTGCACTGGAGAAAGAGCAGGTTGCACACTGATGGTCAGTGACCCCTCCCACATGGCTGTGCTAGTGCCAAGGACTAGTACTCTGCTGCTCCCGTCTCCGCAGTGTCCCTGAATGGCAGAATGGAAATGTGGTCACCCTACGGGGAAAGGGGCAAGAGGGATCATCTTCAACAAATTATTACACTGTAACTAACAAGTTTTGATATGTAGGAGCATCTCACACCAATACTATTCCATATATTCAATGTTCTGTGAGACACATAAAATGAAACATTACTATCTCTTGAAGTAGCAGATTCCTAACAAGTACATAAAATACCCTTCACAGACCAGTGGGTTGTGCAAAACATTGCAAAGCAACGCATTGCACACCCTTCTGTTCCTTAACCCCTTCGTGTCCGGTGACGTACCCAGACCGTCACACTGGTCCAACAGTTAAGGACCAGTGACGGTCCTGGTACGTCACGTACTATCACTCACCACGCTCCTGCAGCAGCGCGGTGAGTAATACCGGGGACTGAATTTGATCGCTCCAAGACCGGAGCGATCTCTTTCAGTCCCTCAGTTCGGCGTGCCGCCCCACGTGATCAGTCACGTGGGGCGGCACGCTGAAATTCCCTATCGGGTCCTTAAAGGACCACACACCTCACGACCGCTGGTCTTTAAGGGGTTAAAGGGCTAAAGAAAATGAAAGACAGCATGTAATATAAATTAATATACACTACTAAATAATAACATTTAAAATAAAACATTACTATTCTTTTAAATTTAGCTTCAAAGAACAAAAAGGAAAAGTGGGCGAATGTTATACTGCAAAGTGCTGTTGTGTAACAAGGCTCCTGGCACAGACAGAAATGTTGCCAGCTGTTTCTCTGAACAGTCTGAAAGCTATTGCTGGTACTCAGAGTTACACAAGAGAAAATTAAAGCGCTCTGGATGATGTTCAAACAAAAGGAAATGTTCACATTTCAGTGCTGGGTAGTTTTATTGATTATTCAGTAAATGCATTACAGCTTTTTATTTCCGCTACAGTATAAAGGAAATAAGTGCTAAGTACATCTACCTTCATAAAACAACATTTATGAACGTTAGGGAGAAAAAAACAAAATCAAAGAAATTATTCAGGTTAAATCAAAAATGTTCTCTCTTGGTGTATTAAAGGAGAATTAATGTTTCATTTAGATAGATGATATAGTGTTAGATATTTTAAATGTAGAAAAGAAGTCCTGTGAGTGCTGATTTTTGATCAGTATGGAAATTGTGCACCTGGCACACAGACCTGAGCATAAGTTGTTGTGAGTCCTGTTCTTCTTGTAGATATTGCCATATCCAGAGCAATCCAAGCTATGGGTATGGACCGTATTTTGCCACACTGGTCCAATGTGGATTGGCAGATAGTTCACTCTGCCAAGACTAGAACCTGCAACTCAGAGCATCGTATTGTATATATTCATCATCATCATAATCTTTAGCGGATGTCGATCCACTGCAGGATGAAGGCCTCCTCATCAAGTTTCCAATAACTTAATAATAATAATAATAATAATAATAATTTGTGATTTTTATAGCGTTTTTCTCCCCGTGAGACTCAAAGCGCTTTACAAATCTATAAACAGACATCAAATTTAAGGGTTCCTTATGGTTAGATGAGGTGACTGAATGCCTGATAAAAGAGATGGGTCTTTCATTTTTTTTTTTTTAAAGTCTGTAGTGATGGTGCCTCTCTGATTGAGGACGGTAAAGAGTTCCAGAATGTGGGGGCAGCGTGGCTGAAAGCCCGGGAACCTAAGGTTGTCTTTATTCTGGGCACTGACAGGAGGGATCTGTTGGCTGACCGCAGTGAGTGGGATTGAATATAGGGTGTCAGGAGCTCTTTCAGGTACTGTGGGCTTTGATTATTTAAGGCTTTGAAGGTCAGCAGGCCAATTTTAAAATATGTTCGCCATTTAATTGGAAGCCAATGCAGGGAGTGGAGAACGGGTGTTATGTGACATGGGCGAGTTTTATTAGTCAGTAGCCTTGTGCTTTTTGTTGCCACTGTGTACCAACAAATTTGTTCATTTCATCTGCCCTTGTCTTTGTTTTTCTTCTTGGGCATTTGTATAGAGTGGTATTCATTTCAAATTTCATTTGGCCCAGCTTCTGACAGGTCTTCTTGCTATGTGGCCTGCCCATTTCCATTTTAGGTGCTTTACTATTTCAAAGCTTTCATAGAAATTTGTTTGCTGATGAATCAATGCACACGTTTTTTTGGTCTCTTTGTGCAATTCAGAATTTGAAGGTCTGTACTTTTGTGTGTAACCAGACGTTTTTGTATGGCTTTGGCATTCATTGTCCATGTTTCACAGCCATATGTAAGAACCGGTAGAACACATTCATAAAAAAACCTTTTGCTTGAGGCAGAGTTGTCTTAAAGACAGTACTATTAAGTTTTCCAAATGCGTGCCATCCCAGTTCTATTCGTAGCTCAATTTCCATCATGGTGTTTCCATCTGTTGGCATTTCCTGTCCAAGGTAAACATAATTGTCCACATCTTCTAGTTCTTGTCCATCTACTGTGATTTTCCTTGCTATGGTAAATGTGTTAAACATATTTTGTTGATCTTCATCTACAGACCAAAATTTTGGCTTCCTGTTATAGCTCTTGAATGCGTTCTTGCGGTTCTTCAGGACTACTGGCAAAGAGTATGATATTGTCTGCAAAATGTAAGTGATGTAGGTAATCTCCATTGATCTTAAGTCCTATTTTGTCCCAATTTAGTTTGTGGAAAATTTCTTCTAGACAAGCAGGAAGTAGTTTTGGAGAGATTGTTTATCCTTGTCAGATGCTTTTTCCTATTTTGATCTGGACTTTATTGTGGATCTGTATTGATGCAGTGGAATTTTGATATATTGATTGGAGGATATGGATGTAAACTCTGTCTATTCCTTGGCTGAGTCAAAGGCATTTTCATGGACAACGAAGACTATGCATAATGGAAGGTTGTATTCATTATGTTGCTGTATATCTCGTTGCACTGTCTGCATGTGGTCCTTTGTACTGAAACCTCTCCTGAAGCCTGCTTGTTCCTTAGATTATGCCTCATTAAAGGGATAGTAATGTTTCATAATAAAAGCATCTCTAATTAATCATCATAGTATTTGGACTTTGGAGAGTGTTATTTCAATTCTGTCAGAGTTGTAGTTCAAGAGTAATTCAATGACAAAGTATCCCCCTCCCGCCCCTTTTACTGATGTAACACTGCTCAGCCTGATCAGAAGGGAGGTGCCCAGGCAGACTGCAGAGAGGGACAATCTTCAATTAAGATAAGGTAAAAACCTGAAAAACTTGTCAAGGGGGGCAGGGATTTCATTGTTCTTATAGGAAGAAGATTGTCCTCTTCTGTTATTTGTCTGGTCTATGGACTGGATTCCACATCTGAGAAGAGATGGCTTACACTAGGTAAAAGGGGCGGGAGGGGAAACTTTGCTTGTGATTATCTCTCAAACCATAAAGGTTTGAGAGATAAGACTTATATTGTTCTTCATGTTTTTTTAATGCCTACAAAATAAAATAAAGACAAAACGAAGTATTACTATCCCTTTAAATATTGCGTCCATTCTTCTTGATAGTACATTTGTGAAAACCTTACAGACCACTGGCAGTAGGCTTATTGATTGGTAGTTTTTTAGATCTGCCTTATCACCTTATTTTTTTTTTTGTGCAGTAGGATGACTACTGCATTTTTTCATCTTTCAGGCACTTTGCAGAGTAGTAGGCACTTAGAAAATGGTTTAGATAGGACTTGAATAAGTGTTGTCTCCAGCTTTCATAACTTCAAAAGTAACTTTATCAACACCAGCTGCTTTGCCATTTTTCATTGACTTTATTGCAGCTTCTACTACTGCTACCAAAATTTATGGCACAGCTGCAGCCTCTGGCACTGCATCTAGTTGTTGTCCTTCATCCTTATACAGATGTGAATGAAATCCTCCCACTTGTTTTAGTATTTGTTTTTGAGTTTTTGCTGTTGTACCAACTTCAAGCTTTAAAGGAATAGTAATGTTTCACAAAAACAGCAGCTCTAATTAATCTTCATAGTATTTGAGCCATAGAGAGTGTTATTTCAATACTGTCAGAGTTGTAGTTCAAGAGTAATTGAATGATAAAGTATCCCCCTCCTGTCCCTTTTACCTAGTGTAAGCCACCTCCCCTCAGATGTGGAATCTGGTCCTGGGACCAGACAGCTCACAGCAAGGGACAATCTTCTTACTGTGAGCATAAGGAAAACCCTGCCCCTCTTGACAGGTTTTTCCTTATGCTAATTGAAGATTTTCCTCTCTGCGATCCATCCGGACAGTCTTGCTGCTCTGAGGTGAGCAGTGTTACATCAGTTAAAGGGGCTTTTTCATTGTGGGTTGAAATGTCTGTCTGGAAGGTCTTGCAGCACACTGAAGTGATTAGACAGTGCTAACTCAAAATTCATATAGCATCGATCTTCACGTTTGTTGTCTTGATAATTTTCTTTCTTTCTTTCTTGCAGTCAATTTTGATTTCGATGTCACTAGACAATGGTCAATATTTAAGACTGAGCAGTCAATGAATATTATTTTATTATTTGCAAGTATGAAGTCCATTTCACTTTTATTACCATTAGGGCTTTTCCATGTCCATTTTCTCTGGGCTTTTTTCCTGTATAATGAATTCAGGATGTACCAAGTTTTGTTCTGCTGCAAATCGTATCAGTCGGTTGCCTCTATCGTCTCTTTTTCCCATTTCACGTGGACCAATTCTTGCACTGAAATCTCCCATAATACATTTTTAATTGTATTGAAAATAATAAATCATAACATTCTTCAATTTCATCATCACAGTGGCTACTTGTAGGGGTATAAACTTGAATAATTTGAAGAACATAGTGGCTGTTTAGTTTGATAACACAGGAAGCGATTCTTTCAGAAATTGTTCCTCCTTTTACTGTCAGTCTTTTGTTAATCCTCCTTCCTTGGTTCCTTCATAGTATAGCCAATGTATCTCTAATTTTACTAAATCTTCATCTTTTATACAAGTCTCTCATAAGCTGATAATGTCCTAATTGATGCTATTTAGTTTTTCTATGAGTTCATCTAAGCGTGAAACCGTACTCATAGATTCAATGTTAAGCGTTCCAGTGTCTAAAGACCAAAGGAAGCCTGATAGAACCCGGTGATTCTTAGTAACCTCTGCCATTGATCTGGTCTTCCTGCTGCCATAGAAGTAGCTTGCAAGCATCTGGGGAATGAGGGTCATTGTTTTTGTTGAAAAGCCATGTTGAGGGAAAGGACCATAATCTGCCAAACTGGTGCGGGTTGGCAGATTAAAAGTAACACTTAAAAATTAAGGTTATATATCATTAGTTACTTTTTTATTTTATGAGTTTGAAAAAAGGCCTGAATTTATTAATCCAACCTTTGTGAGATCTACTTTATTATCCAGGGGATGGAAAATAGTGAGGCTGATGTGCCCAGAAGTGGAGTAATTATGAGCAAACCAATTGCACCACAGAGGGCAAAAAAAAATTATCCCCAATCTCTTATTGATTTAAATGAGGCTTTTAAAGTGTTAGTAATGTCTAAAAAAAAATTTCTGCATTTAGAAGAGCTTAAAAAGCTGAGCTAAATGCAAAAAACCATATCTCTCAAACCGCTATGGTTTAAGAGATATAGGCGTTTAAAGTTCGCTGTTTCCTACTGACAGCTGTAAAGCTGTCAGCAGGAGATTCTGTCGGTAGACATGGAGGCGCTTGAGAAGTGTCGAGATCTCGTTACTAACCAGGAATCCCTTCACTGGAATGGTCTAAAACGTGTGCCTAGTGTTCAGGTACACGTTTTAGACCATTCCAATGAAGGGATTCCGTGTAAGTAACTAGATCTTGGCACTTCTCAAGCGCCACTGTGTCGACCGACATGGATCTCCTGCTGACAGCTTTACAGCTGTCAGTAGGAGAAATTAAAATTTAAACGCCTGTATCTCTTAAACCATAGTGGTTTGAGAGATACTTTTTTTGCATTTAGCTCAGCTTTTTAAGCTCTTCTAAATGCAAAAAACTTTTTTTTAGACATTACTAACACTTTAACCCCTGTTAATACTAGTTAGTTTCTCAGTATATTGTGAAGCAATGTGTGGAGAACGCTTTAGCATTCAAAGGCTTAAAAGACTTACTTCAATCTACGGGGCATTTTATTTATTCCCTAGCGGTGCAGTTAATTTGCCCAGAATAATTCAGTTCTTCATAGTTTATCAGCCTCAATGTATTATATTTAGCAAATTAGGTTGAAAGCATAGATACATCCATTAAGCTTAATTCAGAAATTCAGAACTTGACCATCGTTCTCAACTCCAAGATGGGTGTTACTAATTGCTAGAATTTCCTATTTAATCTACTAACAACCGTACAACCCTGTATGTCCCATTCTACTAGAAATATATGTAATTTCCTTTTAAATATGTCCACTGTATCTGTCTTCCCCAAATACCTAGGCAATGAATGCTGCAAACATCTTTATATGATTATAGATACCTGAAATCTAATCCTAAAGTGTGCTTTTCTAATGTATGTGTAGAAGTCAGAAATCCTTTGAGGAGATGCACTAAGGGAAAATAAAGGTGAGAGAAACTCTCCAATCCCTATATTATTCTATGGACGCTATTCACTAAAATTTCTCCAGTTTGAAAAGGAGGCTACATTGAGTAACACTGGAGAGTTTATCTAGCTATAGTGACCCTGCTGTGATATTGTAAACCTTATATCCATGACATCGTTCCTTTTATATAATCAGGTTAATGGGAATAAAATAAATCTAGAACTATTTATATTAAGATGTAAATAAGAGGCTCAGGCTATAATTAGATTTTTATTATCATCGGACTTATCCTGGCAATTCTTATTATATATGTACTCAAACACTAGGTTATTAACACTGTTTGGTGGTGTATCAAATTTATTATTGAAAATACACTGCTAGAATATTAATGTTACTTTATTGCAGGGTATACCCTCTAGTGGAACTAGGAATTGACTGGATTATAGATACGCATTCTTGAGACCTTTGTGACTGTAGGAGCTATTACTTTCAATTTGCTTAAAGCGGAACTACTAATATCTGAGCAACTTTAGCTTCAATAAGTCTCCATCTGGCGACTAGCTGCTTAGTAGCGCTAGTCACCAGAATGATTACCTTGTTAAGGAGAAATAGTCATTCTTCACGGGCTGACAGGCAGGACAGAGCGCAGACCTCTTGCCATAGTGACGTCTGTATGCCTACTCTGTCAGTCCCGGCTGGCTCTAGGAGGCGTTGCTAGGAGCCGTTCGACTCCGGAAGGGATGAAGGTATGAAGTCATGACATTTTAAAATAAAGATAATTATAAGAGACTGCTTTGCGATGTTTCATGGCACAACTTGAGAATCTCACGCTTTCATGCAGTGAGATTCTCATGTTGCCATTTTTATCATAGCGACATGGTTAACCCCTTAACGACCGGTGTCGTGTTGCAGTCACTTAAGGACCACGGACCATTTTTTTTTTAAATTTCCGGTTCCGGATTCCCTGAACGGCGTGCAGCCGCGGGGGGAGCCCGGAATTCCATGAGGGTCATAGTACGTCATGGGTCATTAACTCGGATCGACCCATGACGTACTATGAAAGTCAAGGGTCGTTAAGGGGTTAATGTGCCATGTGGTTGCACACTGTTTTGTGTGCAACCTTTTAAAAGTGATCCAGTGATTTTTCTCTCTCTTCTCTTTGTTCTGCTATTACCATTCATCATAGCACATTCCTATTAGCTTTGTCCTGGACCCAGTACACGTCTGACAGAGTGGTGCACCACAGTTTCTCTTTATCATATAACCGTTGTCTGGCATTTGCTTATATTTCCATTGAAACACATGACAAAAGGGTCAGAGAGTACTTTTTGATGTGTCTCGTAAAATATATATTTTTAAATCTAATTTATATATTCTAGTCGCAGTTGCTTCCATCTAGTGGAATAAGTAATGGAAAACGAGAAATACATGTCTTTTTAGATTTCATTTTATCACATGTATCAGTTTACTATTTGGATATCATTACATAAGAGATCAAATCATATTTTATTCATTTATAAACTAATTTATAAATAACAGTAGAGTAGGTATTCGTTTCAATGCATTTATTGTTTTATAGGAGGCCATTAACCCTTTGAATGCCAGAGTGGTATCCAACAAATTGATTTATATTTATGGGTTATATATCTCTCTGGCACTCAAAAGGTCCATGCGTTATTTTCTTATTAGATATGAAATCATTAAAGGAGAACTAACACCAAAAATGAAACTGGTTGATATAATTTTAAATATCACATACTTGCACTTAGCATATGTAAAAGTTAATTATTCTTATGCTACAGTCAGAAAATATAATCCTGAACTTGCTTTTTAACACACGTGTAAATCATCTTGTCCAGAGACTATTTATTTAACCCTTTGAGTGCTGGAGGGGTAAACAACGAACTGCGGCACTTAGAGGGTTAATGTTGTTTGTGCAGCTTGTATTAAGAGATAAAGAGCTAATGTAAGGTAATCCTTCGAGTGCCCGAGGGGTTTACAATGCATTGCTTTGCAATGAGTTTCACATCCCTCTGTTACTGAAAGTGTTAATTTATTGTGACCAGTGCCCTCTGCTTTTGAATTCAGAAAGGCTGTCAGCCCATTTACAGGTAATCCTGAACAATCAATGGGAGCCCTGGAAATGAAGGAATGTCTTCTCCTTCAGAGCATATACGTAAGACGAGATTTTAGGCCTCAGCAAACAAACAGATAGTTTTACATATGGTAGCATGAAGTACAGTGTATTTAAGTATATATAGTCCCAGTTCATTTCTAGGTTCTTAGCGGTCCCTTAATTCTTAGAATGCCAGAGAAGTGTGTAATTCATTGCTAGGAAGTGTTTTGCACACCCCTCTGAAACTCAGAGGGTTAAGGCAATGACAGCAGTGTGAAAATATTTTCTATTTCCCAACCACGGTCACTTCTAAGATGTGGGCATTAAAGTAAGTACTTCTCCTTGGTCCTAGCACTGCTGTATTGATGGGGTCACATGACCATAAACCAATATCACAGCGTGGAACCTTTGCTTTCTCCAGAACACCACAGAGTTCTAATCATTAGCAGATTAACTGTGCAATACCTGCCAAACAGGAACCGCAGCACCATTTGTATGCATTGATGAGGCTATGGTAAGATTCTGCAGCCATTTTCTTGTAGCCAAACACAGGCATTACTTTCTTTGATAGTAGCTAATTGGCATTTTTCTCTCTAGTGTTAAGAAATCTGTACTCCAGGGCCTAGATGCACTAAAGGCCGAAGAGGGCTACAAATGTCGATGTTCTATTCTAGAAATGTCGTAGGCACCTCCGCATTATTCACAAAGTGTCTACGACATCACATCACCAGAACTCTGACAAAAAAATACCCACGTTGATATCAATCCGACATGCCTTCACACACACACACACATATACAGGCAAGGTATGTAATCCATACCTTGCTTATTAACCCTTTGGGTACCAGAGGGGTAGGAAACACATGCTAAGCAATGCTTTCCTCTCTGGTACTCAAAGGGTTTAGTGTCGAATGAAAGGCAGGTTCGACTACTATATGTCAGTCAATGAAGTGAATGTCGGATGGAGTTAGTATGTTGAATATATGCAATATATGTCGGCATACTAAAAGGGGGGATGTCGAAGGTGGGGACATTGTGTAGTGCTTGGTTACTATTTCTGTTTGGTTACTATTTCCCTTTGAATGCCACAGGGGTGAGCAATGCACATCCCTATGGCATTCAATGCTGTCCATGGTGCTGAAATCCTTCTCTGTATTCCCCTACTGGCTGGGTAGGGAAACACAGAGGATGCTGTTCAGAATTGTCGTAGTGCTGGTGATGTGAGAGGGGAGGAGATCCCTTCCACACTGACAGCACTTAGAAAATCCTGTACGCTAATAGGGACCTCCTCCAACCTTCCCCTTCCATCCGACAATCCTGTATGCTAATAGGGACCTCCTCCAACCTTCCCCTTCCATCTGACAATCCTGTATGCTAATAGGGACCTCCTCCAACCTTCCCTTTCCTTCTGACAATTTTTGTGAATATGTCGATGTGTGTGCAGATCGAATTGTCGGAGTGATTCGAACATTTAGTGCATCTAGGCCCAGAACTTTCTAGGACTGTGCATGGACCCTGTTGGGGCTTCCCAAGACTTGGGACACATTTTAAAGGGGATGTACCACCTATAACTTACCCTAAATAGTTAGGTTATATATTAAATATGACTAAAAGTGTCTTAATTTTTTTTTTACTCTTTAGTCGGGATAAATTGAAGTTATAAAGTCTGGGCTGCAGCTACTTCCGGACAGACTACAGTTACCTGCTCTGTACCACAGTCTGTCACTCTGCCTCTGCTCCCCTCCCTCTATCCAGCCTCCTCCAATGATGGAGGCTTTCTGTCTGTAAGCTGGAGCGCTCTCATTGGCTGGATATCAATCTCTGCCAATAGAGAACAAATCAAAACTCCAAAAATTCTTATTGCATTAAATTGGAATGTTAACTCCTTGAATGCTGGAGTGGTCTCCCATGCAATAAAAAGCAATGTGTTAGAGGTCCAAGGGGTGAAATTATTTAAATAAATGGGGATATTCAGTTCTCCCCTATAACTATGGACTAAAGTGCTCTATCAGTCAGTCTGAGTTTAACCCTTTGAGTGCCAGAAAGTGTCAGAAGGGTAACCTCTGGCATCCAAAGGGTTAAGAACAAAATGTTCCTGGCTTTTCAGATTCTTAAATGTTCTCCCCAGTTATAGATTTATAAGAAATATCTGTTATGAATCTTTTAGGACATTTCTACTGACATATTAATTGCAATAGGTTTGGGGATCAGGAGATCAAAAGTAAAATGGAACTGTCGAGCAGGTCTGCTCAATTGGCAGACCTTCAGATTGTGGGAACGATGACTCCCATCATGCCGTTGGCTGATTGGGGGATGATGGGAGTTGTAGACCCCAATAGCTGGGGGTCTGACAGTTGACTAACCCTGCTGTACAAGTTGCTGCCATTGTGTGATAAGGGCAAGAATACTGTGGATGGAGCAAAGTTTAGCTTGGATAGTCAGAGCATTGATCTAACCCTTGAAGTGCCAGTGCAATGCATTGGATACCTTTCTGGTACTCCAAGGGTTAAGAACTTTTGAAACCATTCTTTCTATCTTTTTCTCCTGAGGAAGTGGCATATTGCCGCGAAACGTGTAGAGCTAATGTACAGCATGTGTTGCGATTTTTTTAAATTTTTTTTTATTATTTTCTATGTTTGGATATATTCCATTTGGAATGTCAAAATCTTTTTGAATAAATCTAAGCCTTCCAAAATGTACCTTTGTGGTGCTCTGTTTTATTACTCAAATGTAATATCCACTTCTAGTATCTATAGTATAACCTTGTTCGGGTATATGAGGCCAGTGTGATCTACTTAATGGGATGGTAGTCCTCACGGAGTGATCTCACTATAGAGCCCCTATAACATCCTGAATCAAGACAAACAAGAGGATACATCTAGTGGAGAGTAAAGAATACCTACCCTGGGGTATATACCGGTGAGAGCGATTTAATCTTAGAGGCAGAGCAAAAGCCTCACTACATTTTTATAGGAAAGCGAAAGACAAAAAAACAATATAAATGTGCTGATTATCTCTGTACATTTCTTGTGCTGAACATCTTGTTCTGTGTGCAGAAATAGAACTTTGGTGACAGCTATGGGACAATGCAAATGCTGGTTTTTGGTTTTATTCCAATGCTTACATTTTTTTATCGTGATTCTCAGCAAGGGTACCGTGATACATTGGTGAGCAGCGGATTTCCACTTAAGGTGCCCCTTTATTGCTATAAAACCGTTGACAAATATGTGATCTTTCAGATGTGCATTTATTGAAATTATTATTTTTGCTGGTGCCACAGAGGTGCCATGTACTGTATATTTTATTTTAAAAATTGTTGTGAAAAGAATGTTATTTTTTATCTTCTGTTATTCTTAACTAGTGTAAAAGCCTGTGTACATGGGCCAAGGTCCAGGTAATGTTAACTCTTTGACTGCCAGAGGGGTATGCAATGTATTGAAAAGCAGACGCTACCTTTATGCTCCATGTGATGCAGTCTTGTGCAGTAGAGACTGCACATGACGGTTTCTGACAAACATCCTAGTGAATTATTGTATAGGATGACTGAGCACATGGAATGCCTAAACGTGCAAGGCAGGCCATAGTAAATGATACTCTGCAGACAACAGTAGAGATGTATGTGTGTCTGCATGTGCATGTTTAACCCTTTAAAGGGATAGTAATGTTTGTAGTACAGTAGATCGCTGTGTCTTCTTCTTTATTGTAAATCTAACACATTGCAATATGTTTAACAACTTACATTTATGTAGTTCAAAAGTAATTAAATGTAGAAAGATCCACTCCCGCCCCTTCTGGACGCCTCCCACTAAATCTACAATCTGGTCACAGGACCGGACGGAAGCAGAGAGGGACAAACTTCGGTATGTAAGTATAAGGAAAAACCTGTCCCCAGGGGAGGGCTGGCAAGTTGTGGCCCAGAGAACAAATTCAGTCAAGTGGCCCATTTCTATATCGCTCAATCCCACTGTCCCAGTCCACCCCCTTTTGTTAGTTTTGAAATTGGCATTAATGTTGTGAAGTAAGGCAAATGATACCACATAGCTTACAGCTGAAATGAGGCTACACTAGTGCACTACTACTACAAAGCTTACAAATTAAGTAATGCTACACTAGTGATACTATAGAGCTTACAAGGGAATGCGTTATGCTACTAGTGTAGCTCCATTTGGATTGTTCCTCTGTGGTGTTGTTTGTGTAGCTCCATTGCAATTGTAAGCTCTATGTTATCACTAGTGTAGCTCCATTTACAGCAGCAATTGGGAGATTTAGTGAGGTGCAGTGGCCCACCAGCCCAGACATATGACTGGCCCAGGGGGCAATTGCCCCCCTGCCCCCCAGGCCAGCCCTCCTCTGCCTGCCCCCTTGAGGAAGGAGGGCAGGATTTTCCTTTGCTTACTGAAATTTGTCTTTTTCTGCATCAATCTGAACCAGATAGTGAGGCAGAGTGATGCGGCCAGAAGTGGCGGAGGGGGATCGTTCTACATTTAACCCTTTGAGTGCCAGAGGGTTACACATCAAGTGTCAAAGTGATGCATTGTACCCCTCTGGCACTCAAAGGGTTAATGTATTTTGAACTGCATATAAGTAAATTGCTAAACATTGCACAATGTGTTAGATTTACAATAAAGACTCAGCGTTCTTCTTTATTGCAAACATCACTATATTATATTTTATATAATAACATAAAATGTATATTATTATGTTTATGCAAACATGATGGTATGCATACTTGAGTGTGTGCTGGAAAGTTATGCACATTTTTGTCTTTGGATTTAACCTTCTGTCCATACTATTCTACATTTTAACCTGGATTTCCACTTTGATTCCTGCAGGAAGGAAATTAAACTTGTCCATCCCATGCTTCCCAAGTGTCCCAGTTTAGGAGGGACAGCCCCTTTTTAAGACTCAAATTCTTCTGTCCCTCTTTCCCAGACTGGGGTCCCTGTCAGTGGCTTAACAATAGGGGTTGCAGACCCCACTGCCTGGCCCTCACAACATTCTTATAAGTGGATCTCCCTCCGGCACTCTAGTAATGCAGAGAACTGGGAGATGACTTCATCATCAGATGGGGGCAATGTGGTGACAATGTGGAGAGTGGGGACAATCTGGAGATGGGGGGCAATGTGATGGCAATGTGGAGATGGGGGACAATTTGGTGTGGCCAGTGTAGATGGGGGACAATGTGAGGGCAATGTGGATGGAATGTGAAGATGGAGGGCAATGTGGAGACGGGGGGCAATGTGGATGGAATGTGGAGATGGGGGCAATGTGGTGACAATGTGGAAATTGGGGACAATGTGGAGATGGGGGGCAATGTGGTGGCAATGTGGAGATGGGGGACAGTGTGGAGATGGGGGGCAATGTGGAGTCAATGTGGAGATAGGGGACAATTTGGAGGTGGCCAGTGGAGATGGCGAATGCGTGGCAGTTTTTTGCATGAGCCATCTTAACTCTTTAAGGACTAGAGGGATGAGCATCACATTTTGAACCAATATGTTGTACATCTCTTTGGTCCTTAAAAGGTTAACAATACCATGTACTATCGGTCAAGTTTGTGTCCTGTGGCCTTGTTAGCAACTTTTATTACCATGAACATGGACATGTCATCTAGGACTGATTGTAACTAGGCACTAGAGGAAAATTCATAGGGTTCGTTAGGATTCCCGGCCATAGGAAGTTACGTTGGGGATTCCTATTAGGAAGTGTTAGTTCTCCTTTAATACATTTTACTGGTTATTGTATGTGATAGTTATTAGTTTTCTTTTTCTGCATTGAAGTTATCATTATTTTCCCATGGGAAATCTTTAAGAAATTGCTCCGTCTGAAATGTTACAGTCTTTTTTAATTTTCACACCGCAGATCCACACATCCACTCTCTTTCACCCGCAGCCTTTTTCCACTGACCACCATTACTTTTATTTGTTTTGTGGAACACCTAGGGGGAGATGGACTAAGGCGTGATAAAGAGGTGATAATGCGGAGATGTCTTCTCCAGTTATATCACTTCTCCAATTCTTATGTTATTCTGTGGAGCCAATGCACTAAGATTTCTCCAACTTTTAGATCTTAGTGCATAGTCTCAATAGAATAACTTAGGAACTGGAGAAGTGATATCACTGGAGATGTTATCTCTGCTTTATCACCTCTTTGTCATGCTGCAGCGCATCTACCCCATTGTGCTTGGGGGCTCATGTCCATGGGAGTTCTACAGATCACATTGAAAATTGCTGGCATAGAATACTAAGGTCAGTTCCAGATCTCTGTTACTTTATGAATCCTACTTTTATGTGGAAAATATTTTTTTCCCAACACTAAAATACTATACTTTGTGATAAATAGAAATGATGAAATGATTGTAGTTGCAATCAATGTGCAGTACTACAAACAAAACAGTAGAGTGAGTACTTCCTCTTCAAGCAACATTTTATGATCTGCTCTGCATCCTAATCCAGTACATTTGGTGTCATTTTCCAGATATACAAAAGTACTAAATAAAACATTGGCATATATGTAAAAGGCCATTATATATTTTCAAAGGAATAGATGTGCAAAAATAATACAGTAAATTCAGTACATACCATTTCTTAAGGAAGGATAAAAATAAGTAGGTGCAGCAACAATCAGGTACAGAGACAAAGAGGAACAGATTTTTTTGTTGGGGAGAACCAAGCAGCTCCTGTTATACCCACTACATCTACCATTTTTTTAATATTCAAACTTAATTATATTGCTTCCTATATACATGCTTGGTTGTAGAGTCGCAGTAGACAGTCTTAATCTATGTGTAACTTAGGAGCACAACCCCTACATCTATAGCCTTAAGGTATAACCATGCATATCATACAAAGGGTGCCCATAGTCCCCAAAAAAACGTGGTATACAGTAGACAGTCATAGCTGAGACAGAGAGAGAGAGAGAGTAACAAATAAAGTTTGAGTAATATGAGCAAGACGAATTGGTGGGATTCAGTTGATGAGGACAAATCCACATGCAGTAGTAGTAGTGGTAGTAGTAGTAGTAGTAGTAGTAGTAGTAGTAGTGGGAGCCCACATGACTCAGCATAGTGCTGTCAACCTCCGAAACATCAGCAGGGACCTGGGGCCCTTTCTACAAAAAATGTGAATGTTAGATGTGGCTGTGTGCAGCAATAGCCCAGTGCAATTGCCTGGGCCTGCTGCTGTGCCTGAATCTTTGATGATGAGTGTGACACCAGGGGCTCGAATGTCACACTTGTCACCACCAAGAGAGGGGGTTGTGATGATTCTGACAGTGGTGAAGATGATAGTATGAGAGCTTTCTTGGTTCAAACCAGTGAAGAAAGGGAGAGAGAGAGATATGCATGTAGGAATGGATAATGGAGTCTGAACATCATACAAATATGGAATTCCACCAGGGAGGGACCTCTATTATGGTCAGGTGGTTATGTATTGAATATATTACACTATGAGCACTGTAAGACCGGATAATATGCACACATAATTTTCTGCCAATATTTAGCATTTGTCTGAGAGATTCTGAGAGGAATTGAATAACAGATTTAGGAAATGGACAAAAGCAGAGTACTGCACCGTATCCACCTTGCTCAAGGCAGCTCTGCTGCTGGCCTTCACTATTGATGAATACCTGCTGCTGCTTCTGCAGACTGCTTCCCACTGATAGAAATGATATACAGTGAGCAGTGACACTCATATAGTTTGTAGTCTGCCTAGTTCAGATATACCGTAAAATCTCGGGTATAATACAATTTTACCCCACTTCACCTTATGTGAAGTGAGGGGTGCGTATTATACTCAAGAGTTTTTTATTTAAAAAAAATTAAGCCGGCCAGAACCCTTCCCTCCCTCCCCTGGCGCTATCCGATTCTAAAATTCCACTTACTTTCTTAAAAAGATAAGTCCCCGCATTTTCAACATTATCAGGAAACATGTAAACAATGTGAATCTTCCCCTGCGGGCGCCGGGGGAGGGAGGGAAGGGATCTGGCAGGCTTAATTTTTTTTTTCATAAGAGGGGAAAACAAGGGTGCGTATTATACACAGGCACTCTTGTTTTCCCCTAAAATCTTGGGTATAATGTACACCTGCATATTATACACAGGTGCGTATTATACCTGAGATTTTACAGTATGTGGTCAGGGGAACTTTCCTTCTGTATGATGTTTCCAGCTCTTTGCCTAACTTACTAGCTACCTGCCAGTGGGGTGCAATGCATTGCACCAGTTCTTAAAAACCTCTGTTAGATACAAAAGAACAACCAATATTTTGACATATGTATTCATATGTATTCATGTTTTGCACTTGTACAACAGCAGTAGGAGACTTGGGTGTTATTGTAACTGAAGAAAATGTTGTCCCACTCTGAAACATCTACAACAACACTGCAATTATGTGCCCAACAGCCCCATGCACTTTTAACAGTGCTTCTACTACTGCTAGATTTTTCATGTTTGATGTGCTGCTGGATGTTATTAGATGTTATCCTGCTTTCCCCCTGCTCACATGTTCTTTACAGAGACAACAATTGAAGTTGATTTCATATACTGATTGGTTCCTGTCTGAGAGACTAATATTACTACTAGAGGGATTAAATGCAATAGTACTAGCAATAGTTGTCAGTGGCACTGTATTTACAAAAGCGAAAGAATCACTCAAAGCAAGGGTTGTGGATGTTGATGAACGGTGGTGTTGCTTAGTCAACAATAGTGTGTGAGTGGGTGGGGGCTGGACTTCGAAGCAGTGATGATGATGACTAAAATGATGTTTGCATATTTTTAGGCATGTTTCCTTGTCCAGAGTCAACTTTCTCTCAGAGAGTTTGTAAACAGGCATAGTGCTCATTTTCAGTGGTGGAAGATTGAGCCTTTTGCCTTCTGCTACTTTTGTTGGCTATATCATCATTGCCTCCACTCTGTACTTCATCTGTATCATAATCAATAATGATGATTGTAATCAGATGAGGTTAATGATGCATTCCCTATTATATTTTTCTGGTTCTTGTATAAGGACAGATAGGAACTGAATTTCCCTAGCAATTATTGGTCCATCCTTTTCTCTCCTGATCATTTCCCTGCCTCCCCCTACACTCCCGGTTTTCTAATATTCTCAAATGCCTATTTTTCTCTGCCTGTCTCATTCTTTCTTTATGCCTCTCCCTCCCTATCTATCCCAGTCCCTCTATTTCTCTGCTTCCTTCTCTCTTCATCTGCTCCCTCTCTCCCCTTCATTCATTCTCTCTCCCCGTTTCTTTCTACTACTTCCTAATTCTTTCTCTCTGTTCCAGTGTCACTTTCACTCTTTCTCTCTATGTTGATCCCTGTACCACTCTCCCTCATGTTCTCTCCATTTCTCTGTCCCTCCCCTTCTGTCTGTACCGTTCCACCACTATTCCACTCCCTATATCTCTACCCCACTACCTCCATCTCGCCACCTTCTTCTGTCTCTTTCATTATCTGCACCCTTTTTCTCTCTATCTCTCTCTTTTCTGCCTGTATCATTCTCTCTGTATTCCACTATGTCTACCACTCTATATTCCTCTCTCTACCCCATTATGCCTCTCTCTATTCCACCCTATTTATCTATTGCAATCTGTCTCTCTCTTTGCTTACAAAACATTTTTGTGACATTTCAAAGTTTACACTAGATCATCATTAAACTAAGCAACTTTTTTACAGCCCTAAGTAGACCAGGGGGTATTTTTATACAGACATAGTGAAGTTAAATAGAATTCATTTTAGCTGATGTGTTAGACAGCACTGACAGATCTGTATTATACTTGTCCTATGGCTATAATGAGGGACCTGAGCAAGACAAGGTTTAAAAGTACTACTTTCATATCCGCAGCCAAAGGACTACAGAGCATTTATAAATCAGGAGAAAGCTGCCACATTGGTTTCAAAGAATTTGACTAGACTATATATGAGACTATATATGAGATTAAATATTTCCTTTCATGGTCTGTCTGATACATTTGGCAAAAGATACAACATTTTTCTGTATTATATGAAAGTAATATTTATTGAAAGGCCTTACATTTTCATATATTGCCTGGATTGATCATTGACAAATACCCAGAAGTATTCATCCATCAAGAGCACTGCACCTGATATGCTGCTTTTACTAATGCTATTACTACCCCAACTTCAGGGGACCCCCCTGCCACAGGGCTAGTGAGTGGATGTGATGGCTGAGAGCCACCATGCGGTTCTATTGAGGGTGAAATTTCCTGGGCCACTGGGAAAGGAAGCTACGCCTCTCCCCTTCCCTTTCTCTGCAAAACAGTGACTCAATCGGCATGCACTTTTCAGTTTTCTCTTCTGGTTACTATATGTCCATCCTCCTATCATACTCTCCTTAACCCGTTGCAGGCAGATAAGTAAATTTCCCCTTATTCCCTGTACTATTTATTCTTTTTTGGGGGTCTCCTGGTTATGTCTGAGCACAGGGTGGACATGGAGAAAATCTAAGACCACCAAGACTACAGGGGTCTCTCCGGTAACTCTTTGTTCGTCATGTCAGACCAGTCTTTCCAGGAACAGTATGTCTCTCTTGTTCTATGGCCCCTACACAGCAGATTCCAGACCCCTGTTGCACTGAGCAGGATCCTGCATGGGCTAAATTCCTTCATCTATTAAGGGGGTCCTTGAGTCCTGGACCCAGTACCCCACCTTGCCCCCCCAAAAAAAAAGACCAGTCATTTTGAAGGGGGGATTTGCCCAGTAGTGGGGATTCCTCCTTTAATCCTGGAGATGCATTTGAGAAAAATCCCAGATCATCAGTTGGGGTTGGAGACCATTAAAGGGATAGTAATACTTGAAAATAATTTTATTTTATATTGTAGCCCTTAAAAAAAGCATTAAAAATGATATGTCTTATCTCCCAAACCTTTATGGTTTGGGAGATATTCACAAGCAAAGTTTCCCGCTGACGCTGACGTCACCGTTCTAGCTCCCAGATTTTGAATCCGGTCCGGACTGGCTGCTGCTCTCCAGATGTGCCGAGATCACAATCTTTAAAAATAATTTATTCATTGGAATGGTCTACAAAGTGTGCTTGCAAGCCAGGTACACTTTGTAGACACTTCCAATTAAGTAGTTGTTTTTAAAGTTCGTGAACTCGGCACTACTAAAGAGCTTCCGGTTGATCTGTGGACTGGATTCCAAATCTGCCCACTAGATGGCAGACTTGGCTGAAACAACCAGGAAATGGGAAGTTTATTTTACTTGTGAATATCTCCCAAACCATAAAGGTTTGGGAGATAAAACTTATATAATTTTTAATTTTTTTTAAGGATTACAAAATAAAATAAAATTATTTTCAAGTATTACTATCCCTTTAAAGGCTTTGAGGCCTCAGATTTGAGTACTTATCTCTGGATATTTTGAAGAGGTACAATTAGGTTTGCCACCTTTTCTTCAAAAAAATACCGGCCATGGCATTCCCTCCATAGACTTAACATTGGACAGAAGCCAATTTTTTACCGGCCTGCCGGTAAAATACCGGCTGGGTGGCAACCCTAGGTACAATGAAACACATTTCTTTTTCCTCCCGATCATTCCCTTGAACAAGTACGGTAAAATCTCCAGTATAATACGCACAATTTTACCCCTCTTCACCTTATGTGAAGTGGGGGGTGTGTATTATACCCGAGAGTTTTTTTTCAGACTTTAAAAAAAAAAAAAAAAAAGTTAGCACTCCCTGCTCCCTCTCTCTCCCTGCGCGATCTGGTGATAAAGTAAGACTTACTTCTTGAGGCTGTACTTCAATATTGGTATGGTGTACCGGTATCTGAAAAAAGATCCCTCTCTCCCATCTTCCCTGCGGGCGGCACGCTTGCATCTGCCGCCCGCTTCCTTCAAATCGGCTTTCAGGACCTTGAGATCCTCACAGGGCAATACCATAGGAGGAAGGTCCTGAAAACCGATTGAAGGAAGCGGGCGGCAGATGCAATCGTGCCGCCCGCAGGGAAGATGGGAGAGAGGGATCTTTTTTCAGATACCGGTACACCATAGCAGTCTCAAAAAGTAAGTCTTACTTTATCACCGGATCGCACAGGGAGAGAGAGGGAGCTGGAAGCGATAACTTTTTTTTTTTTTTTTTTTTAAGTAAGGGGAAAACAAGGGTGCGTATTATACATAGGCACTCTTGTTTTCCCCTAAATCTTGGGCATAATATACACCTGCGTATTATACACAGGTGCGTATTATACCTGAGATTTTACGGTAGTTCTTGAGGTGCAGAGGTCATCTGATAAGCAGCTGTTTATCCCAGGGTATTTTGCTCTTTTATACCCCATCTCTCCTGCTGTGCTTCAGCAGTGGGTTATGTTACCTGCAGATGATCCTCCTATTTGTAGACATTCTAAGAGCAAAGAGATACCAGCTGCAGGTTTGGTTTTGCCTTTCAAGACAAGTATTGTCAGTACACCACCTTTCCTCTCTGGCTGGTTTGTACAAAGGCCAAGGCAGCCTTATCTGCCCATATTTATTCTCTGGGGATTTCTCATATTCCCTATCTGGAAGATCTTCCTGCCCTACTTCTTTTTTCTATCTTTGCTATGTGTTAAAGGGATAGTAATACTTTGTTTTAACTTTATTTTATTTTGTAGGCATTAAAAAAACATGAAGAACGAAATAAGTCTTATCTCTCAAACCTTTATGGTTTGAGAGATATTCACAAGCAAAGTTTCCCCCTCCTGCCCCTTTTACCTAGTGTAAGCCATCTCTTCTCAGATGTGGAATGCAGTCCATAAACCAGACAGATAACAGCAGAGGACAATCTTCTTCCTAAGAGAACAATGAAAGCCCTGCCCCCCTTGACAAGTTTTTCAGCTTTTTCCCTTATTTTAATTGAAGATTGTCCCTCTCTGCAGTCTACCTGGACACCTCCCTTCTGCTCTGGCTGAGCAGTGTTACATCAGTAAAAGGGGCGGGAGGGGGACACTTTGTCATTGAATTACTCTTGAACTATAACTCAGTATTGAAATAACACTCTCCAAAGTCCAAATACTATGACGATTAATTAGAGCTGCTTTTATTATGAAACAATACAATCCCTTTAAAGCTGAGCATGTCTGGTGGGAGTAAAATGGAGTAGGGAAGGAGTGTCCACCTTTCTAGGGCTCTTTGTATGCAAGTGCCCCACCCTCTTGTGGGAAGATACTATACCCCATGGTTCCTGTGTTACACATGGACTAAGATAAAATTATTTAGCTGTAAGTACATGAAAATCCCCTTTTTGCTTTTTAATTTCCATGGTTTTTCTATACCACACATATCATAAGTAGTGTATTTTATTGAGAGTTTTGTCCTTTGATTTAAAAACATTTTTTCCAATGAATTTCTGTATTTCTTTACCATACTTACTAACCTTGGTGTCTGCTATATTTAGTCAATAGAATTCAGGATACCATTTCAAAATAAATCTATTGATCAAACAGTAGCACTCGATCAAACTGTTCTGTTTTAACAATGTGCATGTGTGCAATACGGTAATCTTAACCTCTCAGCAGGAGGGGGTACCTTTGTTACAAATATAAGTAACTGGTGCCTCTATCTATATAGCAAATTTTATGTAAGTCCTTTCATTAGATTTTTCTATGGGCCTAATTAAAAAAGTAATGAAAAATATTAATAGTAAAAAACGTATTCTTTTTACCTCATTATTGCTCAACATGCATGAAATTGTCACAGTTTCTAGGGCCTATTGATGCAACTTGGATATCTCCCTGGCACTCAAAGGGTTAACATAGATGCTCATTTAGAACAATGATAGCATTGCTGCCACAATGTGTTCCTAAGTATATACAGAAATGTTACCGTAGCTTGATAAAATGTATGATTATTGAATACTAGATGAAGCGCCCATTGCAAGGGCCATAGTGCCACCGCCAGCCGGTCGCGGGGCAGTCATGCACAGTAGAGACTGCCCGTGCCGTGGCTGATACAGAGCGTCCAGCTCTGTATCAGCCACGGCACGGGCAGTCTCTACTGCGCATGACTGCAGCACACGCAGCAGTGTCTACTGCACATGACTGCGTCGTTACACATGTTTTAGCATATTATTATATAGGAAGGATTGCACATTCTGAGCCTTATGCAGAAAAATGTGCAATAGACACCCAATTTCCCACTGATTTAAATGGGGCTTTTAACCCACTGAATACTAGAGAAGTTTCTAATGCATTGAGAAGCAACACTTTGAAGACCTCTAGCATTTAAGAGGTTAAAATTCCCATATAAATCAATTTGTCTCATACGGAGTAGTTTATTTGGTCCAGGAATTCTTCTATTTTGTGAATAAGATCCACTGGTTTTTCACATAGCATGGGAAGCCATTTTGCATTATTTTTACATTGGGTTTCCAAGTGTCCAGCTTGGGGAGTTCACCTATAACCCCAGCAACTCTCCTGTCCGTGCAGCCCACTCCTGCCCCATTCCACCCACTTTCCCAACATTGACGCGGCAAACTCCTCCTTTCAGCCTCCCATGTCCACCGATTAAGCCCCACCCACAATATGTACACTCACTTATGAATATACCCACATCATTTGGACACTCTCATCCTCATCTCTACAGTTTTTCTCCAGAAACTTGGGATAAGAAGGTTCCCAGGTATGGTAATCTAAAATATATTAACGGGAAGCCTTCTTTCTTAAAGGGGAACTATCACCCCTATACAAGTTTTGGGAAAAAAGTAACTAAATACAGCAACTAGCTGGAATTTTTTTTTTAAATTCAAGGTTTGGCTAAAATTAAAGGTTTAAAGATGATCCCGCACCTTACTTCCTCCCATGTAGTGTCTCAATCCAGCCTCCTCTGGTGACAGACTATTTCTTCTTGTAAGCTAGAGAGCTCTCTGGCCAATGAGGGTGCTCCAACTTACAAGGAGAAATCCTCCGTCATTTCTCTTTAGTTACTTTTTACCCAGGCTTGTGTAGAGGTGATAGATCCCCTTTAAACATTTATTTTCTGTTATGAACTGTCTGCCAGTGAAACCTAGTTCATTATATTTTTACCATGCTTCGCTAATATAAAAAGGGAACTATACCCCTTTATATTTAAATTTGGAGTTCCAGGGAGTCCACTGCTCCCTGAATCCTCCTTCCATGGCATTTCGTCCTTATTTTAAGTCCTGACCAGAATGTACTATGCATGAACACACATATGCAACTCATCATCAGAGCCAGTTCAGAGGGACAGGAAGACATATGTAAGTGCAGTAACAGAGAGGACTCAGTGGGACCCTGGGGGATAGTGGACCCAGCACCATGGAAGGAGAACCTGATAGATGGCAGTACACCCAGCATGCCATAGTTATGGCATATAAGGTGGATTTGGTTTTGGTATAGGTAGAGGTCGGCTATGGCGTATAAAATGGATTTTGTTGTGGCACATGTAGGGATCGCCATGGAAGGAAAATAGGTCTGTATCCAGCATGCTAATGTGTACAATCCTGAATCATACCAAGTACACCATAGGGGGATCAATAAGAGTTACAACAATTCTAAAAGATTTTAAATAAATCGTGTAACCCCTTGAATGCTAGAGAGGTTGCAATCTCTATCAGTCTAGGCATTAACCATTTAAGTACCAGAGAGGTATCCAACACATTGTTTTGCAACTTGTTGGATACCTCTCTGGCATGCAAAGAGTTAAAAGTCTCATTTGACCCTTTGCGTGCCAGAGGGGTATACAACGCATTGCTTTGCAACGTGTTGGATGCCCCTCTGGCACTCAAAGGGTTAAAGCGGAACTGACTCATGAAACTTAAGTTAAAGAGCTTGCAAAAATCACCTTTGTTATATTATCCACTTTTTTAATCTAAATTAATAATTTGAGATATATACCTTCATTTAATTGTCCGTTAAGGTAAGTTAGACTTTAGTGACTGGCCATGTATCAAATTCTACCAATCCACACTGCTCTCCCTCCCAACTGTCACTCTCTCATACTCAGAAGGTTAGAAATCTTGGTCATATTGTCTTTCACTGTAAAGAGGTGTCTTATGAACCCCTTTCTCTAGTTGCCAAAATAAGTAATATAGCTAATATAACCTGTTGGGGATTTTGAAAGCTTTTTCAAGTGAACCTAAATTGTCATAATGTGATACTTCCATGTTAAATAATTGGGAATCTTCATCTGTGCCCTACAGTACAGTTATTTGCTCTAGAATTACACCTCCTGCTGAATATGGACCATACTTCTCTTTTAACTTTATTAAAAACAAACCTCTATGTATTCGGGTTTTATCTCCCATATCATGGTTTCTGGCCGCCAGTTCAGTCATAACTTACTGTTGTAGTATTACCGCGTACTCGCTTTACCTCTGTCTCTCACTTTCTCTGTCTCTTTCATCTTTCCGATTTCTCTATTTATCGTTCTCTCACTGTTGCTGTCTCATTCACTCTCTCTGTGGGAATTCCCTCTAAAAATGCTTTCTTTCTGCTCATTTTCACTTATTGAACAGACCTCCCCCAGCTTTGTCTCACTGGCGTCCAGTGGACCCTGAGTGAGTTAGATGAAGGTAGATGAGGTTGTTATTGGCTTTGGAATCAATGATGGCTGGGAAGGTCAGTCTTTTGGAACCCCACTGTAGAAAATGAAGGTTTGAGAAAGTTTGTGTTTGGGGTAAGACACCGTCTGCTCAGCTCCAAAGAAAGAAGCAGGCACTACAAGAGCGGGGGAAAGGGTGAGCAAATAAGTATTGAGCCCTGATGTCTTACATCTAGGAGCTGAGGGTTGAATACTTATCCTGCATCAGGTTCAGCTGTTGGGTCATAGCTGTTAAGGCTTGTCATATCTGTGGGATCCATTAGTGGCTTAGTTGTAATGTAACTTTGCTGGAGGCTGGAACCCAATAGCAGGGGTATTTGGTTCATACTGGTGCAACCGCTCACCCCCTGGGGTGAACCCCTAAGGTTATGTGGCCACCAGTATCAGAGAAGCATGTCCAAGACATAGTACAGAGGGGAAGAGGCAAAATCATAGTCAAACTGTGCATGGTCAGGGGAAAGAAGCCCATTTCAGAATTAGTAAAGAGGCAGATAGGTCAGGGTTAGGCTACAATCAAGAAGAGTCCAAGCCAGGTCAACCTCAGGTAGTCAGGCGCTGTAGAATTATGTTAGGAAGGAACCAAGACAAATAAGAATGGTTGGAATGTGACTGGGGTTTTTTTTTTTTTTTTTTTATAGAAGTTTGGTGTCAAACAGAACATTATCTGCATGTGATTGTGCAATTCATGTGCACCCTTGTGAATGTGCAGTTTTACAGGGCTAATGTACTGTATTTCCATTCTAACATGCAGTTGGGTAGTAATTGCCACAGCATTGTGTTTGAGTGCAGTGTTACAGCATTGTGTTGAATATGCAGGAAGATGCAGCAGGTGAAGGACGCTACAGACACAAGGATCCTGGGGTCAATCTTGATGGACTTTATCGTGACAGGCAGCCTGGGGTTTTTTGTGCTTCCTTTTCCTCTATATCATGTTATGTACTTAACAAGGAGTAGAGTGATGTGATTTTTTGCTATATTTCTAAGTATGCTATAGGACAGGCATAAGGGGCTTTCTGACATCAAAGTCCTACCAACAGTGCTCATATACTTTAGTGCAGGGCTCAAAATTTCCACTCACAACTAGCCAATGGCGAATGAAAATTTAGCCCTGGCGAGTAGAAATTCAGCCCTGGTGGTTATGTTATGGCTTGCAGTGGCGAGTAACTTTTCAGGTCTGGCTAGTAGCAAACGACTTCATATTTTAAACCCTGCTTTAGTGCATATCCTGAAGGGCAGCCACTGGTGCTGGAGGCTAATGCAAGCGGAGAAACACTGACTTACACATACAGTCATCTTTTGTTTTTTTTCTTTTTGCATCTCAAACTTTTCTAGATATGAAAAATGCAAATTAAATAGGAATAATGAATTTGCTGGTGAAAGCGCAGTTTGCCAGTCAGGTTATGCATCTAATGATGAGGTTTTTTTATTCAACAAAATTAAATGCAAATCCTAATTCTATCTCGAAGCAGCTCACAAAGGTTTTAAATATCCTGTTCTGGGAGCTAATGGACTTGCAGTAAATTAGCAATGTGCTCTCTGCATCTCATTTCGTATTGTGTTCCTGCTTTCATCTGATCTCTGTAAGAGTTCAGTTATCAGTCGGGATTGCATTAATAAGAAACACTGTTCATCTTCTAATTCACATCAAAATTATAATCAATCACGTAACCTCAATATTTTCTTACTCAAAATAATTTTTCACTTTTTGAATATTATTTTTTACTGAGATGTATTACTAGATGTTTTGGTAATAAATCTATTAGGTATCATGAGGTTGCAGCGAATTTGTGAGTGTAAATGTACTAGTACCATTCTGCACTAAAATAAGCTCTGGAACTGATTTCTTAGTGGTGCTTGCGTTCTTCGTCTATTCAAGATCCTCCAGGACAAAGGACTTTGGTTGAACCTACAGGCCAGTTGGCTGCAAAACGCGTAGTCCATTGGTCTTGCATTATATAGTGTACAATTTTTTCATGTTTTAAAGGGGATGTCTCACCCCTATAAAAGTTAGGCTTATTAGATACAGTATATAGATATAATGATGAAAACGTTAATTTGTTTTTAAAGAAATACGCCATGTGGGCTAAAACTATTGACTACATAGTGCCCTGCGCCGTACTTCTGCATACACTTGTCTTGCCGCAGATTGCCGCACCGCCTCTGCTCCCAGCCTCCTCCGATGACGGAGGCTTTCTGTCTGTAAGCTGGAGCGATCTCGTTGGCAGAGATCAATATCTAGCCAATGAGATCGCTCCAGCTTACAGACAGAAAGCCTCCGTCATCAGAGGAGGCTGGGTAGTAGGAAGGGAGCAGAGGCAGAGCAGCAAGACCAGTGTATGCGGAAGTAGGGAGCAGGGCACTATGTAATCAATAGTTTTAACCCACATAGTGTATTTTTTTAAAAAACAAATTAACATTTTCATCATTATAGCTATATACTGTACCTAATAAGCCTAACTTTTATATGGGTGAGAGATCCCCTTTAAATAAACATACATTTTTTTTTATCTGTTAGAGGAATGGTGTATATATTTTATGAGATCAGGAGCTTTCAGGGATCTTTTGGAGGAAGTGTCCTGGAGAATCTTGAAGAGATGAAGAACCCAAGCAGGGATGGGTAAAGCACTCCTGCATGCTTGAATAGTTGATTGCAGGCAAATGCTTGTCTCTCACAATTACTATATATGAGTGCATATATTGTGTTATTATTGCTTTTTACATCAACATTGGATAAAACGCTATTGGCGCTCCTCCTTTTTCCACTTTTGTTTACATACCTTACAATATGACTGTAGGTTAAGCCACTCACACTATTAAACTGCTTTTTCCTTAGATTGTAAGCTGTACGGGTCAGGGACCTCTTATCCTAATGTATACTCACCTGTTGTTCCCCTTATGACTGCCTATATAAGCACTTAATCACTGCAGTTATTTTACCCCTATATTAAATGTAATCTGTAAAGTGCCAAGTACACTGGTTGGCTCTATATAAATAAAAATATACAATAGAATACAATACAATACATTTTCCATTTGACTGAGAATTTTAAGAAAGGACCGTAATACATCTGAGAATTGTGGGACCATAGCACAAGACCTCTTTCAGACTAATTAGTTACAGTTTCTATTACCATAACTTTTTGATCCCCTAAGTGTCTTCAATTAGCACTTTATTTATAGACAATTGTTTTACAGTACATCACTCAACCCTACAGTGTCCAAAACGTTAAATCTGATTTGCCAAAGTGTCCTCTGTTTTGAAAGATCACATATGCTAAGTCTGTCTCCAGTGGAGGAGTTCTGTTGGCAAATCATTTGCACTAAAGGGGAGAACTAAAAATTCTGACTCATTAAAATGGTGATTTTAACCCCTTGAATGCTAGAGAGGTCTCCAACATTTTGTGAAGATCTCTCTAGCATTCAAGATGTTCAAATCCCCATTTAAAATAATGGGAAATTCTTTTTTTTTTTACATTTTCAAAAATCTTTATTTGAGTAAAACATACAGTACAGCATAGCAGTCAATTACGTACAGATATAAAATAGATACATTTGACTTAAAGTAGCAGTAAACTTTTTATGAAAACATATTTTATAGAGCTTTTCTTGCTGAATAAAACAAGGGTAATCTCACTGCTATTAGATATTTTATTCAAAACTTATAACCATTCAAATAATCAGGAAGTGAATTTACTGTGTTTACTTCCTGATCGTTCTAACTGACAGGAAGTGACAGGCAGTTTCTATCACATTCTGTGGAGAACTGCAAGTCACTGACTTTCCTCTCCCTGAGAATCTAACAGAAAAACTAATTATAATTTGACCACTAGAGGGCACTGTTACTGTAAAAAAAACATGGGTTCAAACTGTAATACTCTGGAAATATAAATCTCTCGGCAGTGGGAGTACCCTTATTTTACTCAATAGGAAAATCCCTACAATATATATTTTTTCATAAAAAAAAGTTTACTGCTCCTTTAACATTCCATATCCTATATAATAATTCGCCAGAAAGTTTGTAATGACGCAGTCATGCTCAGCAGAGACTGCTACACATGCTGCAGTCATGCGCAGTAGAGACTGCCTGTGACAAGGCTGATATAGAGCGGGGCACTCCGAAGGAGCGTCCAGCTCTGTATCAGCCACGGCGCGGGCAGTCTCTACTGAGCATGACTGCACCACGACCGTCTGGCACTGTATCAGCTGCGGCGTGGGCAGTTTCTACTGTGCATGACTGCCCTGCGACGGCTGGCAGTGACTCTGTGACCCATGTGTAACAGGCTCTTCAATTAGTACAAGTATATATCAAAAAGGAATACAGTAAGTGTAAGTATCTCTCTCAACCCCGGGGCGGACTGACAAATATCCAGTCGATATGTAAGCATACAGGGAGGGAGATTCACTAAGTATTGATAAAGAGGTGATAAAGTGGAGATAACTTCTCCAGTGATATCACTTCTCCAAGTCCTATGTTATTCTATGGAGTCTATGCACTAAGATTTCTTCAACTTTGGCGATATTAGTGAGTAAGTTCCATACAATAACATAGGAACTGGAGAAGTGATATCACTGGAGAGGTCATGTCCACTTTATCACCTCTTTATCACTGCTTAGTGACTCTCCCCCCTAGTGACCTTCGTCGTGTCAAGATGCGGATGAAAGTCAAAGTGGATTGGTCCTTTGTGATAGCTGGGAGAGCTGCAGGTGAGTGTCACAGTGGTGATGAGTGTGGGGAAAAGGGTGGAGGAGGAGAGGAGAGAAAAAATAATGGGAATTTCTAGTTCTTCCCTATAATGCAAATGTTTTGCCCCAGAACTCCTCCACTTTTCTTTTGAACATATGACCCATTTAGTTACTTGTGCTGAACATGTTCCTCTGTATACAAATTCCTCCAAGGGGAAGGCAGTAGGGGAGTGTATTTCCTTTCCTTTGCACCTTTTTAATAAGAGAACTAATACCTCATTATAATGCCCACCCCCTAATTACCTTACTATGACCGGAAAATCCTAATGGCACCTATGGATTTTGTCCTTGTGACTTTAAGACATAACACCTTCACTCTGTCCTGGATGTCATGTCCATGGGGGTGGACATAACAGTTGCTGGCAGTTTTTTCAAACAGAAGCAGGCAGCAAGTATGAGCTTTTTTAACCCTTTAAAGGACCAGAGGGTATAGAACGCATTGCAAAGCAATGCGTTGCACACTCCTCTGGCTCTTAAAGGGTTAGGATCAGAGTTTGCTTTCTTTGGTCCTGGACTGAGTGAAGGTAAGTGAGGGGTTATTTTTTTAAGTTTTCCTTCTCTTTTAGCTCAATTTTTCCGGGGGGGGGGGGGGGGGGCAGAAGCCGTAATATGACCCCCAGGCCAACCCTTCCACCCCTTTGTTTATATGGAGGGGGTAATTGTAGTAATTATACGGGAGGGGCAAGTGCCCCCCCTTGCCCCCTCTCCGTACCCCATGTAGGTAGCCAAAATCCAGGACACAAAATAACCTCACCATCTAATTTGTACATTTTCAACCAGGACTCTCCGAAGCCCAAGATTTACATTAACCCATTCACAATGCATTTGAACCTCTTGAGAATTGAAGTGGTTAATGGACCTTGCAAGCCAGCTTGTTGTTTCCGTAGAAACATGATAGTAATGCTTCTATTGGAATCACCCTAGCACACTTGCAAGCGTTTTTCTCCTAGAAGACCGACCTTTTGTTAGTCATTTTCACCCATTGACAGATAGCTTTTTCTGGCCTGAAAGGCTATTCTTCTTCGGCCCATCACAATCAACAGATCTATTTAGGTCATACAAAAATAGTAATGGACTTGCAATTGCACAGCGCAGATAGCAGCCTTTTAAATTGAATAGATTTGTCAAGGAGTAATTGTTGCAGAATATTAGAGCAATGAACGCTTGTTTTTTCTAATGCTAATGTTTGAGTTGGTGGAGGGAAAAAATGGTAACCCCTCGACGGCCAGAGGATTGAGCAATGCATTGCAAACCAATGAGCTGCACATAGCCCTGATCTGAAAGGGTTAAACAGCTGAGTGCAAGGCAGGGGGAGAGCTTGAAAGTGGCCCATTTCTATTATTGTCTGAGCCGACTGTCCCAGACCACCCCCTTTTGTTAACTTTAAAATAGGCATTAAATTGACATTAACCCTTTAAGTGCCAGAGGGGTACGGAATGCATTGCTTGGCAATGCGTTCCATACCCCCTCTGGCACTCAAAGGGTTAAAGCTGAGAAGTAAGGCAACTGATGCCATGTAGCGTGTAACTGAAAAGGGTGCATACTAGTAATACCATAGAGTTTACAAGGGAAATGGGTAATGCTCCATTGTGTATCTCCATTTGGATTGTAAGCTCTGTAGTATCATTTCTGTATCTCCATTTGGATTGTAAGTTCTGTAGTATCATTTCTGTATCTGCATTTGGATTGTTAGCTCTGTAGTAACATTTGTGTATCTCCATTTGGATTGTAAGCTCTGTAGTATCATTTGTGTATCTCCATTTGTATTGTAAGCTCTGTAGTATCATTTGTGTATCTCCATTTGGATTGTAAGCTCTGTAGTATCATTTCTGTAGCTCCATTTTAATTGTAAGCTCTGTAGTATCAAGCAGGAGTTTTTAGTGAGGCAGTGGCCCACCAGCCCAGACATATGACTGACCCAGGGGGCAGTTGCTCCCTTGACCCCCAGGCCAGCTCTCCCATGGTGCAAGGGAAATATGTATTGTATATCACGCAACACAACATTAACCACTTGGGTGCTAAAGAGGTCTCCAAACATGTTGCAAAGAAATCCAAGAGGATAAAAAAATTAAATTATCTTGAATAGAAGATAGCCGATTTATAATATCAGATATGTATGTAAATGTTAGAGCATCTCTATAAAATAGGTGAGGACACGCTGACATGATTCCACACTAAGCTAGAAATGTTACTCGTTTCTTAGCCCTACTCAGTCATGCCTAACATCAATTTACTAAGCTACTTACACAGACAACTCTCTACATAACACCTTTTGTTCCAGGCGGTGGTCCGTGGGGAAGTCTATGGATGTTTCAGGAGCTCCTTTCCTCTGCGTCATGTTTAATGCTATGTATTAACAAGGAGTAGAGTAAAGTAGTGTAACCTTACTCCACTTACATTTGCTTTCTAGTGGGGAGGTTTCAGAGCTTGTCGGCATTGAAGTCTTAATGATGGTAAAGTGTGTGCACTGGTATGTACTAAAGTGATCATGCACTCTAGTACATAACCCCTCAGCAGATGCAGTACCATCTAAACCAGGTAATTATGGACTTGTGACCTTGACTTCCATATTGGGTATGAGATTAGAAGGATTACTATCTGATAGTTTTCAGGGCTATACGATGGCCAATAACATTATCAGTAGTAGGAGCCAGTATGGTTTTTATAAAGAATAGATCTTGTCAAACTAATTTACTTTCACTTTGCAAAAGGCTAAGTAGTTATCTGGACAAGGGTATTGCTGTTGATGTAGTGTAGGTGGATTTTGCAAAAGTCTTTGATACTGTGACTCGTAACAGGTTTCTGCATGACGTAAAAGTATTCTGTTTTAGAGATGAAATCTGTGCATGGATGGAGAACTGGTTAAATGATAAATGGCAGATAATTTTTGTAAAATGAACCTTTTTCAAGTTGGTCTGAAGTTTTTAGTGAGATGCCACAGGGTTCAGTTCTGAGCATAATGCTTTTTAATTTGTTTATTAATGATCTAGAAGTGAGTATTGAATGTTGCATCTCAATCTTTGCTGATGACACTAAACTGTGTAAGATTTGGATAAATTGAGTACATGGATAGAAATTTGGATAGATGAGGTTTAATGTAGATAAATGTAAGGTTATTCACTTGGGCTGAAGAAACGTATACAGTAAAATGGAAACTACTTGGGAAAACCTAATCTGAGAAAGATTTAGACGTACTGATAGACAATAAATTTCACATAAGTGTACAGTGTTACAGCCTCTGCAAGAGCCAATAAGGTACTATCTTGTATTAAAAAACAATTACAAAAGGGTAGAGATGCATAGCATGGGAATATAATTCTACATCTATATAAATTATTGGTAAGGTCTCATCTAGAATCTGGACTACTCTTCTTAAAAAAGACATTATTGAAATGAAAAAGGTTCAGAGACATGCAACAAAGCTGATAAAGGGATTGGAGTATCTGAGATATAAAGAGTTTTGGGTATGACTTTGTAGGGGATGATATGATTACCATTTACTATATTCAAGGTCAGTACAAAGAACTCTCTAAGCAACAATTTATTCAAATAGCTCAGAAAAAAACAATGGGGGAGATTATGCACTAAGGTGTGATAAAGAGTTGATAAAGTCAGGGGAGGACTGGCAATTTGTGGCCCCGGAGGCAAATACATTCAAGTGGCCCATTTCTATTATCTTTCTAGCCCACTGTTGCAGCCCACCCCCTTTTTAAAATTGGCATTAATGTTGTGACGTAAGTCAAGTGATGCCACATAGCTTTCAGTTGAAATGGGGCTACACTAGTGCGCCACTACAAAGCTTACAATTTAAGTAAAGCTTACCTAGTGATACTATAGAGCTTACAAGGGAAATGGTTTATGCTACTAGTTTAGCTGCATTTGGATTGTACCTCTGTGGTATCACTATTGTAGCTCCATTTCAATTGTAAGCTCTGTGGTATCACTAGTGTCGCTCCTTTTACAGCAGCAATTGGGAGATTTAGTGAGGTGCAGTGGCCTACCAGCCCAGATATATGATCAGCCCAGGGGGCAACTGCCCCCCTGCCCCCCAGGCCCCCCTCCCCTGGATAAAGTGGTGATGACTTCTCCAGTGATATCACTTCTCCATTTCCTATGTTATTCTATAGAGGCAATGCACTCCAGCTTTGGTGATCTTAGTGCATAGGCGGTATACAATAACATAGGAACCGGAGAAGTGATAGCACTGGAGAAGTGATCTCCATAGTGTGCCACCAGCAAATAAAGTTTACTTTCTCAAAAATATTTAGATTGCAAACAAATTAGGAAGTTTATAATTCTATTAGAAATTAAATAAACTTTTCTTAAGGTGACAGGCGCACTATAAAACCCGATTGAGATAAATGGTCTTTGGGAATTATTCTTTTCTAGTGTAAAAGCCTGTGTACACGGGCCAAGGTCTGGGTAATTTTAACCCTTTGATTGCCAGAGGGGGTACGCAACGCATTGCTTTGCAAAGGGTTAAGAGGCTGCTACCTTACTGCTCCACGCGATGTAGTCTTGCTTCACCTCACTCATACAATGCAATCATGCACAGTAGAGACTGTCCGAACGCAGGCAGCCTCTACTGCGCATAACTGCATTGTGACAAACATCCTAGCAAACTATTATATAGGATTTGTTTCCTCTGGTGCACATAGTTTGCCGTGGAATTATTCTACTACTTTTTTATGCATATAGCCCTAATTTATATTAAACTTAGTATTATGTAGAAATTTCTTGAATAGCATTTGCAATTTTACAACCAAAAGAAAAAACAAACCAAAAAAAAAAAAAAAAACCTCCTGTAAAAAAATTGTTTTACACGATCATCTGTTTTCAGAAGCCGTTTGCATTAGCTCCCAAATGAATAGGTGATTCAATGACAAACTGAGAAAGGCTGCTCATTTGTGAGTGACCCAGCCACCAATCAAGATGATAGACCTCCTTCGTAATTGGATCCAGGCGGATTTGATGCATCTTTAAATTGCACTGTGCAAATCGATCATCGGAGTATTAAACCTGAGAAAAGAGGGAGCTACATCATTCATCCTTTGATATATAATGTCATTTAACCTTTTGAGTGCCAGAATGGTCTCCAACGCAATGCAAAGCAATGAGTGGATACCTCTCTGGCACTCAGAGGGTTAAAATAGTTCTAGCATCTGCTGGATAAACAGCTGAGAATCTAAAGATTATTGTGTTCTGTGGGAGACTGTGTGTGTGTGTGTGTATATGTGTGTGTGTGTGTGTGTGTGTGTGTATATGTGTGTGTGTATATGCGTGTGTGTGTGTATATATGTGTGTGTGTGTGTGTGTGTGTGTGTATATATATATGTGTGTGTATGTATATGTATGTTTGTATATGTGTGTGTGTAAATGTGTGTGTGTATGTATATATGTGTATGTGTGTGTGTGTGTGTGTGTGTGTGTGTTCGAGTGTGGGCTGATCTCACTGCACTGTAAGCAAAATTAGCCTCATGTGATTCTCTTACTTACTAATAAAACTACCGCTTACCTTTATCTGGGGGAGAGATTCCTAATAGACAGACTGCAGATCAATTCTGTCTGGACTGGTTTTCAAATGGGATATTTAACCCTTTGATTGCCAGGGGGTGTGCAGTGCACTGCTTTGCAATGCATTTAGCACCCCCTGGCACTCAAAGGGTTAATACCAGATGTCAAGTCCTCGGAGGCAGATATATTCACGCCTAGGAATTTTCAAACTAAGCTGACCCTGAGATCTTTGAAATATTAACCCTTACATTTCCCCATAAAGTAGGCTGACCATATTTCATTGAGACAAAAACGGGATGGGGTGTGGGACAGACGGACAGTGGGACTCTGTCATTCCAAGTCTGATCGCTGTAATCTGCAAGCAGTGAGAACGCATTTGCTACATCTCTTACTAGTGGTGTTCTCTCTCTCTCTCTAGCCAAAAAGCCTGCCCCTGAAGTGAATCAGAACTTCCTCTCTTTGTCACTCACACTAGTGCTTCTACTGTGTTTAGTGTACGCATTGATTACCATAGAGTCTTATGACTCATCGTCATATCACTGTCTAATTTACCATAGACTCTAGAGTCTTAGACAGTTATGGGTCACTTAAGTCATATGACTCTATGGTAATCAATGTGTACAGTAAAACCATTAGTGTGATGAAAGGAAGTTATGATTTACTTTATCTTATGAGAAGTAAACAAGCCATATTCAGTTTTTTACAAAAAATGTAAAACTATATATGTTATATTAAAAATGGGACAAAATTGACATTTATATTAAAAAGATGGGACAGTCTGGAAATATGAAAAAAATGGTACTTTCCCGTTTAAAATGGTACATATTGTCAGCCTACCATAAAGTAGATACTTGGCAATATGTCTCTCCATGGTCTAACTCAGAGGTTCTCCAATCAGTCATCAAAGCAGGGCCGGATTTCCCAATAGGCAGACTAGGCACCTGCCTAGAGCTCCAAATTCTGAGGGGAGCCTCAGCTGTGGCGGCCACACCCACATTCTGAATTATGGGTGGGGCCTAGGGTTGCTTTTCTTCAAAAAAATACCGGCCATGGCATTCCCTCCATAGACTTAACATTAGGCAGAAGCCAATTTTTTACCGGCCTGCCAGTAAAATACCGGCTGGGTGGCAACCCTAGTGGGGCCAGAGCAATCTCTGTATCCATGCAGTAGCTTATACACCCCTTTACAGGCTATTATTTAACCCACTGGATGCTAGTGAGAGCTCACATTGGAGATCTGTCTAGCAACCAAGGGGTTAAGGCTTTTATGTCCTTGCTTATTGTAGGCCAAAGGTATGTTCTGTGCCAGGAAACAGTGGATGAGGCTGGTGGAGTTGTAATGTGAGGACTGGGGTGTGGTCATGGGCAGAGAAAAGATGAGTAAGATGAGATCTTATCACTTTGTACAAGTATGTGAGAGGTCAATACAAGGATCTCTGTGGTGAGCTATTCATTCCAATGATACGTCAGGTGACAAAGGGACACCCCTTGAGATTAGAGGAAAGGAGGTTTAGACTTCAGCAGAGGAAGGGGTTTTTTACAGTAAGGTCTGTTAAATTGTGGAATTCCTTGCCCAAGGAGGTGGTTATGGCAGATACAATGGATACAGTTAAGAGAAGATTACATACATTTCTTTCAAAAGGGAATATACAGGGTTATACTGTATATTCGTAGGCAAATCAGGAAGGTCTGATAAAGACTTATTGGTAGCACGAAAGCTATATAATTCTCATGTCTTTTGGGTATGAGGCAAAGGTTGAACTTGATGGACTTGTGTCTTTATTCAACCTAATTTACTATGTTATTATGTGTGGTGTGTATATAAGTGTATCATATTGCTCCTTCGCAATAAAACTCACATTAATGTTTGTTTAAACTTCAGTATATGTGTTTATAAAATAAATAAGCCTATGTATATAAAATACTTTGGTCTTGTCCTAAATAAAGTATTATGTTACTTGAAGAGCTGTCCTTGCATGAAGTAACCTGAAATTTCTCAGTAACACACCAACCACTAGTCCTATCCCCAGCAATAACACGTCCAAGGAGGTACACTTTTGTTTTTCATATGAAATGCTTGAGAGGTATGTAACATAGTTGACTAGGCTGAAAAAAAGACATGCGTCCATCGAGTGTGTGTATGTCTGTGCAGATTGACAACACTTTTGTAAAATCTTCCTTAGTGTTGTTCTAACAATTGACTAGAGATGAGTGAATCTCCTACTGTTTGATTTGTGGATCAGCTATCTAATGAGCCCAGAAAGTTCAAGATTGAGTGTAACTATTTGCAGCTGACATGATGGGAAGACAGGAAGAGAGAGAGAAACCTTTCCCAGACTCCTCTGGTCCTCCAGTAAGCACTCCACTCATAGTAACATAGTAACATAGTAGATAAGGCTGAAAAAAGACATGCGTCCATCAAGTCCAGCCCATGCCAATAACACCCCTGTTGATCCAGAGGAAGGCAACAAAAAAGCCCTCTGGAGCAATTTCCAATGTAGGTGTGTGTGTGTGAGTGTGTCAAATAGTTCCCCGGCTCAATATCCTATTTGCTTTGAAGCCATCTGTCATAACTGTCAATATTGTTCTGTGCTAGATAGGCATCCATTGCTTTTTTGAATGCAGTTACATTATCTGCAAGCACAGCATCCCGAGGCAAAGAATTCCATAGCCTTACCGCCCTTACTGTAAAGAATCCCTGCCTGTGTTTTAGTCGAAAGCGCCTTTCCTCAAGTCTTAATGGATGACCTCTTGTTCTTAGCTCAGCTCTTTGCATAAATAATTCATTGGATAGTTCTTTGTATTGACCTTGAATGTATTTGTAAATGGTAATCATATCACCCCTTAGACGTCTCTTTTCTAATGTAAACAAACCCAGTTTGGCTAGTCTCTCTTCGTAACTCAGATCCTCCAATCCCTTTATCAGTTTTGTTGCACGTCTCTGCACCTTTTCCAGTTCAGTAATGTCTTTTTTTAGAACAGGCGCCCAAAATTGTACTCCATATTCTAGATGAGGCCTAACCAAGGATTTATACCTGGTTACCTACACGGCTAGGGTGGCCATATGTCCTTGATTGCCCAGGACAGTCCCAGATTTTAACTGTGTCTCCTGAGTCCTGGGCAGCCCACTTCTGGGCCAATATGGATATCCCTGAATAAAGACTCCAGAGCACAGACTACTCAGATACAAAATTCTGAGCTATAAGAAAATGGCCTCCATTTTAGAAGACTTGAGGGATAATAGAGCCAAATTTCTGACATCAAACAGGAGCTGCAACACCATTTTCTTGTATAAGGCTGTGCTAAGGCTTGGGGTTTGATGTACATTTTGTAGTAACTCAGCACAGGCCTCACTTTTTGTCACATCAGTCAATGGGTACTTTTCCCTCTAGCATGTTGAACTCTGTGGTTCTCTGGAGAAAGCATAGATTGAGCAATGGCAATATTAATAAGGAGACATACTATATCACTCATCTCTACTGTGACTCTGAATGGCAAAAATAAAATGTGGTCGCCTTAACAGGAGAGGATGCAGCACTAAGTTGCGCTGATGTTTTAAAATGGTTAAAATGCTTGTGATACTCCCATTTCACAAAACGTATATTCAAATTTACAAAACAGCAAAATTTATCTTAAAAACAACCATACCCAAACAGTTCCCTCATCTCTATGTGTAAAGGGCAAACTGACCTTCAGTAAAGCTCTTGGCTTATTTCAAGAATTTTAAGTTAATAAGATGTATTAAACAAATCTTGTTTTGCTCTGAGTACATAACATTGTAATACATGTCTGAATGCTTGTAATGCTATTTTTATTTTAATTACTTACTGACATATTAAAAAATGGCTAACTTATAGGAACTTTGCAAATATATAACATTTTCTTGTAAGTCGCTCTACAAACCATAAATCTCATTTTCATTTTGAGTTATTACCGGGGAAATGTTTCATTAGAGTTAAGAATTACTATTATGAAAACTCAATGTTCTTGGAAACGGCTACATTTCCAGTGGGATTTATCAATGGAATGAAGAACTATATTCCACAAAATCCTACAGCACATTTGATGTGGATTTTAATTAAGTTTTATTGAGGCACTGAACTCTAACCGTGACCATGAAATAGAAAACAACACAATTATGCTGTAATAAACAAGCATTACATTCAAACATTCATAAATAGAAAGTATTTTTCATTTTTTTAGTCACAGTTATCAAAAAAATAAAATGATAAAGATTTTTGTATGTGTAACTGTTTGAGGATCAGAAAGGTGGGTAACACATTGCTTTTCAATACGTTGGTTCTTAAGGTGTTAATGAGAAACTTCCTATGTATGAGTCCTTCATACAGCAATCTAATATACCATACCTCCCAACATTTCTAAGGGCCAAAGAAGGAGACGTGTTTTAGGTGGTGTTGCTGGGGGAGTGGCTGAGGGGCAGGGCATTGCAGAGATTTTCTCAGTAGTTTCATGACCTATTAACACCTCTTTGTCTAACTTAATAAGTGGTTTAGAACCGGACCAATGTATTTTATTTGCACAGAGTAATTTCTAAGCACAAATACTGACGTTTAAACAAAAATTGAATGTGAGTTTTATTGGTGTGGGGAAATGTGATACACATATGCACACCACACAGCCAGATCTCCTAAAAAGAGGGACACCAGAGTGGGAAATAGGGACAGTGGGATCTCAGTCTCAAAGAGAAACTGTCCCTCCTAAAGCTGGACACTGGAGAGGTGTAGTATATGCATTTATATATCTTTTGCTTTGTGTCTGCAACTATATGATTTTACAGAACTTCTTTTCATGTCTTAGTTCACCCTTTCTCACAAGAGACAACAGCACTCTGAATGAGATAACTCGTAGAGATGTCCTACCCATGGCTCTTTTAGAACCATGTACAAATTTTCAGTAGTGAGGACAAGGAACCGTTTGTCACAGCTTACCTTGACTCCAGCATGATTACAGGCGCGAGGCTTCAAGCAGGCCGCAGGCCTCTGTTTTATCTGTTTGCTTACTGTAGTCTGCTCCTACCTACTTCCTCCCTCTGAGCTGCTCCTCCTACTTCCTGTGGAGGGGTTTATAAGGCAGACTGAGGCCTGACTCAGATGCCCTTGCGTTGTTGTTCTTAGGTGAAGTACTTGGGCTCTGTGTATGACCTGGCTATCTACGAAAACCCACTCTGTGTATGACCTGGCTATTTATGAGAACCCGCACTGTATATGACCCGGATAAGTAAGAGAACCCTCTCTGTGTATGACCCAGATACATATGAGAACCCTCTCTCTGTGTGTATGACCCAGCTAAGTACGAGAACCCTCTCTGTGTATGACCCAGTGATCACGAGTACCCCTTACTGTGATCAATTTGTACTATTGGCCTAAGACAGACCACTGTTGTGGACAGAGAATCTGATTGGTGACTGCAAGCGTGAGTCACAGGGTCTCGATATAGTGACTGCAGGCGTGAGTCACAGGGTCTCTATATAGTGACTGCAGGCGTGAGTCACAGGGTCTCAATATAGTAACTGCAGGTGTGAGTCACAGGGTCTCGATATAGTGACTGCAGGCGTGAGTCACAGGGTCTCTTAGCAGTGATTTCAGGCGTGGGTCAGTTCTCCAGTCCAGCAGTCATTGTGTTCCTGTTCTTCGGATCAAGATTACGGTTCCAGTGTTCCAGTCGACGGATCAAGAGCTAGCATTCCTGTTTCCTGCTGAGACTCAGAGGGGCTTCGGCCCAGTCTCCAGCATTGTGGTCTAGCGTGAGGCCTACTATTTCTGGTAGTAGTGTCACCAGCTAGTAACCCTTTGCTTGTTGAACTACATATTTATTGCTGTGATTTGTTCTAATAAATATTTTGCATTACATTACTGTACTGAGTTCTGAGCTTTCCTGGGTGCCCGTGACACCGTTCCAATTTTCTTTAACCTAGTATAAATATGGGAAGCAAATATAGTCAAATTGATACCTTTATTGGCTAACTAAGCAGATTTAGGATGCAAGCTCTCAAGATCTCTTAGGTTTCTTCCTCAGAAGAGACCTAAGAGGTCTTGAAAGCTCGCATCCTAAATCTGCTTAGTTAGCCAATAAAAGTATCATCTTGACTGTATTTGCCTCCTATATTTCTATGGTACCAGCTATTATCTGCCAGTATAAGTATAGGACAGGTAAAACTATACACAGATAATTAGTCAAATGCAGATAAGCTGTCTTGATGTACAGAGACTGTAAAGAATATTTTTTGTTCTATTTAATTATTTTTGAGTTTGGTGAAGTTTATTTTCAAGAGTTTATTGAAACTTTTCATCAGTTGCTGTTATTTTGTCTTTTTGTTTCAAAAAACGCCCTCAGTACATTTCAAGTATCGAGCCAGGCTCCAATTAAGAGTAGGCAAAATGCCAATAAAAAGGTAGCTCACAGCGAATAAAATTGTAAACAAAATCAACAGCTTTCCAGAACTTTATAAAAAAAAAAAAAAACCTCTTAATCTAAGAAAAAAAAATGTAGTGGAAAATTAATTATGCCCTCTTTATTTGTATAAAAAGATGCATTAATGTATCCATTTGTAAAACTAATAGGAAACCGAATGTAACTAAGCAAAATGATTTTAATACACTCAGCAATAACATTATGGAAATTGGAACAGCAAATTGACGGCTTGACCTTAAAACCTTTCCTATTTAGCAAGAAGATGAATTCAGACATGAAAATGGTTTTGTAATTTGTTATTGCTCTTCCTAAGAGTTTCAAGGCAGAATTGTACTATCTGAATGTAAATCCTTTAATTTTCCTCCATTCATAGTGACTGAATGTCCATAAAGGGGAACTATAACCCCAAATAAAGTCCCCCCCCCAACAATTAGGCATGTAGCGATACGCTTAACGATAGTAGTAATAGCCAAGCATAATTACCTCGTTAAAGGGATAATAATACTTACTTTTTAAAAGTCTTCAGTTTGTATATATTAAAAATTGAATCTAAATGCCCAAATTTCCATCTCTCAAACCTTTATGGTTTGAGAGATATTCGGGACCAAAGTTGCCCCCTCCGTCCCCTTTCCCTGATGTCAGAGGTCTAGCAGACTACAGGGGAATCCGATCCCTGGACAAGTGGAGGCTCTTCAGCAGAGCTGAGATTGCTTTATTGAAGAAGAAATCCTACACTGGAATGATATTCTAGGTGTCCTTGCAAACCAAGCACACTTTGTAGACTGTTTCAGTGAAGGATTTCTGTTTCAATAATGCAATCTCAGCTCTGCTGAAGAAGTTAAATAGTGAGACTGCTATTAGTCACATACTTAAATGGTGAATGGAAGATTTAAATAACATTACTGTAATGCATTTTTATTACTTATTTGTAAGGTATGGCTCCTGATCAGGAAGTAAGAGGTGCATAGCAAAATTGTTTCCCATGCTTCTGAAAAACAACACACACAATCCCACCAGAAAAAGTAAACCTTTGTTATGAAAAACATATATTTTATAGTGCTTTTCCTCCAAAGTAAAACAATGGCATCACCACTGCTGGACAGTGCTTTGTTCCAAAGTAAGTTCAGTCTAATATGTTTTTTTTTTAATTTAACATAAACAGCTCCATCTTTTTTTCTCAGGTTAACCTACAGTTTCCCTTGTATCCTGACAGTTGTTCTATTGAATTCTGTGGGGCGAGGTGACCCATATAGATTCTGACAGCAGCAGCTCTACCACTTTGCAAGAGTTTGGACTGTGATGACTTTTAAATCAGGCAACAGCTAGCAGTGGAGGTGTCATTGTTTACTCAGCAGGAAAATAACGAAAATATATATTTTTTATAATAAAATTGTATTGATCCTTTAACTCTTTGAGTGATAGAGTGGTGTTCAACACATTCCTTTTGTTCAAAAGATAATACATTCAATCAGTCCTGGAAATCATGTTCATGTAGGTGGACATGACAGTTGCTGTCAGTTTTTTCAAAATGAAGCAGGTCAAGTGCACAAGCTTTTATCATGTGCAGTATTTGGGGTCCTGTGCTCCTCCTAGCAATTGTCATGTCTGCCTCCATGGCCAATTGAAGAATTTATCTCTTGATAAAAGGAGGAAGGGAGAAATTCATAGCACTGTTAGGATTTCCTTGTAAGACAAGTAGGTAGTTATTATTAGGCATTACTTCTAAGTCTACAGTTAGAAATGGGACATTCTGAGAAAGTCTGATAGTTATATCTTTTTAACCCCTGGATGCTAAAGATCTCTCCAATGCATTGCTTTGCAATGTATTGGAGAAATGTCTAGCATATAAGTGGTTAATTACTGAAATATTCATGAGAAAGTCACTAGACGTACAGAAGATGACCTTTCCACAGCAGCTGGTAAAATGTATGAAGTGGGAAAGTTGGCTGGGATACCACTAATCCATTGGTAATATAGTGTCTGTGAACCAGTAAATGACAAGATACAGCCAAGATGGAAGACGTCCAGGAAATCACATCAAACATTATCTCTCTCTTATCGGCCTGTTTGCTCACTCATCTGGACAAACTGAAATGAAATGTATGTACCTGTGAACTATCAAAATTAGCTCACCCTGAGATCCATGAAATGTTAACCCTTAAATGTTCCACAAACATACATTTTACATGATATGCCCTTGCTTGCTCTAAGTGAGTGGTGCTTCAATCAATCCTAAATTAACTTTTAATATTAAAGATCTCATTTCCTGAACACACAAGGCAATCAGGACTTCTCACTCTGCTTTTCAGGTACAAATTACACAAATTTAGAGACATAAGAAGCTGTTATTTGGTGAAGATCAGATATACTGTACATACAATATGTGAGAAGCTTCTGAGGATGAACAACAGCACAATGGCCTGTTGTACGGCTAGTCACCACTCAGAAGCATCACGTTTTAGCCCTCTAGTGCCATTACAGAGGAGAAATTTCCACATACATATTAGACTATTCCCGCCAAAAAGGGCCTTCCAGTTCCAAAATGATGGGCAAGTCTCCTCTGCACGAGAACACCAGCTAACCCCAGACGTACATTTCAGCCTTGCTGGGCCTCCTAAGTGAAATACAGCTGGATTCCATAAGCATGAAGAGCAAGGGGTCCACTTCTGGATTACTCTTTACTATTAAGGAGACCCACTAAGTGTATTCAAAAGATCAGGTAGTAGGTAACAGTGGACTCTCTCTCCCCGATAATTTGGCCCTACACCGTGAGACCCTGAGGACTGGGTGAAAACCCTGTGTCTCACAATCAAACCCTGAGTTCCCAGGTATGGAAATGTACTGCACTCAGTTCCTAACACAAAAACAATTGTTGCAGTTTGTTAAATGGGATTTAGAACAACTGGAATAGTTAAAAGATCACAAGCACTTACTCATAATAAATTCTCCCTTTATTTTAACTGGTCAGTCAGGAAATCCGAATGTGCGCTATGAATTCTTTCTGAGTTGATTTCTTCCCCAAAACCAATAATTAATGCGGAACTTTCATGTTGTATAAAGTCGCCCTACAATAATTAAGAATATGGCGACTAGGTTCAGAATAGTTCTATTACATCTCAGAAGTACCTGATTCTAAAGTTATCCTTAATCTTCGGAGACTGACGGCCAAGTTAGTGCCGTCTGAGCACCTGCGCCCTCAGTCCCTTCCGGTTACCTTGTGGCACAGTGCAATGCTTCTTAGAGGAGACCGGGACTGACATCGCAGGTGTGCAGACGTCTCTAAGACAAGATGTCTGCACTGGTGTTTGGCTTCCGGTCTCCGAAGATTAAAGGAGCAGTAAACTTTTTTTTTATGAAAACACATTTTTAGAGCATTTCTTGCTGAATAAAACAAGGGTACTCCCATCGTCGTCAGATATTTTATTCAAAATTTACAGCAGTTTAAATAATCAGGAAGTGAATTTACTGTGTTTACTTCCTGATAGTTCAAACTGACAGGAAGTGACAGGCAGTTTCTATCACATTCTATGGAGAACTGTATGTCTCTGACTTTTCTGACTTTCCTCTCCATTAGAATCTAGCAGGAAATCTAATTAGAATTTGACCACTAGAGGGCACTGCTAATGTAAAAAAAACATGGGTTTAAACTGTAATAACTGGAAATAAACATTTCTCGGCATTTTACTCAATAGGAAAATCCCTACAATATATATTTTTTCATAAAAAAAGTTTACTGCTCCTTTAAAGATAACTTTAGAATCGGGTACTTCTGAGATGTAGTAGGACCATTCTGAAGCTAATTATTGTAGGGTGACTCTATACAACGTGAATGTTCTGCTTTAATTAGTAAGGCATATCACGCCCATGGAGAGAAACATGCTTCATTTTGCAGGACTCCACGATCCAAGCTTTTCCTATTGCAGTCTTCTTCAGAATGTAAACCTTTGCATTATATCATAACTTGTAGGTGCAAATTTCAACTTTTGAATGTGAAAACTGAATTTAACTTTGCCTTTGGCTTTAATTTATTTCTCTGTTACAACTGACT